>JBBCBC010000017.1:11187827-11682578 GCA_037126765.1 Stenogyne calaminthoides | reverse complement strand
TGTTGAAAATGGCATGTTAACGATTGTAGATGCATTAACAAGGCGAAAATCTGCTGCACCTGCTGGACGTCCCACCACCATAATCATCGGCGCATCAAATCTCACACAACTGCCTCCTCTTCCATCTCACCCCCGGACTGGAAGAAACTCGTGGACTCAGACCCCCAACAAACCACGGATCCTTCCAAATTTAATGCTATGCCATCAACAACCACCCAATTCAATTCGCGTTCAAGAATCCTCCGCCCGTCAAGCATACTTTGCCAAGTGTAACTTGAATTGGCGCCAACTTTCAATATAACAAAGAAATCCTCGCGGAAAAGTATCTAGCTTGTAAAGTACGAGCCAAGAGAGAATCCTTATCATTCACCAATCTCAACCTTGCTTTGCCAGTAATGCCATATTAAACACCTTAAAGATCTCTCAAACCAGTTCCACCCTCCATTTTTTGGTTTACAAAGCTCCTTCCAACTCACCCAATGTGTGCGCCTCTCATCCCCTTTTGTCCCCACCAGAATGGCATAATGCCCCCACGAATCCTGTCGATGGTACCATGTGGAATCTTGAAACAACTCATCAAGTAAGTTGGGATCGCTTGAGCAACAAATTTAATTAGAACAAGTTTCCCTTGTGAAAGCGTCTGTACTCTTCAATCTTTCAATTCTACTCACCAGCGTCCTGAAAATGGGCGGCTTCTAGAGCGACCAACAGTCGTCCGGAATTCCCAGATAAACAAGCGTGTTAGTGCGACACACGAACCCCAATAAGATCAGCCAACATTCCTCCTCTCTCCACTGTCACCCCACTAAACATTATCTCGGACTTGCTCAAATTAATGGCTTGTCCAGACACCGATTCATAGCTATCCAGTATTTCCTTCACCCTCCCCAAGCTCCACCTCTATTTTCCAGACCATGTAGCGCCCCACATTCAAGATTTCTCCGAATTAAAGGCCGACAATGCTTCTGCACCAGAACAAAAGCAAATAAGGAAACAGGGGATCTCCCTGTCAGAGACCTCTTGTTGGATGTCTTGGATTCAATCAGTCTCCTCCTCTCTTCGTGTTAAATGCGAAAACTTTGCTTTCATCTTTGTTCAGATGGTACTTTCCTTCTCAGTCTGCCTTCTCCTAAAAGGAGCAGGGTTACCCATTGACAAAGCACAGCAAAAGGACATGGAACGCACACACCTCATAATTGTTCCACCAGACTCCTCTCCACCCCAATATTTAACATAACCCTCTCCAAAAAAATCTCCTCCTCTCTCTCATATGTCTTGCTCATATCAAGCTTAAAGCAAAAGATCCACACAATACCGCCTTATTAGGCTTCATAAATGGAAGATCTCAAGCCAACAAAAGCGTTATCCGTGATAAGTCTTCCATGAACAAAAAGTTGATTGAGCAGGGTCTATAACAGATGGTAAAACTCCTTAAGCCTATTAACAATTGTTTTCATGATCCTTTAAAAGCAACATTACAAAAAGGAATTTATAGAATGAATTCAGAAGGACACTTTGGTTTTTTAACTTTGGGAATGAGAGCAATAAAAGTATGATTAAAACAATAGGCAAAAGCACCTCTAATAAGCACACTAAGAGCAACATTCACAACACTATGACCCCTGAGAGAAAATCAAATTTTTTAAAAAGATAGCGGAACCCCTTACCATCTGGCCCGCGGTGCCTTACAAGGATGCACATTTGGAATAACGCCTTTTTTCACTTCTTCCTCGGTAAGCATCAAAGCCAATGAATCCAGCATGTCGCTCGAGAATCTGTCTTGGCTCCACAGCTCCCAACGCCTCCTCCATATCTAGGTTGTCCTTAGTAGTAAACAGCCGAAAAATAAAAAAAACTTTCTGGATTTCATCCTCCTCCAAAAAACTCCCCTCCCGAACTAGTCACAATTTTTCAATGTGATTTCTCTTCTTTCTCCAACTTATTACTTATAAATTAGTACAATTTAATACTAATTAATACTAAAAAATTAAGCAAAGTACTAGCTAATACTAAGAGTATATACACGTGATATATATATATATATATATATATAAAATTAAAAATAAATTAATTAATTACAATACATAAATTATTTTTTAATTAATACATAATATACTAATACACAATTGAAATACCAATACTAAATAATTAAACAAATAATCATCTTGTAAATAAATAATTAAACATGCATGCACATATATACACACATGATATGTCGTAATTAAGACATGATTAACAATTTATAATTTAAACGATTAATTAAAACGAAAAAAAACTTGTTGTATATAAATATTCTCTTGAAGTTGGACGGCGGTAGAGACGGACGGTGGAGGACTTATTTCTCGGTGGCGCCGGACGGTGGGGGGCAGCGGCGGCGGTGTTGCTTTCCTCAGGCCTCTTCGTTTTAAGCTGAAAAATGAGGCAGCTAGTGTGATATATTTTTTGTGTTTATAACGGGAGGATTTAACGAGAATGACCTCAACAAGTGCTAGATTTTCCTCGGGCCCCCACGTTTCTGAAACTGTGCAGATCAATGCAGGCATATTTAGATTTGACGAGGGCTTATCCCTCGTAAAACGGTGTGCACAGGTTGACGAGGGGCAGTGGCCGTGTCAGAGAAAATTGCTGAGGAAGCAGCCGAGGGGGACATTCCTCGTGAATTTGTCAGAACAATTTACCGGGTTACGCCCTCGTGAACTTTTTGGCGAGTGTATCCTTCGTTAAAACTCAGATCCTTTTACGTATGATATCACTCCCGTTGAATCACTTATTAAATCTTGTCTCGTTAAAATCCTCTGTAATGATGAGGTTTTTAAATTCCTTTAAGCTTAAATTAATTTTTGTTTTTGTAGTGTGGGTAGAACAAACGGTTATAAGCATATTTTACGGATTCTAAATTTAAAAACACCTCAATATGATCATTTTATTAGTATAATCAAATTCAACAAAAAAGAGGAGCTTAAGGAAAACTCACTAAATTAAAACATACTTACGACAAGAACTCGTTAATAGCTATATAGGGATTTATTATATATTATACTATTTCCTCGTAGACGCTGGACGAAATGTATGTCATTTTAGCTATTCACAAATGTATGTCGCTATGTGGGGGTGACTAACAAGTTTACAAAGCATCAACTTCCATCTACAGAGGTAGGGTGAAGCCGAACGCAACCTCGTTGCAAGGGTTACCACCAATTGTGTGCATCTTCATCTCATCATCGTCGAATCACAATTCGAGGGTCATCAGATCCCCTGTGCGTCGCTGCTCAAAAAAGGCTAATATTAAAGTTTGATTACAACAAGTGTGATTCAAACACTAGTTTTATTGATGTAAAAGTTCATCGACGGTAAACTGGTGATGCCAACTCTGCCAATTGATGATTGGACAGAGAGTTGGCTGAAAACCTCATTGCTTACAGGTAATTTCTCCCCAAGGGAACCTGCCCCCTGTTACAGATTATGCATTGTTATTGGATTGCCTCATTGACACTTCCGAAAGATGTCCAGATTTTTATCTCACTATAAAAATTATCGAGAATAAGATGGTAACGTGATACGGTTGCCACCTTTTGTCAACAAACTTACCAAACAAAGTTAAGTTATGCGAGGACAATTCCATGTATACAGATACCTTCAGTGGCATTTATTGGAGCATTAAAATCGAACAGGCAAACTCTCGTAAAAATTCTCATTTATATTGGCTTACACTTGTAAATTAGCAGAATACTTTTTATATTCCCCCAATGTAGGGCGACGTCGATTTCCAAATTGCCCTAAAGAATCCTTTTTTATGAATAAGAGTAGGTCTAGTGTGCAGAATTTGTATAGATGAAAAGCAATCAAATTGCCCTAAATCAACCAACTACACCCTAAACACTAAATAATTAACCTAAATTATGACTATTTGAGCTGGGTGAACAATAGGCTAGTCGGTAAGTGAGTGAGCAATGGGCAAGCTTTCGATTTTTGCGTTCGTTAAATCGATTATAAAATTTGATTTGAAAATTAAAGATTTTGTATCTATATAAATTTGCATCTTGAAACACGTATTTACGAATAAAGTAGCAAAACCCTTATAAATAAAAAATAAATAATTCGTTTGACTTATGAGTAATGCAAATCATGAAACAATCAATTGATGCAGATATGATAAGTGAATTAATTTTGCATTAATTGTGTTAGTCAAACTAGTGGGTATGAATTAATCCTACCAGTGAAGCCATTTTCACTTCTGGCTGCAAAATTAATCATCTTTTGTGGTGGTTGATACTTGATAGATTTAATTGCTCTCAAATATTTCGACCTGAGATTCAAATGTGTTATAATTATCACCGACAGAATAATCGATGTGACAGATTATTTGTATCCTGTTCCTACCTCGCTAATTTGTTTGGACAATTTTAATGAGATTGAGAGTGGAAGCTCAACGCTAGCTTAGCCATCACAAAAAAGGTTCCTAGGCATTTAAGTGTTGCACCGTACAATTTGTGTACAACTAGGGCCCGTTTGGCTGATATTTGAGATGTAATAAGGTGAATGAAATAAAATATTTGGAAGTTGATAAACAACACAAAGTAGACAAACACTAATATTTAATGCATATCTAATGTGGTCAAATTAATTGACCAACACAAGTTACAATTACAATTTCCGTGGATAAAAGTTCCAAACTCAAACTCGCCTTCCATTATTGAGGCTTAACTTCGCTGCAGAATTGGATTTAAGCCCACCAACAATCAACAAACAGCAGCAAAAAGCACTACTACTCTGCTCCTTTTTGAGGTCTTCCGCACCGCCGTACGGATCTTCCTGCACCTCCGTGCGGATTTTCCTGCTCACTTTGTGAGATTTCCTCTGCTGCCGCCGTGCGATCTTCCCTGCCGCCGCCGTGCATGTCTCTTCCCTGCCGTCTCCGTGCGGATCGCTTGGTATTCTTTGAATCTCCCCAAAATCCTCCCTTTCGTTTTCCTCTCTACTTGAGAAGAAAGGTAAAAAGGTAAAACGCCACACATTTTTTGTGTTGGAATCCACAACCACTCTAATCTGCCGTCGCCCGCCGCCCTCCCATCCACCACCTGACCACCTCTGCTCCGATTTCGCCCAGGATAATTTCAAGATTTCGTTTCGTCGATTAATTTAGAGATGGGACAATCTCTCTCTCTACACATGAAACAACCCCTCATCGTCGTTTTCGTTTTCCGCTCAGCATTTCGAAACCTAGTTTTTGAAAACTAGGGCTTGGACGCTTGAGATACTTATTATTTCCGCCCAATGTGCACCAATCAGGTCTCTCTCGTGCTTTCTTCGCCGGCTCCCGTGCGACGTTCGTGTCCCTAGGACACATATTCACTACTATTTATGTAGTATGTTACCCACCGGATCTAATATCTCAAGCTTAACAAACATTCTATGGATTTGGCATTATTACTCTGATTGCCTCACCATATTCTTAGATATCACCCTCCCCGATTTTTGGGGTTTTACTTTGTGCTTCATCCACTTTGCCTTCGACTCTGGTGGGACGGTTTTTGCCTACCACTGGCCATAAAGATGGTTGGGAAAAGGATAATCAAACAGATTTCGCTACGAGACTTCAGCCAGAAGCATAAAGTTGAAACTGAAGAGCACTCTGGACACTCCCTTCCTCTCATGAGAAATCGGCGGTGGCGTGGGTCGGCATGAGAAACCGTGAAGTTGCCTTTGTTGGAATGCTGCCCATTGGCCTGGGGAACCGGACATTCAAAAAATCTGCAGCGATTCTTGCTGAACAATCCCCTAATCTTGTGTTTATTTCCGGAGGCTAAAGTTCCTAAAGTATTGTTTTGAAGTGGTGTGTTTGTCTTAATTTCAAAAACTGTTTACGTATGTCCGAACCCGTTGGCAAAGCGGGGGGTCTTATTTTGCTTTGGGAATGAAATCTTTGATGTTTGATTTTATCCTTTTCGCTTAGCATATTGATAGCATTATCAATTATAACAATACATCGGTGGTATTTTCTGGGTTTCTGGAAACCCTAATCAAAATTTATGACATCTCTCATGGGACTTCTTAATAAAATCTCTAAAACTCACTCTCCCTCGAATGTTGATTTAACGGTTGTAAAGGCGATTTTTAATAGAAATTCTCTATAATTATGAAAAACAAAGGATCTCCTCCTAGATCCTTCAAGAATATGCATGAAGCTTCCCACATTCGACTCCATAATAATGATCTACGATCTGGAAGCCTCTGGTCCCAAGTTCACGGAATAATATGAGATCAGACAGCTTAAAAGCGTCCTCGTTAAATGCGGATCGATTTGTGGCTACTGACTCTTGGCTTAACAACTTTCAGGGAGCCTCGACACAACCTCATTCTTATGGTTCGATCATAGACCCGTTCTCCTTAAAGCTGAGCAATGTCAATCATCATCTGACCGCAGGACCAATGTTTCAAATTGAACATAAATAGCTCTAGAAGATGCTTACAAAAGATACCATCGTAAGGTATGGATGGAATCGGCCCATCATACCAACATATCGGATAGTCTGTAGGAGATGGTGGTCTCTCATAAAAATAATTCGAATACAAGAATTAGGGAATTGTCGGGAAGCAAATCAAATATACTCGCCAACAAACTCGATAAATCTACCTCCATGCGAAGAGACGGAAAGCTTCGACCAAACAAAAATCCGGGCCATTGAAGGTGCAAACTGGAAAACTCTAACCCGGGGAAGAGATCGTGGAAACAACGATCAAAGGGTAATTTGGCTCAACTCGG
Organism: Stenogyne calaminthoides; assembly: GCA_037126765.1. NCBI lineage: Eukaryota > Viridiplantae > Streptophyta > Magnoliopsida > Lamiales > Lamiaceae > Stenogyne > Stenogyne calaminthoides. Next base: position 11,675,815 of record JBBCBC010000017.1, on the reverse strand, counting down.
GGAGACGAATCGTCATTTTTCATCGGCGAAAAACCCCGGGAGGCGTGGAAAGCGTAATCTCATTACGTCGATTACAAATAGGGAAGAGTCCGCGTTCAACAACGGAAGGATATTGAAATCCACAATTATCAAATATTACTCCCTAATCTTTAAAGTCTCATGTCAGGTCTTAGATGATATTAATAATATTCTTAATCATATCCATATTTACATTTACAAAGCGAGATGAGCAATTTGTTGAACAAGCCCTTTTACGAAGAGGAGGTCCCAAAGCCATGTTTGATCTTAATCCCTCGAAAGCTCCGGTCCGGATAAACCCATTTCTTTCTTTTCTTCCAAAATGCTTGGGGCGATATTGGTGGCGATATAACCCGATAATGATCTTCGGATCCTTAATAGGGTTGAGGGCCTCAAAAATCACGATAACTTTAATCCCAAAAATCAAGGAACGAAACTCTAAAACATTATTGGCTATTAGCACATGTAATGTTCTACAAAAGTAGTGGCGAAAGCTATCACCAACCACTTAGGATTATTCTCGGCAAGATCGTTGACCCGAGCGAAAGATGTCTTCATTAAAAGGACTGACTTCATTCTTGATAATATCTGTTGGGCTACGAATGCATGCATTGGCTCGAGAAATAACAATACCAACCGGAGTTCTGGCGTCCTTTGAAACTTCGACATAAGGTAAGAACATAATGAGTCGAATGGGTATCTAAGATCGGTTATAGTTCGCGTGGGCTTGATAATGATTGGATCAACCTTATTATGGATTGTGTCTTACCTGACTTATTCTTTTAAGATCAATAACACGATCCTTTGGAGAGGTGGTCCCAGCAAGGTCTCATAGCTGACCCTCGACCACTCCTCTTTGTGGTAGTGGTTGAGGGCTTTTCTTCCATTATCAGTATCTGCGTGATGGTAAAATTCACGGAATCCGGGTAGCGAGAGGGCCCAGCGATTACTCACTATTTTTGCGAGATGATAGCCTTATTTTCTTCAAAACTAATAAAGAAAACGTTAGGAGGTGAAAAAAAATGTTTGTTGGATTATGAAAAACTACGGCGAATTTGGTGAATTGCCGATCGGCCGTTACTTTTCGACAAAAATACTTCCCGACATCAAGTTCGAGTTTTAAAGATTGCCTCGAATCGAATAAGTCGAGGCCCCAGCGAAAAGTTTATGCAGGCTTACCTGATTACTCCCTTCAAAGAAAAAGAATGCAATTAGGCTACCCCTGAAACCGAGTCTCCGAGAGGATCACTAGTTGGAAGAACAAATTCTTTTACGAGTGAAATTAGTGAAACCCTAATCAAATGGGTTATCGGTATCGTACACCATGTGTATTGCAGGGATCGAAGCGTCTATATGTAGGATGTCAGTCTATGAGTGCGGAATAAAGGTGGGGTGGCAACAATTCCGGATAAGAAGATCGTTGGAAGGGTTGAAAGTACTCGGCTCCCCAAAAAATGAAGGAGGGATGGGCTTGGGAGACATGGATTTAGTTACCTTGACAAAGCCACTTTATGACTTTGGAGAATGATTCGTTGCCACTGATTCTCTAGTAACCAAGTCTTCAAAATTTAGATATTTCAAACACCATGACATCATGGGCGCCTCCGCGGATCAAACCCATCTTACATTTGGCGTCCGATTATGCAGGTAAATCCACTCTGTCGAATGGTCGTATGGAAAATCGTTAATGGAAATGAAGTCCGTACGAGAAGAGATAAGTGGATTAGAGACTTGTACACGGGAAAATCACGTCGATGATCTTCTGACAATGATGTGAAAATCTGGGACCTTATTACTCGATCTAGTCTTGGGATGTGCATTTAAAATCAACGAGCTTTTTTGAGTTCTGAAGTTGGCGCCATCAGGAAAATCCTATTGATCCACGGTACAAGGACTCTCGGTTTTGGCTCTTTATGAGGATCTTTTTCGGTCAAATCAGCCTATTGGATTGCTCGTCTTTGCGACTAATTTTAAAAACAATATCGGAAGCTGTCCAAGAAAATAATTTTAGCCTTATTCAGAAAATGAATAACTTTTTTTTTTTGAAAAAAATATATTTTTGGAAAAAATTTTCAACATTCAAAAATTTGAAATCAAAATCTTTTTTTCTCAGTTGGAATTCTTTTTTTGCTCAAAAAAGAGTTGACGAAATCGAGTTTGGATCGCTGAATTGATGAGCTTATTTAATTTTGCAAACTTGGGCCACTCACCGTGTCCGTGCCTCCAGGGATGGTGTGTCCTCGTGGTTTTAATTCTTTTTGGGCGATACTAATCGCGTTCTTTTTCTTTATTCGAATTGACTAAACCGCATGGAAAATACGGATAATTGCAGCTATTAAGAAGGCGAAGGGTGCCAGCAGGTAGTATCAACTCGCCTAATCCAGTTCCTCAAGGTTACGATCCCGTCCGAGAAAGTTGCAGTCAAGATGTGGGGAATTTGGAAAGAGATGTCTATCACTCAAACCACGACCTAATCTGACAGACGAAAGGCGATCCATGCGAATGGATAGGGCTTTTTCTCTCCGATTCCTGATGAAAAAGAAACTCATTCGCCATTCGAGACCCGATCTCGGACCAGTCTGAAACCTTTACCCCTTGATTTAGAACCCGATTGAAGATGCTTTTCGTGCTTAAAGTGGATCAAACTTCTGATGAAAACAAGCTTCATGTTGCCATTTAGACTGCGTCTTTGACCACGGAGGAGCCTTTGCGGCGGCTTTCACAACATTAAACCCACAGCTCACCCATTACTGGCGGCGAAGAAGTTAGAGTGCAATATCGGTTGCTGGAATTACATTTAAAACGACGCGAGGTCGATCATCATCTTTTTAGGTTGGAAAGAAGCGGCGATTGATGCCATCCCCACGAAGAAGACTCTTTTACATGGGCTATGAAGAAAGTATTATAGCTAAGAACTTCCGGATCTTGGCTCGAACACCTTGGTAAAAGGTACCGGCATCTTCCTCAGTTCAATACAATGGCACATAATCGGCAAGCTGGCTTCTAAATCTCCTCTCACTAAAAGCTTGGGTGGAGCTGATGATATTCGGGACATATCATCATGGCTGAGACCATCATCTTATGTAATTCTGTTGTTTGAGCTCAAAAAAAAAAAACCCGTTGGCTAAGTTTATTTTTAAACATCTTATAAACTCTAACGTCTTATAAGTTGTTTTTGAGAGCTTATAAGATGTAATTTTTAAGTAGCTTATAAGTTATTTCAAGTGTTTATTAATAAAACTTATAAAGTTCTTTAATAAAAATAATTTTAAAAAACTATTTTTAATTTTTAAAATTATTATAATTTTTTTATTTTTTAATAATATTTTTTTTCGAAAATAAATATATTTTTCCAAAAAAATAATTTTTAGATTTTTTAATAATATTTTTTTTCAGAAAATAATTTTCGAAATAAATCGAAAATATTGGAAAAAAAATCCAGAAAATAATTTTTTCGAAAATAAATATTTTTTTCAGAAAAGAATGGAAAATATTTTTTTCGAAAATAAATATATTTTTCAGAAAATATTTTTCAAAAAAATCGAAAATAAATATATTTTTTCAGAAATTTTTTTTTTCGAAAATAAATATATTTTCCCCAAATTTGTTATTCTTTTTTTCTGAAAACTCGGGGCCGGGTTTAATTGAATTTGGAGTGCCAAACACCCCCTAATATTATTCAGTTATTCAGTAAAAACATCTAATACTGAAAAATTAATACCATTTAGTAAAATAACCAATATTTTTAAAAAATACACTTGAATTTCTTTTGTATAAGCTGATGCAAATATGATAAGTGAATTAATTCTGCATTGTGCCAAAATGAAAGTAGAACCTTGTTTTTCACATATACTTCATTCATTTAAAAAATTCAGTGTGGCAATAGGGATATTTTGGCTGGATGGCGCGATTTAGGTAGTGTGTTCCTTGCCCAGGAATGCTAGAAGAAGAATAGACTAATATATATTTACTTTAATTACTAATATGCTCCTATTTAATACTATGTATTACTACTGATTTTTTTTTAAATCTTGAGAATGTAAACTTTAATACTTATTAAGTATTGGTAAAATAGGAAAATTATTTTTTAATTCTTGTGAAAAGTATATATATGAATCTGTATGTGTATGGATACATGAACTATTTTGTTAGGCTATGGTTGCTCAAATATCATGATCAATTCAATTAATTATTTTTGGAACATGCTTTCAATAAAAAAATATATATATTTGCCATTTTGGACCATTAGCATGGTCAACCTAATCTGGACAGTGTCTAATATTGTTTTAAATTTGGATACCAACTCCTAACTAACCTAGTCAAAAATTAAATATTAGAGGGAGAAATAGAGCCAATTTACAGAAGAATCATTCGGAGTCACATAACGTGGATTTAAGTTTAACTTTGTTACATTCGTATGATGTGATGATGTATTGATTCATATTATATGCATAATTGTAATAGAATTTGTGCATAATAATGATAGTATGTATATATAACTGTGATATTGAAAAAATAGAGTTCATTGTGAACTCTAATATTTATATTATAATAAATCGTATTTAAAATGCATTCTTATATATTACTATAGCATTAAAGATTAATTTTTAAAAGTAAAATGTTAATCTTTATAAACAATAGTAATAGTGATGTCTGAGTAAGCATCAATGTCTTACTTATTAAATTGCAATTCTTATCTCTTAGACGAACAAAATCATTTAAAAAAATAAAATGAACATAGCTTGATTTGAGCTTAAACTTGAAAATAGTAAAAATTATTAAAAATAATTTTATAAACATATCAAACCACACAAATGTTATTTTTTGTAACATATAAAACTTTAGAGATTAGGATTGAAGATAAATAAAAATATAAATATAATATATATTAAAAAAAAGAGTTAATCTTATGTAACACAGTTTTACCGTACAATTGATTCACAAGTATAACTTAATAGAAGTGTCCCTTTTTTTTTATTGACCGGCATTTTGTAGAAGTTAATCTAAAGCTTCTTAGTGAAACAATTACTACTATCAAGCTAATATACATTCGGGAGAATGATTTTTTTCATCCCATAACTTTGACATTTTTTTTATTTTGGTCTTAGTGACTTTTAAATTTTGATTTTCGTTTTGTAATTTACACACTTTTGAATTTTTAATCCTATTGACTTTTAAATTTTAATTTTTAAATCCGTAAGCTTACATGAATCAAAATTAAAAAAGTGGTGAAAAAAATATGTAAGTTATAGGAAAAAAAAATCAAAATGTAAAATCAATAGAACCAAAACAAAAAATGGCAAAATAAAAAACTTTTTTCCGTGTACATTCTAATGAAACCACACGCAAAACCTGTCAAAAAAAAAAATGAAACCACACGCAAAATGTAAATCCATTTCACGGTATAACTTATCTATATAAGACTCTACCTAAATAAAAATAAATTCATAGAGACATTAATGCCGTGGGCTTTACATTTCAAATTAACTTAAGAATCTTATCAATTTGGTGATAAAGAAATGAATTGTAATATTATATATGGGACGGCTACTGCTTAATTTGAATCTGATATGTTAAGTGCAGCAACTAATACTGAATAGATCGAGAACTAATACCTTACAGCTAACGAACTAATACTCTAACTGTAAATCAACGAAGCGAGCGAGCGAAGAAGAAGAGATTTCGTGGTTGACAATAGCCTACATCCACGGGATCATGTCACCTCACTTTCACTATATGAACAAGTAATTACAGATTACACACTCCAATTCATTCCAATTGAATCGAATTTCTTCAATCTCACTCAAGAACCCTAGTGTATTCTCTGTAAAACTCTCAATTGAAGATGATAACTGCTACAATCGAACCTTCTAGTGCTAACAAATATTACCCCTCAACAAAATCTGGTGAATTTGGCGTGCAAAACCCCGGGAATCGAGCTTAAGCAGTCTTACTTTGAGGTTTGGCAGTTATAAAGACCACGGGCGGTCTTCCTTTGGCAGATACAAGTCGAGCTCAGTTCACTCGATTTAGCCCGGTTCTTGATGAGCCGAACCCGGTTCCATGATCACCACATCACACTTGACTTAGATTGATCAACATACTTGTTCAACACTTTGAATTTGATCATCACAATTCTCCACCTCAAATCAAAGTGTAGGATTAGTATCCATCATCTCCAAACCTTGCTTTTCATCGATCCACTTCACAAGGCCGAGGCTTTACAAGCTCTGAACAATACTTGAACTTGTTCCCAGGTAATGACTTAGTAAGCATATGTCTGTTGCATTGTCCTCAGTTCCAATCTTCTTGATGTGAATTGTTCCTTTCTCCACTTCATCTCTCACAAAGTGTAACTTGACACCGATATGCTTGGATCTTTCATGGAAAACACGATGCTTCACCAAATGAGCGGTGCTCACGATTATCACACATGATGTCAACACGGTTACGAACTATCAAACTCTGCGAGAATGCCTTTCATCCATATTGCCTCTTTCCGCGGCCCGATGGCGACCATGTACTTAGCTTTGTAGTGGATAATGCAACTACAGAATGAAGAATGGACCTCCAACTCACTGCAGTGCCATACAAAGTGAAGATGTAACCAGTTACTGATTTCCTAGTATCAACATTCCAAGCAAAGTCAGCATCAACAAATCCAAGTATAGGATGCAGCTTTTTACATTAGTTCTTTCAAACAACAATTACGAGTTTGTTTTGCCTTTCACATATCGAACACCCACTTCAAAGCATCCCGGTGATTACTTCGGGATCGACCATGAACCTACTAACCACACTCATAGCATATGCAAGCACTGCTACATACCATTGCATACATCAAACTTCCAACACCATTAGCATAAGGAACTTCACTCATCAGTTTTCTCTCAGCACTGTTCTTTGGTATACAACAAGAGAAGTGTTTCTATTCAGTAAAATAAGTATTATTTTTCCGATAATCAATCTTCGCGCGCGAATCAATTCTAAAAATTACGCACGAACAACTTACGGAGGTCTTGATCTTTTCCGCGTACCAAGCAATGAAGACGATCAAATAGAAAATAAATATATATTAGAAATACTCACCAAAAGTCGAGTCAAGGTGTAACCTTTTTTCATAAAATAAATCGCCTCGGTAGTGCTCTCGATTTGACGTGCTCGTTTCCAAAGGTAAAAGCGACTTTTGTCTTTACGTGCTTGACACATAGCGTGTAAAGCTCGGCGAACTAAAACAACTTAAGAACTGGATTGCACTTACTATATGCCGATGCGCTTACGAACTAAAAAAAAAATATTTTTTGCAAGATTTTTTCCAAGTCTTTTCATGTGTTTTTCAAGTCTTTTTCAAGTGTTTTCAAAAACCCTTGTCCAACAAAATGATGCATGTCCTATTTATAGGGTTATACCAACCATGTGGGGGGCCCAAAATTGATGGCTTTAGGGGTTACAAACATAATGGCATTTAAGTGTCAATTGTAACTTCGGGAGTTACACGAATTTGAAAGCGTCCACGAATGCGGGACATCGAAAGTGTGCAGATTCGTCCAAGTTTAATTCAAGCAGTGCGAGAAAAAAAACTAGCGTTATGGCGTTTCAACCCGTGATTTAATTTCTGTTTCATCGAAAATCGATTTTGAGATTATAAATATACTACGATTATCTTCTCCGATAGTAGATCGTTTCTATATCTTTTAATTTCCTTGAAATTAAACTGTATGCCCCTCATGTAATTAATTAGTGATGAATGTTACACACTGTCACTAAACACCAATTAAATTAATTTAATTGATCAAACCAATTTTCCCCAACAAAGGCAAGCTGGTATCAAAGACAGACAAGTTGAGCTTATATAATATTTTAAAGTTTGGTCCTATATACCTAAAAACCTCGCCTTTCATCTACAAAGTCCCGAGGAAAATAAGTTGTGAGAATAGCAAGCATTACGAACCATAATATGTATCAATTGGTCCTTATCGTCATGGTGACCCCCTGTTTAAAGGGGTTGAGGAACTCAAGTTGCATTACTTTAATTCACTACTTCACCGCATACCACTAAATGTCCATCGTTACATCTCAGCTATGGAAAATATAGATTTAGAAGCACGGTTTTGCTACGAAGTACCATACGTAAACATTGATGAAACAACGTTTATTGATATGCTGGTGATGGATGGTTGCTTCATCATTGAAGTAATAAACTCTTCCGCAATTCTAGATATTTGCCTTCCAGTTAGATCGAACAAACGGATTCTGCAACGGGATCTGTTACTATTTGAAAATCAAATCCCCTTGTCTGTTTTGTGTATGCTTTTTGATCTCATTGAAGGATCAGGCCAACGTACGTTGTTGATGGACCATGTCTTAAGATTTTTCCAGGATGTCAATCATGAATACTTCCCTTCGCTCAAACACAGAGACGATTAGAATGAATGGAGAGGAGGTAAAGCATATACTTGATTTGATTTATCGCCATTGGTTTCCACCTTCATCTGATCCTAAAATCACAATTAATATTACGTCTACACTCTCTCTCCATCGAATCCCCTCTTCGTCACAACTCAAATATGCTAATGTCAAGTTTCGTATCAAGATACGTGGTTCAGACACTTGTTTATTTGATGTAGAGTTCACCAACGACGGTGAACTGGTGATGCCAACTCTAGTAATTGATGATTGGACAGAGAATTGGCTGAAAAACAGAGCAATTTTTTCCAAGGGGGAAACCTACCCCTGTTACAGATTATGCATTCTTATTGGATAGCCTTATTGACACTTCCGAAGATGTCCAGATTCTAACTCAGTCTAAGATTATCCAGAATATGTTGAGTAGCGATATTTCAATAATCCTTGGACTATTTCAATAATCCTTGGGCCGTTTTTGCCTTTTTGGGTGCTGTTTTGCTTCTTCTCCTTGCCATCGCTCATACTGCCTTAACTGCAATCCATGTGTAGTAACATGTTGGTTCACACCATTGATCATAAGTTGGGATTTTATTTGATTTCATTTCTTTCTGCTATGTGTATTTTCATGAATTGAAATTTTATTTCTAAGGATTGTAAGTTTGAGAGGTTTGATTTCATTTCATTTGATTCTACTATGCATGTTTTCATGAATTAAAACTTCATTTTCAAGGGATTGTAAGTTTGTATTTCGTCTCATATTTGTCAATCACTAATTTCTTATCCAGAATGAAATCACTTTTATGATCAAAGAAGCTAGTTCCATACCACAGTTTCTCTGCAAAATTTTGTAGCAAAGGTTTCTACATCATTAATCGTTAGGATTGTAATCTTATCCTTGGTCTGTATCAATATAGAGTAAAATCTAACCACGTAAGGTTATATTATCTGCAAATTTTTTTCTAAGAACTGCACATTGTTTTCAAAGTTATTTGTTTTTTGTTGTTGTTGATAGATAGGGTGGAAACAATCCTCCATTAATTGAAGATACCTCTTCTAAATAATATCACTAATGACTTTTTTTTAGCTATGTGCTCATCTAATGATAGGTTGGTTACCAAAAATCCCCCTCGATTTCGTAATTACCCAAATAATCCTTGTGGTTTGGTAGCATGTCGTTGCCGCTACAAATTTAATCTTATCTAGCACCTAACATTTAATAATATAGTATATGGCAAGAAAGGATTATTCCTACTAGGAGAATATTGTGTACTCCACCTTCAAGTTTTCTTCAACCGAAAATAGTTTGACACAACGTCAATAACTAAACACAAAAACTAAATGACACAATTACATAGATAGTTCAAATACATCTTAAACCAATTTCAACAAGAAAAATTCGTATGTGACATAAGGGGTGCAAAACTCATGTGTTTCGGATGATTTTTAATACTCAAATGATGTTGAAATGAAGGCTAGGGTGTTATACACTTTCCTCTCGCACTAAACATGATATTCCTATAATTTTAAGCTTCAAATAGGCCTAAAAAGAGCTCTAAACCATATCTGATTTCTGCTGTCAAAAACTAGAAATTCCAGTCTTTTATCACATAAAATCAACCCCAACATTGTCTAACTTTAATACTATATTTCTTGAAAAACTGATTCTATCATCAACTATGATCATTCTACCATTCAAGAGTGTGCAAGTAAGGTAAAAGACATCAGTTTATAACTCCCAGAAAAATCATTTTAAAGACAGAGAAAATTATGCACATCAATTCTCCAAATTTTCACATATATACAAAGTTTTTGGGGAGGAATTTTAAAGCATAACAACAAAATGAACAAGACAATAAATCTAAATCTAAACATAGACAAGATAGATCATGAAAGCTAATAATTAACAATTAAGTATACACTTCAATTAAATTTGATGAATGAAAAGGAATCAAGTTGATAGATTGAGAGTGTAAACTCTAGTAGCTAAACTTAGGAAGATTCTAAAACCACCTACATTCACCACATCAACCTTTACTATACAATTAACATGGAAAAACTAGCTTCATTAGTGCAACGGGAAATATCAATCCTAAGTGAAATTAAATACTAAAATTCAACTCACCTAGTTCAAGTTATACTCTAATTTAATCAAGACCAAGTGAATATTCAAGATTAAACTAGATGCTACTCATCTTTATTCAATTCGAACTAGGTCAAACCAAACAAATTAGTATATATTCTGAACCTAAATGCACAAGACGGATCAAGAACTGCACAACAAATTCAGAATTTTAAATTAATAGGCACAAGTATGACTCTAAATATCAAATCAATTTCCATTTTTCCAATAAAATTATCAGTAGTGCAACAAGCTAACTCTAATCAAGATTGCAACATAAAATATGGAGGGCAAGCAAAGTTATTCATTCGGTAGAAACTCTAATGCACGGATACTTCAAAAAATACTATGGTGCAGTATCGGATTCTTGGCGGGTGCGGGTGTGGGATTCGCACCCAGTGCGCCATGTGGCAAATTTTGAAAAAAAAAAAAAGGGATACGCGCACCGGGTGCGTTTATGACGCGAATTCGGTGCGTCTTGGGTAATTTTGAAAAAAATAAAAAAAATTATGGGGCAATGTTGTAGTTTTTAAAACTTAAAATAAGAAAACTAATTTTAAATAAGTAAAATAACTTAAAATAAGAAAACTTAAAATTACCTTATCAACCCTCAAAGTCAGTAAGTCACCAGTTTTACCACACAAAAAGAGCACACCTCCAACATTCCGTATATTGTTATTTCCATATATTTTACAAGTATAATATATAATAAAATAATAAATAAATAGACGTATCCTTGCCGAATCGCACCCTGAATTTTTTAAAAAATTATATTCCCGTATTCGTATCGCGTCGCCCCCGCATCCACGCACCACGCACCTATGCAACACAAGGTAGAAACTAATGAAGAGAAGAAATTAAAAGAAACACAAAAACTCATAATTAGCCCAAATCAAAATCATCCCTTCCAAAATATTAAATCATCGTGCCCAAATTATACCCCGTGTCATCGTGAAACCGTCTCACACAAGCGTAACTAATTAATAAATTAGTACAAGGAAGACATACCGTTGAATTCCTACTCTTAGAAGCCAAGATGGTGAGTTTCTGCATTCTTTCTCTCTTTCTTAGCCTTCCATTCATACGTACGTCGCCGACCTTCTTCATGTGAGGAAGATTTGGGTTGGGCTTGTATCCTAAGAATTGACCCATTTATATTGTGGGCTGTTTTAATTAATCAAAATAAAAAAATGGTAAGCCCAAAACAAGTTGAAAGCATTATTGATTTTTTTTTCTAATTTTGAGATTAATGAAGCATACCTTAGTTTTTAATTATAACAAAATTATCACATAAGAAAACTCAATATAAATAACTTTGCAAGCTAAATTAAAACATAACATAATCATTAAAATTAAAATTAAGATTTATAATATGTATATTCAAATTTTAATAATTATACCAAAAGAGTCTTATTTTGCACAAAAATACATCAAGAGGAATAAAAGTAGAGAGTTAAAATATGTAAAATTAAGCACTTATCATGTTTTAAATACATTAGCAACCACCCCTTATAAAGACTATATAATTCGTTTAACTCATGAGTAATGTAAAATAATGAAACTACCAATCGATGCAAATATGACGTAAATAGAATAATTGAAATAATTTTTTGCCTTAACTGTACCAGTCAAACTGAAAATGTAAATGAATTAAACAAACTAGTGATCAAGCCATACTGAAAAAGTTATCTTTTGTGGTGGCTGGCACAAAATTTTGTTCTTACTTTCTTATTTGTCCGTCTATCAAATTTGTTCTCATATTCTTTATGAAAATACACACTTTATTTTTATCCCGTAACAGTCACTTAATTATTCAAACTGTTATTTAATTTTACTCATAAACAGCCACTTTATTTATACATAGATCCATAATATTTTATTTACTTTAGTCACTTTTTTCTTAAAATATATGTTCATTACACTGGGAAGCAATTTTGTGCACAATTTTCTGGACGGTTGAGTAATTTGTTATGGATTTAATTGCTCTTAAAATTCCGACCTGAGATTCAAATGTGTTATAATTATCACTCGCAGGATAGTCGTGTGACAGATTGTGGTATCCTATTCCTACCTCGCTGAATTTTTATGGACAATTTTAATGAGATTTTGAGAGTGGAAGCTCAACGCTAGCCATCACAGAAGGTTCCCAGGTGACTGGAGCGGAATAATTAACGAGTTAAAATTTATCTACGTGAGGTCGTGATAAAACCCGACTCACCATTTGTCTTATAAAAAAATTTATATCATTCGTATATAAATTAATATCGTATGTGACTTATTAATTGATATTATTATCTTATAAATTAATATTATATCGTTAAATGCTATAAGTATAAATTGATAAGAGTAATACTATTAGTTTATAAACGTAATTATATAAATTTCATTATTAATAAATTTTACAGAAGACTCAAAATAATATGCATGTGTGGCCTTGCAAACATAGCTTTAGAATGAATTTGGAGCGTAGTTGTTGCAGAGGATCTCTATCCATTTAAAAGTTAAAACTCATTGTAACAAACCCCCTTGACAACCGTTTGGATTGACATGGATTTGGGCATCCAAGAAGAAGAATAGAGTAATATTTATTTACCTTAATTACTAGTCTAAGTTTTATTTAAATCAATTTTACTATGCAACTAATTTGCATTTTATATGTATTTTTTAAGCATCAATTGTTTCAATAAAAGATATACTATTAATTAAATAATATTATTTTTTTTATTGAAAAATATTAATTATTTTACTGTAACATGATGGTTACAAGCCAATTTCACAAATTCAATTACTCATATGCGCTCATATTCAATATATATTAATAATGAATAAACTTTTAGTCTTGAGAATATAAATTTTTATACTTATTAATTATTGGTACATAAAGGAAATTTATTTTTAATTCTTGTAAAAGATCTCATCAACCTATATAAATGGGTTCATGGGAGTATATATATAAGTATTTTATAGCTATATATGGTTGCTCAAATTTCATGATCGATAGGAGGACCTCCACCCTAACTAATAGGTCTGGTAAAGCTTTCGTTCACATAAATAGATATTATAATAAAAATAATTATTAGTTTTTTTGGACCATTAGCATTGCCAACCTTATCTGGACTGTTGTAACAATGTCTTGAATTTTGGATATCAACCCTACCCTACCAAAAATTAAAATTTAGAGAGAAATAGAGCTCCTACAGAGAATCATTGGGTGTCACAAAACGTCTAATACGTTTCTTAATTGATTCATTTTTTATTTTGAAAATGAATAGCCAAACAGAGGTGGTTTTTTTTTAAAAAAGGTAATTCTTGGTGGGGTAATCTGTCCAGACATAAAAGATTAATTTGATAAATACAAATTTAAAAAGTGCTTTAAATTACTAATTTACCATTAATAAAAAAAATATTGCCTAAAACTAATTTGTGATTTTTTTTAATTTGAAATCAAATCGTCCATCTCTAGTTTTTATGTTTGTCATTTCCAAGGGGTGTGTCATTACTGCCAAACCCTAGTCGTCCAGATTCATCTTGTTCCTTCTTTCAAAATGATTTGAAGATTTCATCTTTTTATTTCAAACCTCCCCTGCTTCATATCTTTTTATTTCAAATCTGGGTTCATAGTTCTCAACAAAAAATTATCCTTCTAGATCCGTAATTCAGATGTCATTCTTGTTAATCTTCATCTTGAAGGTGACTTTTCCAGTAGGAATTCATTCAGATGACATTCTACTTGACTAGTTCGGTACCGTTTGGTTTATGATGATTTTGTTGTTTGAGAGAAAATTCAGAAGAAATCATTCAAACAATTTTTTTTTCAAAAGAATGAAATTTTGATATTGTTCATGATATTCAATGTGCGATTATTTATCAACTCCAAAAAATGTATAAGGATGTTGTTGGTAATAAGCGAATTAGCAGGAGGGAAGAAAGAGTAGTGCTATCCGAGCCAATTCTTGCTAAGGGTGAAAGAGAGATTTGACAATATTAATAAGATTTATAATTTTTTTTTTTTAATTCTGTATGGACAGAATCTGTCCATTTAAAACGTCTTGTTTTTTTTAATAAATCAAACATTGTGAAATATGCAATATTATTATGCACTGACGTCAATATCTCAAGTTTAAGTCGTGAATACGATCCATATATATTAATTTTATTTATATTGTCTCTTTATATAATACAATTGCAATAATTTGCAAATGTAATAATTATCTCTCTTATACGAGCGAAATAATTTCAAATAAATTTAAACATTGTTCATTTGAGGTCAAACTCGTGCTCACTTCAGTTAGATTAATTAAAGGTTGATTCAAGCTCAATTCAATTAAACATAATATATGAATTGCTTCTTATTTTACTGTATCATATTAACTTTCAAACCAACCTAATATAGATAGCAGTTACATATTTACTTTACATATATGTAGGGATATGACGGGAGGGTTTGGCCAAACCCGTGTAATCCGCCCATTATTTTTTTCCCTAATTGAAACCCCGCTTGTTTTTTTTTTTGGACCGCTCTACCGCCCGCCCGCCCCATGAACCGGTGGGTTTAACGCCCGCATATTTAATTTCGTTTTTCTTAATTTTTTCAATTAAATGCTCATAATTTAAATACATGTCGTTTTTTAAATACGTATCGTTTAAAAATAAAAACATAAAACTAGAATCGTCAAATTAAAACAAAAAAAAAAATATATAATATCATGTCAATATCGCGTTAAAAGAAATAGCAAAAAGGCTACGATTCTTCATTATTAAATTAATCAAATATATCGTCAAAATAGACATCTTATTATACTTTTTTTTTTCTTATTATAATATTGTTATCTTATTAAACTACTATTGCATTATTCTTAATACATTTAATATATCTATATATATATATATATATATATATATATATATATATATAGGCGAGGTTTTTTATCTGTCCCAACCTTTTCCGCATTTTGGCGGGTTTTTCGTTTAATAGGGTTTTAACCCGGCGAATCAAGTAATCTGTTTGATCGGGTTTAACCCGCCTCATTGTCATCCCTACATATATGTTATGTACGTGTCCAACTTGTCACATGTTTTAGTACATGAGACCCATTAGTTTCCATCCAAACCGCCGGCTATGTTGATTAGTGTTTTGTAACAAAATCAACATATAAAATTAAATTTAAAAAATGTACATGTGCATGTTTTTTAGAAATATGAGAGCTGCAACTTGATTAGGCAGTAGCATGTAGCCTGAAAACTTATATGTATGATATTAATATATAATTAAGAATTCTATTGTTTTAATAATAGAGACACACTTGCATGAGATTGTCTCATGGTGAAACGAAGTATAATTTAAGCACCGACACTTTAACACTTTGAAATGAGTGAATATTGATTTGTGATAGTTTGTATATTAATTTATCTCATGTATAAAATCATCTCCTTGTCTTAATAATATTATAAAATCAATAATTAAGTTGATGTTGTCTGTCATGTCTGATGCATTTATTAATTGTGGGAATTACAAATATCCAACATTTGTAGTGGATATTTGTGCTGCTGTTCATGTAAACATGTTTTGGGCAATTCATTATTTTTATTTGGACATATTGAGTTGCGATTAGTTTGACGTGCATCTGATTTCATATACTACTACTTTTATTTGGACATATTGAGTTGTATCTGATTTAATGTATTATAGTTGTTTTGTTAGAAACTTATTGACTGTAAAACTGTTTTTTTTTTTTTTAGGATATAGCGTTTTAGTTATCGCGATCGATATCGTTTTGTAATATAATGGTCAATATCATTATTAATATTATCTGTTGTAATATAAGTCATTATTGATATTATGAATAATCGTTTTATAATAAAAGCTCATATAACCCGATTTTAAAGATTAACGTGTGAAAGCTTTTTTATCTTATCTTTGTCGATATATTCTTTTGTATATATATCAATGATACTTTTTGATTTTCTTCCAGTTCTGTACTATAACGGGATCATGACGATATCAATATTTTACGATAATTCAAATACTACGAGAAAAAAAAAAACTTTATCCCGCAATATCTTATACTGCAATTTCAAAATTTGTGATATGTCCACGATATATTTATAATATTTTCATCATTGAGATGAAGATGAATCAAAGCCACATCTTTGAATTATTAAATAGATTAATATTAGTATAGAACTAACCTACTGCAACTGGTCCTGACGACCATATCATACTGATAACGATAATTCGAGGTTGTCAATGTCAAGCTACTGAATTATTTTGAAAGAGTCCATAAATAAAAATTCATAAATTATTTAATACGTCATCACCGTATCGAGACAGGGGTACCAATTTATTTTTTAATTTAGGTGCAGAAATAGAATAATAAATTAAATACTGGATGTAATTTGACGATGACTACAGCGTTGCCTTCTTAGTGGATGACCCAAGCTATGCCAACTAAGATCCAGCTCACCGTCGCTCCCACGTGCACACTCGTTTGGCCCCTTCCTCTTGATATGCACCCAATCACTTTATGCCACGTGTCAACAGATAAATATCTATTTTTCTGCAAACGCCGTCTAATAAAATTATAATAGTACCTCGGTCCCAAAATCACACCTTTCTTTTTGGAAAATTAATCTGCAGGTCTGAAAATTTATGGGATAATTCTTTCAAAATACGTTTGTGCGAAAAAAAAGTTTTTGACTTTAGTTATTAGATAATAAAGTCTGACGTAATTTTTTAGCGTTATCTGTAGAAATAATTATCATGATTTTTTATCTTGGAAGTGAAGACTCACAATATTTTATTCACACCTTAAAAGAAGAAAATCATTTTATAAATTTCACTCTCACAATATTTATAAATTAACACAAAATATCATTACTTTTGAATTCACATATACACACACAATTCAACACATCTTTTTCTTTTATCATAAAAGTTTACAAAATTATCCCTTAAACTCTCACTCATCATTTTATTTTCTTAATATGTGTGTCACTTCACGTATGAAAAAATATTGAGAGGAAGGGAGTAATACAATTTTTACTTTTTAGATTATTCCCTTCAAACAAATTATGGGCAACAAAAACTAAGGCTCCGATAGGTTTTAGGCCATCCATGTTTGATATGATAACACAATGAATGAAAAGGGAATTGATTTCATAGAAGTGAGGAATGATATTTATTCCTCACAAATGTGAGAGGTATAGTTTATTCCTCCAAAGTGAGAAATCAAGAGAACTGTAACATAATTATTCCTCTATAATAAACACTACTTTGATTTCATTGCCATTCATCACCCCCCTCATACCCTTTTACCAAACACCCCTAAAAAATTAGGGATAATCTCACTTTCCAAAAGGGTTTTGAGTTTTAAACAATTTAATAATATATCCTACTTTACTTCATTTTATTACATTTGATTTTACCCAATATTGTCTTAAGATAGCATGGCATGTATAAAAAATTATTATTTTCAAAAAATATATTCTACTACTTTATTTTATTACATTTGATTTTACCCAATATTGTCTTAAGATAGCATGGCATGTATAATAAACTATTATTTTCAAAAAAAATATACTGCATCTGATCAATTGTGGCTGATTTTTTTTGAGCGCGTGGTGGATTTCTTAAAACTTGAATCTAAGTATATATGCTGATTTGTAACAGGTATATCACAGTCAAAATTACAGAGAGAGATATGAGATTTTTTATTAAACACCTAATTAACTAATATGTTTTCTTGTATATTATTGTGCATACAAGGTGTTTAGCAGTAGCTTAAAAGCTATACATTACTACATTGAATAATATTATGAATCAATAATTAAGGTTTTGTTGTCAACTGATGTATTCATTGTGGATATTTGTTCTGCTGTTCATGTACACATGTTTTCATCAACATTAGTTATTGTTATTTGGACCATGACTTTTGAAATTATAAAATAGGCTGCAAATAGTTGCATTGACTATTACGGGAATGATATAGAGGTGGGCACTATAATTGTGTTCACCGCCTACGTGGCTGATGATGTGGCAGTGCAACATAAGAAAAATTATTTTTTCCTTAATCATCATATATATTTAAATATTTTGAATTTAATTTAATTTTATACCATAATTGCACCATTTGCACCAATTTAGAATTAGTGCAATTGAATTTTTTTTTCAACTTTTGTTTTTTAGTTTTTTACACGACTCGGACCCAACCCGAGCCGAACTCGGCTCGACTGGTTCATGGTTCACCCGACCCGAATGGATTTAGGTTTTTTTTTTCAATTTTTTTTAAATACCCGTTCCGGACCCAACTCTGCCCGCTCCGAACCCGGTCCAAGTGGTTCATGGTTCACCTGACCCGAATGGTTAATGGTTTATGGTTTAGGTTTAAGGTTAATGGTTTAGGGTTTAGATTTAGAGTTCATGGTTCATCTAAATCCTATACCATGAACCTTAAACCCTAAACCATTAACCATTCGGGTCGGGTGAACCATGAACCACTTGGGCCGGGTTCGAATCGGGCCGGGTTGGGTCAGGAATGGGTATTTAAAAAAAAAAAAAACTAAACCCATTTGGGTCGGGTGAACCATGAACCAGTCGGGCCGAGTTCGGGTCGGGTTGGGTCCGAGTCGGGTAAAAAGCTAAAAAAAAAACTGAAAAACAAAAGTTGAAAAAAAAAATCAATTGGTGATATTGCAATTATGGTATAAAATTAAATGAAATCCAAAATATCTAAATATATACATATATGATGATTAAGGAAAAAAATAAATTTTCTTATATTGCACTGTCACATCGTCAACCACGTAGGCGGTGGACACAATTATAATGTCCACTTATGGGCTCTATATCATTCCCCGTTGACTATTATATGGAGGAAATTAATATCTTTAGTACTAAAATATGTACGAGATCGTTCAATATCCAAAACATTTTTCTTAGTTGTAAATAAAATCATTACTTTTGTTTTAACTACAATCCAATCGAGATAATTGGAATATTGCAATTCGTACACCATTTTAAAGGAAATTTTGTTTTTTAGGATATTATTTTATGGTAGTAAAATTACAATACTATCTCTATGAACTTGCAAAATTAGAGCAATATTTTTACGGACATGCAAAATTAGAATATTGTTTTTAAATTAGAATTTTGTTTTTAAGTTTGACAAATTTAGGACAAGTTTCATAAAATGCACGCTCAATTTGAGCTCGGGTTCAGCATGTCAGAATATTAAGGGATAGTTATTTTTTGTATATTATTCTAATGTGTATTTTTCATATATCTTTCCATGTATAGAGGAAAAGTTGTTGTAATTGTAATCGTGACTTTATTATATAGCAGATTTCTCTCCATCATCAATTCAACGGTGATCTCAATCTTGTTCTCACATGGTATCAGAGTCTCCAGGCTCACGCCCTCATCCTGGGTTCAAACCCCGCTAACAACAAAACTCTACCCACATTAAATTATGCATTTGTTGAGCCTCATCTTCCTCCTAATGATGGAGTTGACAGCTCAGAGGATAACCCAACTCACAAGTGAGGGCATGAGAATGAAATATCATAGAAAGGCGATTTACGAGATATGGCCGCTATATCGATCACTTGTTGGAGCTCTACAGTACCATCACTCGCCCGGATTCGTCCTATGTTGTCAATCTTGTTAGCCAATTCCTTCATTCTCCGACTGATGATCACTTTCAGGTTGTGAAGTGTATTCTTCGGTATGTCAAGGGCACTGTGCACTTCGGTTTATCCTTCATTCGCCGCCCGGACTCATCCGTCATTGATTACTCTGATGCTGATTGGGCTCGGTGTATTGAGATTCGTCGCTCCACATACGATTATTCTATATTTCTTGGGGGCAATCCGATTTCTTGGAGTGCCAAGAAACAACCTACGGTTGCTCGTTCTAGCTGTGAGTCTGAGTATCGTGTTATGGCTAATGTTGCTGCGGAAATTATTTGGCTCTCGAATCTTCTTCACAAGCTTCGGGCATCCCTTGCTGCTCGGCCTCAACTTTTATGTGACAATCAGAGCGCCATCTTCCTTAGCCAGAATCATGTTGCTCATAAGCGGGCTAAACACATCAACTTGGATTATCATTTCGTTCTAGAGCTCGTGTCTTCCGGAAAGCTTGCTGCTCGTTTTGTCCCTTCTCATCTTGGTTAGGCGATATCTGAAAAGCCTCCTAAATCCGCCTTGAGTTTCTTGGTCCAAAATTGCATTTGTCTTCACCCACGGAGCGCTTGGCGGGGTATTAAGTGATAGTTAGTAGAGTATTTTTACGTATATTATTCTAATGTATATTTTTCATATATATTTCCATGTATAGAGGGAAAGTTATTGTAATTGTAATCGTGATTTTATTATATAGCAGATTTCTCTCCATCATCAATTCAACAGTGATCCCAATCATGTTCTCACACAAAACTAGGTGGACACATGTGCCAACTCCCAAATGGAGCCCGCATTTGATGAAAATTATTCTAAATTTGCCAGATTTAATGATAGTGTTCTAATTTTGCTCATGCCCATTAAAATAAAAATAGTGTTCTAATTATGCTAACCTCATAAAATAGTGTTCTAAAATAACTCCCATTTTAAATTTTTGGCTTGTGGCTTTGCGTAAAAGCGGTTTCGCGATGAGATGAAGCATAATTTGAACATCAATCTTTAATATTTAAAATAAATAGGTATTAATTTATATTAAACTATCTTCGTATAAATCGTAGAGGCACGTCTGAGTTTTGTACTTATTAAAATACACGAGGTGTCAACATTCCGAATTGGAAGGGGCAAAATCCGTTGAAAACGTAGAGTAAATAAGAAGGTAGTAGAAGAGGAAGGGGTCGTATGGGTGCACACGTGTGGGCGAGGGTGAGCTGGGTCTTGTGTGGCGCGTAATCTGGGCTGAATCCGAATCTTTGACAAAGTCTATCAAAAATAAAATCAAAATTAAAACAAATGCGTCACCAATTGTCGTCACCCCAAATTATCCAATTAATGTTTAGCTTTCTCTTCAATTTATGTAGAAACTGCAGAAATTTTATTCATGTATATTATTATTATTATATTGAGTTTGGATATTTTCAATATTTTGAGATGTTTATGTTTAACATGGAACCTTATATTTCCGAATTAATATTAAGTCTAATTAAAATGTGATTGCATATATTTTGAACTTTGCACCATGCTTTATCAATTGACTAATCTGTAATTTCATACATGCACTCCCTTAATACAAACAACGCCGTTTTACATGGGTGAAAACCAATTACGGCTGTCACGTAAAAAAATAGGCACAAAGTGGCCTATCTACCTTAATCTGTAATCCTAAATTTTTAAAAAAATTAAAGAGGCACACTTGTATGAGACGGTCTTACGATAAGACGGGATATAAATTGGACATTGACGCTTTAACATTTTGGGAGGAATAGATGTGATTTGTGTTGGGTTATACCCCGTCTCATGCATGAGTGTAAGAATTTCGTCTCATCTAAAAGCTCCATAATACTGTGTTGGGTTATCATCTGGGCTGTCAACTCCATCATTAGAGGAAGATGAGACCCAACAAGTGTATAATAAAATATGGGTAGAGTTTTTACTGTCAGCGGGGTTTGAACCCAGGATGAGGGAGTGAGCCTGGAGGCTCTGATATCATGTAAGAATTATGTCTCATCTAAAAGCTCAAGCTTGTAGAGAGGTGAGAAATTAAGTCATTTGTATATAATTCCCTAATAATGAGACATTCTCATATGTCGTTTATACGATCACATAAACATGCATGTCTCAAAGGAATGAGTAAAAAACTTAATATTGTAATCCTTCCGTCCCAACATTAGTGCAACATTTGCCTTATTGGGACGTCTCAACATTACTGCAACACTCCTAAAAAGGAAATAAATATAATATTAAACTCACAATACCTTTATTTTATTCCACTCAAACCCATTTTATCCCACTTTTCTTGGTTTGCGGTCCAATTTCTATGTTGCAATAATCCTGGGACGGAGGGAGTACCATTTATTGAATTTGAATCACAAGTGATCACATAACTTTAGCCTCAATTCCATAAGTTTTTTTGTCATCGATTTAGTCCCAATAACTTTGACAATGTCCAATTTTAGTCCCAAATCGATGGAAAAACTCAAAACGATGCCGTTTTTTCGTTTTAATTTGGGACTTCTTGGCGGATGTTGTGACTAGATTGTCACGTGTATTTTTAAGTGTGTTTGACTAATTTTTGTCGTCAATTCTGTTTCAATTTTAAGTTATTTTTAAAAAACTTTTTAACTATATGCCTAAAATTTCAACTTGTTAAAAAAAAAAATTACACGTGGCCGTCCATTTACAGCATCCTCCGGAAAGTCCTAAATTTAAGCGGCAAAAACGACATCGTTTGAGTTTTCAATCAAAATTGGAATTAAAATTGAACATTGTCAAAGTAATTGAGACTAAATCGAAGACAAAAAAAACTTATGGGATTAAATTTATTTGAGACCAAACTTATGATATCAATTGTGATTCAAACTCACCCTTTATTTAATGAATAGCTCTTATTATGTGTTTTTATCTAAAATTACTCTTTTTATTGCTTTGAAAACTGTACCCTAAAATTAATTTCTATCTTTTACTAAAAAATATTATTTCACTTTACTGCACGAAAAAAATTATGTAATCCGTAGGCTCACAATACATACACCTACATTTTGCAATTAACAACTGGGAATCATTAAACAAATTAATGCCTCTACACCCCCCTAACATGTATAAACTGCATCAAATTACATAAATTAATGCACTTGCAAACTTTTTTTTTAAAGATAAAAATGAAACTTTATAACCTGAGTACAAGGGGTACTCAAATCCTAAATCCACACAAATTACAATTTACTTGGTAAGCATTCTAGAGGATGTGATTCCCATGAATGAAACGGAGCCACAAATGAAAGTGAATAGTGTGATCTAATCCACTTTCACGAACAAAACTTAATACCATCTATCAACTCATCAAGAGTATCGTTACTATCCTTAAATATTGTCATTACATTACCTTCCAAATTTTCCACAATGTAGCTTGCCAAATCAGGCCGATGATCTTACGTCGACCTTATCTCTTTCGTGCCAACAAAATCCTCAAAATGACCCATGGCGGGGGGGCGAGAACGGTAGCGGTTTGCCTAGCAAGATGAAATAGCTTGCCAAACAAGTAGAGCAACTTTGGCATGTGAATATCAAGTGATCACGAGGACTCAAGAGGGCCAAGACACAAAGAACAAGTGCCACCCCCATCGCTCGTGTCGATGCCACAGTGATAAGGTTGTCCGCCGTAGGTATGCGACCCGCGAACAACCCTCCACGCAAATCTTTGAAATTTTTTTGCCGGAGTTGCCTTCCACCACAGCGTTTGCCACTTGAAATGTATCTCCTATCCAATGGCGAGTTTTTCCACAATGACCTCATACATTGACTTAGTGAAAAGCCCCGACCTTGAATCTTTCCACATCAAGGAGTCCGTCTCTCGCGATTTTCACTTTGTACTGTAGATTAATTGCCCACAGCACCACAAACTCAAAAAAATCATCAACATTAAAATCTCTAACCCAACTTAACACCCAAGACTCTCTCTCCTCATCCCAGACATCTCCCACCATCTCACACTTTTGAGCAGACAACTCATATAACGTAGGAAACCTATCCCAAACGCCTACACCCCTCTACCCCGCGGATCAACCAAAATCTAGACCGGCGACCATTGCAAGAGAAAAAACCAACTCGTTCCTAAGCAGACACCCCAATGACTCCACCATAACTCATGCAAATCTTTCCACCATAAAGACCACTTCTTCCTCACATTTATTCCCCTCGGACACCCATCTAAAAGACTCGTACCTAGACTCCACAACCCTAACTCAAAGAGACTTCTCCCCAGAAACCCACCTCCAAAACCTCCTATATAAAAGAGCATTATTAAAAGATCTCACATCCCTCACACATAACTCACCCCTCGACTCACTACGACTCACTAGAGCCCATCTCACCCACGCAATCTTGAGCCCTCCCCCAAAAAAAAAAAAAATCGCCTTGAATTTTAATTATGGCTTTGATAACACACTCATGGGCATTAACAAATGATAGATAGTATAATAGCGGTGATAAGGCCCGAGTTTAAGAGCACGAGTCGACCTCAAATGATAGATACCTCATTTTCCACCCTGAGAGCTTTCTACGGAATCTGTCCACCAATGGCTTCCATACATCCTCTTTTCTAAAATTTACACCAATTGGCAGCCCCAAATAAACGAATGGAAACTTACCAATTTTGCACTGCAGGATCTCAGCAAGAGACTCCAAATTCTGATAACTAAGATGGAGGCCGTGAATGGAGCTCTTGTGGAAATTCACCTTCAACCGGGGCGCCAATTCAAAATCATGCGAATTCCTTTCAAGCATTTAGCATTTTTTACGATGCTTCCCCTATCAACATTGTGTCATCCATAAGCGTAGGTGGTTGATCAATACTTTTTCTTTCCCAACCTCCAACCCCTCGAACTCTTTCAACTCAACCGCCCTTCTCATTAAGCAACTTAATCCTTCTGCTGCAATCAAGAACAAGAAGGGTGAAAAAGGGTCACCCTGTCTTATTCCTTTATGAAGTTGGAATTAGCTTGGTTGAATTGCCATTTACGGAAGCAGACATGGCAATGATGAGAGACACATCCCCTAATCCACTTTTCTCCATTTTCGGTGAAAATCCATGCCTTTCATCATATCATCCAAAACTCCCAAAGATTTGAATCATAAGCTTTCTCGAAATCCACTTTGAAAAAGAGACTCTGCTTCCTTTCCCTCTTCGCAAAATCCACTGACTCATTGAGTACCAAAATACTATCCAATATCTGCTTCTTGCCAACGAACGCCGACTGGCACTCCGAAATTACCGATTCCACCACTCTTGCCAATCTCATGGCAAGAACCTTTGATATAATCTTGTACATGCATTCTATCAGGGAGATCGGTCGAAAGTCTGTCAGCAAACTGGCATCCACTTTCTTTGGTATCAGGGTCACAAATGATGCATTACCACCCCTGACGATCCTCCCTTTTGTGTGAAAATCTTCCATGACCACCATGATATCCTCTTTCAAAACCAGCCATATTTTTTTGATGAATTTGAATGTGAACCCGTCAGGCCCAGGACTCTTATTACCCCCACAACACCAGACAGCCGCTTTAACTTCTTCTTCGATGAACGACTCAATCAGGAACTTATTATCAACTTCCGAGACCTTTTTTGAAATCAGTCTAGCCAAGGATAGAAAACCACAATGAGTCTTCGAAAAATGGCTTTTGAAGAACCTGTGAGTCTCTTTCTTGACCTTATCCACCTCTTCAACCCACACATCATTGATGATTAGACCGTCAATTTTGTTTACTCGGCTCCGATCAACACATTTGTGGAAGAAAGAGGTATTTGCATCCACCATGAATCCATTTGAACTCTTGCATTCTGGAAGTTATAGATGTGTTTTACCTTCTTCAATTGCCACATCCTTGCTTATGCTTCCTTCATCTCCATGCACTCAGCTTCAGATAGATTATGGTTCTCCTGTCGTCGGTCTAACTCATTGAATGTCGAACTCGCCTCTGCTATCTTCTTCTCAATATCCCCAAATTTCTCCATACTCCATGCCTTGATGTCCATTCTGAGAGATTTCAATTTTTCTTTGAATACATAGCTTCCCCATCCATGGTACTGATATCCGGCCCATTTTTCTTTTACAAAGTCCGCCAACTCCGGATGCTTCAGCCACACATTAAAGAATCGAAAAGGCTTTGGGCCCCAGTTTTGATCACAATAATGAAGGAATATTGGACAGTGGTCCGAACTTCCCTTAGGCAATCCTCTCAACTTGCTTAGGCCCCACTCATCATTCCATTCGGACGAAACCAAAGCCCTATCAATACGGCTGCAACAACGGTCGTCAAGTCTGGACCAGGTAAACTTCCTCCCAACGAGCCTAACATCGGTCAAGCCAACTTTGATTATGAATTCATTGAATCTTCTCGAATTCGAACTAAGATAATATATCTCCCTCCATTTTCTTTCGTCTCACCTCATTAAAATCACCAATCAAACACCAACACGTTCCAGCACTATTCACCACTTTTGAGCTCAGCTCACTCCACAACCTTATTTTTTCACTAGTCTCCCTTGGCCCATACACGTTCACTATCCCCAATCTCTTACCAGAAGACCGTCATTTTCCTTCGACCCCCACTGCTCCCTGAACAGACCACACATCGTCTGCCTCAAACTTCTCACTATTCCATAGGCTCAAAATACCCCCCGATTGACCTACAGCATCCAGAGCTACCCATCCCACATTTGTTCCACCATTCCACAGGGAAAATGGATTAAAATTTGAATTATCACCACTTTTGGTTTCCTGCACACACACAAAATCTGGGTAAAACTTACCGATCAATCCCCTAAGCTCCTCCTTCTTCACACTACCTCCCACCCCTCTTATATTGTACGATAGGATCTTCATTCGAGTCCTTTGGAATTACTTTCTTGTTTTTCTGTTCCTGCCAATTTTTCCATTTCTCGAATTCTTCTACAAACCAAGCCTTCGTTTTCTTTATTGACAATTCCAAGCTTTTTCCCCAGTGCACACACCTCCTCTGGTTGCAAAGTTGTTGATACCTGGTTTTGGATTTTCTCAATCGCCCCTGACCCATCACAATGCTGCTGGAGTTTGGATGCCCTTTTGTCTGAACGTTTCATACTCTTAGTCGCGGACTCATGAAGTCCTTCAGTGAAGTTTGCCCACTCTCTTTCTTGTAACTTCACAAGCCTTTTTTTCTGCAATTTTCTCATTCGTTTTCGTCTTGCCCTCTTAAACTTCTCTGCCTTTCCAACACGGGTTGCCAATTGTGATGTTTCTGAAATTCCCATCTCTGATTCTTCTCGGTTTTCACAGCTCACGTCCCCACTAGTTCGCTCCGTCCCCACAGCCATGGTTTCGTTCAACATATTAATTTCTTGCACAAGTTCGTGCTTTGACTGAGATTCTAATTCCTTCTATAGATTGCGAAAAATAGAGGATACCTTTGCTACGTGGCTGGATATCCCCTTGGATTGGGTCCTTCCTTCAACAAAGTCCGAAAAATTTCGATTGTGGCAATTGCTCATCAAAATTCCTCTTGGTGAATAACACAAGGACGGAATAGGACCACTGAAATTCTTAGTTACCGATAGATTTACCTGGAAAGATACACATCGATCTGGGCTGTGCGCGAAAGTGGGGGATCGCATCGGACGATCGGGGGTTTTTTCCGCTGGAGTGACCTCTGATTGTAGCCCCGCGATCTTATGGAATTGGGACACCGAAGTATCACTTACTTGGGCCACTGAATGTTTGGCATTACTTGAGTTTCCTTCGGCCAAAGTAATAATCTGTTTTGAGCCCAACTTGGCGTGGGCCATATTCATTCCGTCTTCAGAAACCGCTACTGGGCCACGAGACTCACTTGGGTCCTTATGGGCTGCCTTCACACAATCCGAGCCCTCAATGTTTACCTGTTCCACTCCCACCCTTAACTGCTCATTAAACATTCTCGTATCTCCCCCAATCAAGGAGTTAGTTTCGATATTATTCTCCATTACTCCTCTTGTATAGGAACTCGATCTATCATCAATGTTTTTACTTCTCTCCTCGTCAGCCCTTGTCTTCGGAAAACCAGTTGTAAATTGCCAGATACCTACCTCGAATTTTGGACACTTGCATGGCGTTTCGGCTATGCTGGACTCGCCGGAAACCAATGATTCGTCTTCACTTTCCGGCGAAATTCTGAATGGGTGCGGTTGAATCGGATTCAGATTTTCCATGGCAATTCTAAAATTCAGATTTTCCATGGCAATTCTAAAACCCATCGTATTTTCATAGCTTTCCATTAACAATACGTCGAATTTCCAACTTTTAAATTGGCATCTCAACGTTTTTTGGATCAGGTAGTGACTGGTTGTTCTTATTTTGACTCTCGCTACCTTTAGGCATTGCCGGCCTTTCGTCATAAGGTCGACGTCCACAATAGTACCCTCTTCTGCCACAATCCATTGCAAGAATCCCTCATTCCATAAATTGAGTGGGACACCAGATATGTGAACCCAAGTGGTTCTCTCGTTGATTCCATCGTAAAATTCCCATGGATGCCAACTCACAAGATTTTGTTTCAGCCATTCCGCCTCTTCCACCTCAAAGAAAGGTTTTTCCATTAGGTCTCTCCCGAATATGAGCCACGCGTCCTCGAAAATAGGACTCACGTGAGTATTTCGGTATCCCATGTTTCGAAGTTCTGATTTTGCTTCCACCCATTTGCTAGGATCCTTTGCAATGCCCACAAGCGCCTTGTCAATCCATTTGAACTCCTTCTTGCCTGGTATGTATTTTCCTGTCGACCCCAGCTAACTGACTTGCTCCTGTGCATTCTCCATCCTTTGAGGAATCAGTTTGGAGTTCCCTGGCTTTTCCTTCGTAACATCAGGTTCCACTGTCTTTGATGACCGTAGAGCCTCGACAAAGCTTATGTTTTCTTTTCTTAATGCCGGCTTCGAAATCTTACCTTTGCTCTGGACTTTTTCGGCAAGTTTGACGACTTGCTCGGTATATTTGGCTATGTTCGCCCTCAATTTATAAGCGCTTTATCCGAGATCTTGTCGATGATTCCTCAATCATTTTTTAGACCCACATCCATTTGAATCGAGCAAAGGCATATCGCCACCTATTTTTGTTTCTTTTTTTGTGGGATCATTACATCCTTAACATTGTCGTGCCTCGCAAAAATATCTCCAAGATCCTTTGCCGACCATTTCTTCGGGAAATTCGTGACATAGAAGCAACACAAACTCCCTCCGCTTGCCCATTTTTTGTTCCTATCGAAATTTCCAAATTGGTTCTGGGGGTATCTACCAAACTTTGGCCTACTCATTGCGTTAAATCGGTTTTCTCTGCCAAATATACTAATCTCTAATGGGTTTTGGGTATTTTCTCACGTTTTCGCTCGTAGGTTTAGGGACAAGGCTAGGGTTCTCTGACATGGAAAGTGTTTACACTCGCTCACCAACGCTCATGGTAATCGAAACCATCTCAATAATCGACAGCGCCCAAGACATCACAAGAACGTTCACTTGTCCGGATAGCGTTGATGTTCCTATCAAGATTTATGCACTTGCAAAACTTTGAAGACCGGTTATTTAAATAAATGAAACAAATAAGAGAATCATAAGTTGTATCACCTAGCTATAACGTGTTACATCAGGGCGTTAGATAAGATGGGACCTGAGATGATTTAGAATTAATATGCGGTGACGTTGCTTTTATTTTTTTAATAAATTAATGCAATGATAAAAGCTTAACCATTTTTTTATGAATTGATCTATTATTTATGAATCACTTTCACTAACTACTAATGTTCTTATCGTGGATTACTTGTTTGATATACTATTCCATCTCTTTTGCTTTCTATTTTATTAGTCCTATATTTTTTCAAAGGTATTAGTCACCATCTTTGATCTATTAATCTTTATAATATTTAATAAAAATAATAATATAAGTTTATTTATCATGGAAATATCAAATTCATAAAATCGGAGCACGTAAGCATGGTCAAACACGTGATTAATTTTATGATAAAGTCTTGAAATACACGCACTGGAAAATCTGATTTAAGAGCATTTTTAATTTCAATGAAAATGTGAGTGAAGATAAAATCCCGCTAAAAGTGGAGAAAAATATCAGAAAATGAAGAATAGAAGGTGCAAAACACTAAACAAGAAAAAAAAATGCCGGGCAAAAAATTCAGTAAACATTATAGGAAAGAGTAAAACTAATGAAAGTATAGGGAGTAAAAAGATATTATTTCATCAATTTATTCCATTCCAACGTGGATTCAATTATTTCTTCCAAAACTATATGTAGACAGGAATTTACCAGTCTAACATATATTGATTTAGATACATTGAGTATAAAATTAAATTGATTATTGTAAATTAAATAAATGAACTTTTTTTTTTATTGGAATGTATTTATACTAGCACATGAATTGTTTCTTTTCTGCATCCATTTAATTAATGCCCGATGATATTCTGGCATTTTAAATGAAAATTCCCCTTATAAAAAGAGTAAAAATAATTTAAGTTAACTTGGTTTAAAATACATGGGCATATGACCCTATACATTTCTATTCACTTCCACTCTTTTCAGTTTTCATTAAACGTTAATTAGTAAATCAATGGTGAGACACACTTGCATGAGACGATCTCACGGTGTGACAATGTATAAGTTGGATATTGACGTTTTAACACTTTGAAAAGAGTGAGTGTGATTTGTGCTAGATTATACACCGTCTCATATGACTTTTTGTCATCAATGTTATATGCAAATGAAATTACAAAAAAAACATATGAATAGATTAAATAATAAAATTCCTTTCTTTTCACTATTTCTCAAAATATCAAACATCGGTGCTAAATATCTATAAACCGACACTCGAGGGGACAAAAATGCAAAAAGGGCAATAACAAAATATGGCGTGTCTAGAGCGATTCGGGATCTCACATTCTGTAATAGTGTTTCATCTTACATTACATTCTTTTAGATTTGCATGCGTGTTAATCTCATAATATCTACAAATATAAGAATAACGTCTAACATAACTTTTTTTTTTTCTAATTAGGAAACTATATTTAATTTTAGCAAAAAATTAATTCCTTCCAAATTTCATTCCAAAAATTTTAGTATAACATATTTATAATTAATTAATTTAAAGCATAAATATCTGAATTAATCAATAATTATTAATTATTTAATTGGAGTGAGTATATATATTATAATCTTAATTTATCATTATAAATTTAAAATTCAATAAAATATGAAAACTTACTAGAAAAAATTAACAAAATCCAGCTTTATCGTCTATTTTTTTTACAGTTATTAATTACATATAAATATGATATTAATCACATCAAATTTATTTGAGTTATGTTTGTGCAATTGAATTTACTTTTAATTTAGATGATCCATGAACCCTAAAACTAAACCCTAAACCATGAGCTCTAAACCCTAAACCATTAACTATTCGGGTCGGGTGAACCATGAACCACTTGTGCCGGGTTCGAATAGGGTCTGGTTGGATCCGGACCGGGTGTTAAAAATATTGAAAAAAAAATATAAAAAAGAAAAATATAAACCCTAAATCATCAATCATTCGGATTATTATATACGTGCTTCAATTAAATAATTTAATAAATTTAATTATTGGTTAATTTATATTATATGTGTAGTTTAGACTAATTAATTATAAATATGTTTATAAGATTTTTTGGAATTAGATTTGAAAGGAATTAATTTTTTGTTAAAATTAAATATAGTTTCCTAATTAGATAAAAAGGTTATGCTAGATGTTATTCTTATATTTATAGATATTATAAAATTAACACATGAGTCAAATTTAAATGATGTAATAAGAGATATAACATCATTGTGTAACAGGAGATCCCGTGCGGTCCAGAGCGTGTTTTGTGGCGTGTGAACAAATTTGCGTCCCCCAATCAGAGGCCCTCTTTTAACATTTTCACTTTTCACCGATTTCTACTTTTATTTCCATAATAAAAAAACTAATTACCACTAATTACACCCTTAATCTACCTTCATAAAGTTTGTTAATCTTTTTTTGAATGAATATTCTCTTTCTTTACCAACGAACCATAATACGCGGTCCAAATCGCCCTCAATATAAGCCTCACCTCCTCATTAGGGTTTCAAACATCTCCTCTTTCTTCCATTCCCTTCATCCACGCTTTTTCCAAAACTTGTGATCCTTCAATTTATTCCCTATTTTCGTTACACGGACCCATCGGTGTGCCTTGCCTTTTGTTGCGTGTGCCTTGCCTTTTGTTGCGTGAAATTTTGAGATTCGAGACTTTTCTCTCGGAATCTCTGGTGTGAAAAATTTCGATTTTAATCGAGCACGATTTTGTGATTTTTTGTTAGCAGTTATTGGATCATTTTAGGCGTGTTTTGTGATTTCGTTTGGGAACTTGTGAATCGTTGTTGATTTGCTAGGATTAGTTCGTATCTGATTGGAATTTGCTTTTTTCTGTCATGGATTTTTAGCATTTTGAAATACTCTGTTCCAATTTTTCTGCGACGGTTCAGTCTCAATTTCGTCCAATTGTGTGTTAATTAGGGCTCAATTTTGAGAGAGAAAAAAAAAACTGTGAAGTCTCGACGGTTTCAGTCTAGATTCCATTCCAGTTGTATTTTTTTTGCTATATTTGATTCGATTTGATATAATTTCAATTTCCGATTTCTGTTACATGTAAGTTGAGAATGCCAGCAACAGATTATCAGGAAGCATCTTCATCTCCTTCAAGCTTCGGATTCTCGATTCTGAGCCGTCGCCGCGATCAGGTCCATTCCATGGAGTCCACACACGAATCCACAGCTCAAGAAGCCGAGCTCAAATCGTTCCAGCGGCAAGTCGCCGATCGGTTTCAAGTTCTATCGGCGGCCCACTCCGACGAGCTTCTCTCAATTCCATGGATCCGGAAGCTTCTAGACGCATTCCTCTGCTGCCAGGAGGAATTCAGGCTCATCGTTCTCAATAACAGAAGCCACCTGAACAAACCCCCCATGGATAGGTACATTTCTGATTTCTTCGAAAGGAGTGTGAAAGCTTTAGATGTGTGTAACGCTATTCGAGATGGAATCGAGCAGATTAGGCTATGGCAGAAGCAGCTAGAGATTATCCTCTGTGCTTTGGATAATCAGAGAAGCATAGGTGAAGGCCAGATTCGTCGAGCTAAAAAGGCATTAGTCGATTTAGCTATTGCAATGCTCGATGAAAAGGATTCGAATACCTCGGTTTCTTCTTCGCATAGAAACCGATCATTTGGGCGTCACACGGCTCAAAGGGAGCAGAGATCCTTCAGCCATTTCCCGGTCTCTATCGTGGAGTGTTTCGAGATCTTGGTCAGCTGCCCGGCAGCTTCAAGCGATTAGCAGCAACTTGGTTGTTCCGAAAACTAATGAGATATCATCCACAAATGGATTGAATGTGGCTGTTTTTACTATGAACTATGTGCTGTTGTTTGTGATGTGGGCTCTTGTGGCTGCAATCCCGTGTCAAGATCGTGGCCTGCAGACACATTTTTATGTGACGAGGCACTTCGTATGGGCGAGCCCCCTGCTTAACCTCCACGAGAGGATAATGGAGGAATCGAAGAAACGGGACAGGAGGAATGCGACTGGATTGTTGAAGGAGATTCATGATATTGAGAAATGTGCTAGGTTTATGAATGAGATAACTGATTCTGTGCAATTTCCAATTACAGAGGAAAGGGAGAGGGAATTGAAGGAGAGAGTGGAGGAAGTTAGAGTGTTGTACGAAGCTATAAACAATGGGTTGGACCCGTTGGAACGGTTGGTTAGGGAAGTGTTTCATAGGATCGTGAGGAGCAGGACAGAGGGGATTGACTCGATTGGTCGAGCCGAATGATCAAACTCTTGCACAGGTTCTTATGAATTTTGTTGAATATGATGTTGATCTGAGGGAGTTTATGTGGTTAGAATAAAGAGAGTTTATGGTTGTATGTATTAGATGACTTACTCATCTTGTAAAGAAAGTGGGGAAAAGGATTGGATTTCCTGCTGTTTTTATCAAGTTTTTGGTTTTTTTGTATAATGAATTTTCTTTTTATGTTTGAGTTTGACAATGTAACCATTGTTTGTATATTCATGTAGCTTGATGATGCTTAACTTGCTATCAAGGATTGCTGCAATATCTTTTGGTATAGTGAATCCCCATTTGGTTTATGATCATCCTTTTTATGAAATAATCTTCATTGTATAGTGTTTTGAATCCACATCGTTTAAATATTTTTCTGATTAATGGATAAATTTTGATTTTACACATAAGATTGGTCTTACTAGAGAATCTCTATGAATCAAAAGTGGTCTGGTCTTTTTCATTGTTGTCTTTTGGCAATTTTTGTCCATGCAGCGAAAGAGAAGAAGATAATATGAACTGATACAATAATAGCAAAGAAAGAACAAATAATATGAATTTTTGATACGATTATACCTAGAGCCCGTTTGTTACGTGGTATAGGATATGAAAAGATATGAAATCATGTGATACATTTTACTTACTTATATGATATATTTGACTTTTTTAAGTGTTTGTTATGATGTATTCAAATCATGATTTATTTTACTTCAACCGTTTGTTAAGATTGATAAAGACATGAGAATTTATTTGATAAATATTAATTTTACTATTATACACCTTATTACATATATATTTTTACCAACAATGAATTAAAATATAGTCATTTATGTCAATTAACAACAATGGATAATATTTGGTATTAGAAATACCTACTAGGAGGTGGGATCTATAATCATGTAAAAATGGGAAAAAGAAATACGGCCTTCGTGCCAAGGAGAAAACTCATCAAACATATCAAACACTTAAAAATATGGAATATGATTTCTTTTTCCCTCTTTTTCTTTCTTTTCTCGCATAACAAACAACCTCAAATGGAATAGAATCTCCCTATTGATATTTATTTAGACAGGAAATGGTGGCCAAGAGAGTTGCTTTCATGTATACGTCCATTCCTATCTAAACGTTTTCCACAACGTAATATTTTAAGGTGTGATGTTAGAGTCAATTGAAATGGACATTTATTTTGTTGACTTGACCAAGTTTTCTCGTAATAATTTACTGAATTTTATAATTCAAGAAAGATGTATTCAACCTATGTTTATTTTCTTGTTTGCCTCCACGTTTTCATCTCTATATTGTACGTTGAAAAAAATACAAGTCCAATTATCAAAAACCTTATCTAGTTATCTCGTTCTTCTTGAATCCAGATTCAATTGACCGACTCAAACGTTGCTTACATGCCACTCATATATTTACAAAATATTGGTGAACAAGTTTCACACAAAATTTGGTAAAACGGGTTAAGAAATGTGATTTATATTACTAAAAGGTATTAGTTAATAACTAAGGGTATTTTTTTTCTTATAAAGCGTCTTCTTTCATAATATTGAATGGTGTGATTTATATTACAGAAAGGGTATTAGTAGTGATAACTGAAGGGTGTGACTTATATTATAAAAGGATATTAATCGTGATAACTGAAGAATGTGACTTATGTTACAAAAGAGTATTAGTCGTGATAACTGAAGGGTCCTGTAAAAAAAGAATCAGTTTCACGGTGAACATGTTTCACAGCATACCAATTCCTCCTATATACCAAATTTATGGTAATAAACTATGCAGATATAATTAATATGAGATTTGAATAAAATTGGTTGAAAGGGATATTGATTTGTAGATTATTTAATTAAAAAAAAACTGTATTTTGTAGAGCTAGATATGATAAACTGAGGTGTAAAATGAAACCAGAGTGGAAGAAATTGAGGCCTAGAATAGGAGAGGACCTCTGTAGTTCATTCAAAGAGGTGTAATTGATAGATTATGGGGTCTGTGATATTTGGCTACATTAGAAGCTTTATTGATATTTGGCTACATTAGAAGTGGTCACTCATTTGTCAAAAAAGAAAAAGAAAAAGTGGTCAGTTAATTTGGGTCCTACATGGGGGGTGGGGGGGGGGGGGGGTGGGGGAATTAATGATCGTTATATTATTGTGAAATCAATCTAAATCAAATGTATTTTTATTTCCTTCTCATTTTTTTTAAAATTCAGCATATTTAATAATTTATGATAATCCGGATGAAAAATGGGTTTGAGTTGAAGCCACAGATTAGTAAGATAGACATGATGAGTTTAACATGTTCATGAAAGGTTGTAAATAGGAGTTGACAGCTTGTGGGCCGAGATATTGGCTATTTGCAGGTTATTTATATGGACAATTGGACATGGGCCATTCCAGATTTGAATTCCTTTTTATTCCACTTGAGGAAGTAGACTAAATCTTATATACATTTTTAGATATCTGAAGCACTTTTCATGGTCGTTTTTGAATCATCTGATTTTATTATATAAAAAATGTAATTATTTACATCAAAACGTACAGTTTAGTGTAAATAAATTAAATATTTCAATATTACAAATTGTATGATTCTAAAAAATCTCTTATGAGTCTTGTGATCTAACCTAAAAATACTGCGATACTCACTCATTTTTTCTAATCAAATTAAGAATTATTGACCATTGAAGATAGGTATTGGGTGAAATATGAATTTTTTATTAGGGTTTAAATTTTTTGTAGTCCTGTAACTTTGTTTCGTTTTGAAATTGGTCCCGATTGTTTTGACTTTTTGATTTTGGTCCTGTAAGTTATCAAATTTTTTGAAATTGGTCCTTTAACCTATTGTAGTAGGTCACCAAACAGGTAACTGCTACCTATATAATTATTTTATTTTTTTCATTAATTTCGAAATGTCACCTAAACTTTTTTAATTCAAATAATTTGTGTTGGGATTTTTTTTCGTATTTTTTTAGGAAGGAAAAGTGGTTTTCTACGTTTATTGATTAAATTTTTTTATTTTTGAGTCAGTTTAAACCCAGTAAATCGACCTGATTCGCTTTATCTTTTGATATACAAATTGTTTTAAACCTGACCTAAAACCTGACTAAAATTATTAAGATTAAAAAAATTCAAGTAGCGCTTCAAAATTAAAGAGAAAAATAAAATAATTACATATGTGGTGTTTACCTGCTTGGTAACCTGCTGTAGCAGGTGAAAATGACCAATTTCAAAATTTTAAGAAACTTACAAGACCAAAATTAAAAAGGCAAAACAATCAGGACCAATTTCAAAACGATACAAAGTTACATGACTAAAAAAAATTTAATCCCTTTTTATTATTAATTATTTTACTTATTTCTTTTATTTTCCTTGATTAATATCGAGGTGATATATGAATTACACAAAATAATGACACATGTCACATATAACTAATAGGAGTAGTAAACAAAATAAGATGATATGTAAATAAAATTTTCAACTCAATATAATCATTACATATATTATTTAATTAATTCTGCAGTCGACACACAAAACATCATTAAAAAACGGTGCAATCGACACATAAACAACATTAAAAAACGAACTCATTAGCAAAATTAGGTTATGTGTTCTAGTTATTATCATTTCACATTGAAAAAAATCTATATACAGAGGACTTGC
The DNA here is from genome assembly GCA_037126765.1 of Stenogyne calaminthoides. Classification (NCBI taxonomy): domain Eukaryota; kingdom Viridiplantae; phylum Streptophyta; class Magnoliopsida; order Lamiales; family Lamiaceae; genus Stenogyne; species Stenogyne calaminthoides. The sequence continues at coordinate 11,638,039 of JBBCBC010000017.1, read as the reverse complement.
AACTGCACTTTTAACTCATCTCACGTCCTTCAATCATCTCTAAATTTATAATTTTGGTTAATGCATACAATTAATCACTCCAAAGTCCAATCCATCAAATGCGTTAAACCAAATTGAAGTAGTAATCAGCAAAAGAAGGGATAAACACTACCATAAAATAAAAAATTAATTATAAAATTTTTAAATGGCTACGAAGTTTTCTAACAAAAATAATTTGACCTTTAAATAGTAAGAATTATTTGCGATTTACCTATAAATTTTTAAAATTTTAATATAAATTTTTAAAATTTTAATAGGTAAACAAATTACTTACGAACCTATTTTGTAATTTTCGTAAGTAAACAAATCACTTATATAAATTAATAATTCTTTATGCAATTAATTATATTTTCATAGATACTTATATTTGTAATTTAAAAATGCCTATATAATTAGAAGATTAACAAATCATATGCAATTCTCACTATTTAAAGATAAAATTATTTTAGTTGGAAATTTCGAAGGATGTTGAAAAATTTTGTACGCAATTCTTTATTTTTTTTATAGTTAAACATAACTTAATAAACTTAATTTTTTTTTGTTTAAAACCAATTAATAAACTTAATTATTTAACGCTAATAAAACTTCCGATTTTCCCTCTATACTAAAAGAGTTGGTATGCTGTGAAACTTGTTTACCGTGAAACTATTTTTTTTCTATAGACATACTCTTTAGTAATATAAGTCACACCCTTCAGTTATCACTAAGACACTCTTTGATATAATATAAGTCACACCCTTCACTTTTATGAGTAATACTCTTTATAGTAAAATGTCACACCATTTACAGTAAAAAGTCACACTCTTTAGTAATAATAGTCACATTCCTTAACCAGTTTCACAGTAAAACTTGTTCACACTATACTTTATCGTCCTAAAAAAGGCAGCATGTTTGGTTTGCGTGAATTTTTTATTATCCAATAAAGTTGACCAAATTCTCATTGAACCGAGTAAATTAGGACGGCTAATCAATTAACGATGCTTCCCTATTTTACTTCATTTTTCTCTCTATAGTCTATACCATGGAAAGACCAAATTGATCAACTATGCAGTCTATGCTGACGGATTATTTTTGCTTGTTAGATCAATACTGTATTTTTTTTTTGTACACTTTTTAGTTTTCTATCACAATTAAATAATATGAATGTTTTTCTATATAAAAAAAAATGAATGTTTTGATTTATTTATATGGTAAGCGTACTCATAATCACCGAATAATGACTGCAATTCCCTTATTTGAAAACAAAATAAATTAATAATGGGTCGATGTTCCTTACTCACAACTCACAAGCAGCTTTCAGAGTTTTCATACTAAAAGTCCATTATATTAATTCTTGGTCAGAAGAATTCATAGTACTTATTAAGGAACTAATATTAAAATATCTAATACACCATAAATAATCTATATTTCTTGATTACAGATTAGTGAGAAAAGAACTCAGAATTTTATAACTAAAACAGTTTAATGAAAATATGGGCAACTTCGAGAAAAACGTTACTCTTGAAATTGTTAAAGTAAATAATATAGAAGTGCAAATTGAAGTAAACCCCAATGGATAGGTATGATGTATACCCAGGTGCACCATGTATTTATAGTCCATTTTAGAGACGTGCGATTTATTATATTAAAAAGTGCAATTTATTTACACTGAATTGTACAACTGTTTTTTCATATTAATAGTTGCACGCTTCAGCGTAAATAAGTTACACTTTTCATTATAATAAGTCGGACGTTTCTAAAATGTACTATGAGTGCACAGTGCACATGAGTGCATACAAGACCCAGTCAACTCCTTTCTATTTAATCTGTAATATTTTCCGTTCCAAAGAAATTTGCTCCAATTTTATGACACAAATATTAAGAAAAAAGTGTAATTAGTGGAATGTTGAGGGATAATATGATAAATTTGTATGTATAAAATATATGAATTAAATGTATATGTGGATCCCAAAAATAATAGCATTTGATGTAAATATGTGAATATTATGATAATAAAATTTAATAAAGAGTTTTATTTTATGAATGTACAACGTCCCAATAAAGAAAAATTGAGCAAATTTTTTTGGGACATAGGAGTAACATATTTTACATGATTCTGGGAAGTTACAGTTTGAATTTGTGCCTTGGAATGACAGAGAACACGGAAAACAACAAAAGAATTTTACTTGCTTAGCTTACATTATATTCATGTTGATGATTTAAGATCTTTAATAAAGAAAGATGGAAAAGATATTGTTTAATTTACATTATTATATATAGCGCTATTTGATAAAGATATAATATGAAAATGCTAAAAATTATTTAGGACGTGGGTGTGCGTGAACCTAAAATCTTTGATACTATAAAAAATTATATTTTATCTAAAAATTCGAATTTATAGAAAAATATAATACAAGACAAGTAATATTTAAAAGAAAGAAAGAAAACAATAACTAATAATGGATTAGTTTGCCAAAAGTGTAAAGAGCACCATGATGATAATGATTCCAAAGTAGGGTCAAGGACAGCAATATTACATATGGTACAATCATCTAATTCTAATTCTAATTCTAACTCAGACCATCATTATAACCAAAATTACTGAGCTCAAAGCTTTTTCAACTCCAGAAAACCTCACCACCTGCAATCAAAAACACCATCATCTGCTTTCTATTAATACTAAAATTAATCTGAAATAATTGCACAACTACATGCCAAGAAATTATTTCAGAGTTTAAAAATCCAAGGGGAACATAATACATTTTGTTACTTTTAAAAATGTAGGCCATAGATACTGTTCTTCAAGATACCAAAATTTCAAGAATCTAAACCAAAAAATTGGTTGAAATTACTATATTACGTTCTTTTAAATAATCTGACGACAAGACTCTCTTTTATGTCTATTAGTGACACCTTATTTACATCACAAATATAAACATGACATGTATAGAAAATGTTCGGTATTTTCAGTTATGTTTCTAAAGTAGTTCAACAAATTAAATTCTATATATATAGGTAATCAGTTATTCAGTTTCAAGTTCAGAAAATTCACACGTTAGCTGTGTTTTAGAAATAAATTGCAATTGATAGTTGAAATTCAGATGCACCGCATTTAATAGTGTCAGTATTACTTATTAATGTGCTCTGGTCCTCAATGTGAATAATCAATGTTCAGAGATGCAGAAATTGATGATGCAGGTCCACACTTCACAAATTATTCACAAGAATCACAACATTTTCACCAATAATTAATTAATTTTTCAAATATTTTGTCAGGTGACTGAACTCAAGAGGCTAATTTATTAGCTTCATTTTAATTGGAGTTTAAATTTGTATTCAGATGAATTAAGGAAGCCATTTAATAATCTTAAATATATATATTTTTTTGGTAAAAAAAAAATTATTTAAGAGAATTAAATAATTATATTTCTAATTGTCCTCTTTTTATTAAATATGAGGCGGCTGCATTTATCATGATATATGCTATATGACACATGCATGGTTTACGGAGTTCATTTTCAATTAAATTTTAAAAGCAAATATGATTCAAATATTAAATTTTAATTTCATCTCATACAAGAATCCCTTATAAATAAATGTGTAAATGACTTTGCATATCCTGATATTGAAAAATGATGGCTCTGCATGTATAAATAAAGATTAATAAGGCCATACATATATCTATTACTTAATAATTTCTTCAACTCGTGCGAATTAACCTTAAATTCCAATTAAAGTGGATCATTGAATTCCTTAAAGTAATTGCAAAATCCAAATTATTACTACAGCAGCAAATTGACAATTAAAATGAAATGGATATATGGAATATCCTTTTAATTTTAATTATCTCAAACCAAGGGTGTGACATTTATATACCAAAACATGGTAAAGTTGCTGCTGGCCTGTGCTGCAACACTAGTGAAAGGTTGCAATTGTGGGGCAAGAATAAAAAAGCAAAATAAATAAATAATTAAAAACGGAAAGGAAAAAGAAAAGGAGAAAGTAGGAGAAAAAAGACAGTAAAAGAACAGAAAAAAAGAGAAAATACAGAGGATGCTATATTTTAAACAGTGTTCAGTTCTTTATGTAAAATGACACTAAAAAACCAGCCAAGTTCGCTGAAAATTGAAAAAATTTAGACAAATTGAAACTAGTTTAGGATATGAAATTAGATTCATACTAATACTATAACACTCATTTAGACAAAAATGCATTTTTGCAATTTCAAGAATCAAGCAAAACATTTACTTACCTGATAACCAGAAGTAGGCAAAGGACGAATTGTAGCAGAATCAACTTCACCGGTAGGGAGAGGCACCGCCGGATTGCTGTTGATAAATGGGATGCCTTCTTTACCCGCCGCCGCCGCCGCCGGGCTGGTGGCGCCGACAGGTGCAGGGCTCGGCGAATTGCTCTCTCGCGGCTGAAACGGCCACGGGAACGCCGGAGACGACGCCACGTAGCCGCCGGAGCTAGGTGGCGGCGCCGACACTTGTGGCGGCAGCTCAGGGGAGGAGGCCTCTGTCAGTGTTACTTTCACGGCAAGTTTTTGGCCTTGTAAACATGACTTGTTTGAGCCGTTGTAGAAGGAGAAGTAGAAGAATCCAGTGCGTGATGTGTGCCACTTCAAATTACAACTAATACTATTCAGTAGAGCAACTAATACTGTTTTGTGAAAACCACCGATACAGACCAACTACTATTGTTAATTGAAAACAAGAAATATTGTTCACTCAAAACAGCTAATACTGTTCAGTGGAAACAACTAATACCGTTAAAAAAACACACCACAGAAACAGAGGGACTTACTGTGTAAACAGAGGAATTGGGGTTTGTCAAGATTGCAGCTTGAGTGAAATTGCAGTGAGAGAATGCTTTCTGGTTCTTGAAAATGTAGAGACTGTAATTATATTTGTGCTGGAAAACTGAATCAAAAAAAAAAAAAAAAACAGACACCAAAATTAAATGACACTGCAATTAATTAAAGCATAAAATTCAGAAGAAAAAAGAAGAAAAACATACTGACAGAGTCTCCTATTTGGAGTTGAGGATTTTTCCATTCTGAAACTCCATCAAAAATTACTGTTGCACTCTCAGACATTTCAAACACATTGGCAATAAAAATAATGAGGATTAAAATGGGAGAAAATTCCATTATTTTTATGGGTTTTTTTTAAAGAAAGAAATAAAATTGGGATGAAGGTGGAGAAATGCAGCAATTTAAATACTGAAATTTTGTAGGAGGTTGTAAATTTGTAATAACCTCTTCACACAGAAACACGTGTGTATGTGTGTGTGTTAGTTGTCAGAAGTGATTGAATGCTTTGAGAGGGAAGGGGTTGGGACATGGGAGAGTGTGTTAATATTAGTGTGACCAATTTTTTTAGAGTGAAAAAGTGGAATGATTTTGTCTAAATTAATTCTTGAAAAGAGAATGATAATAAATAAACTGGTGAAAAGATGAGTTCTTTTTTAGTGGGATTTGATACTGATGATGGGCATTATCATTCTTAAATGATTCTGATGTGATTATAAACCTGCAGTATATATATATATATATAATCACATATGTTTTAAATTTATTTTTATATTGAAAGGTTTATCGTACTAGTGTATGGACTTTTGTTTTGATGATGGTGAGGAATGCAATTTTAATCTCTTTTTGACATTTTGAGGTTTTAAAAACATTTGATTTTTACTTTATATTATGATGTGAAGCAAGATTGTAGGTTCTCAATGTAGGAGATTCTTAATGATATAATTTTTTTTTAAAGATGAGTATTTCTAGGAAACATATGGGGACGGTAGTAGAAATTTTGGCTCATATATAATAACGATGACTTACCTAAATGAATTATTTATCCATACAAGTCCAACTGTCATCACTCGTGAGAAAGGTTTTGTCTATGTGCACAACACTGCTAAATATTTATAAGTCTTCATATTATTGGTTGAATTAAAATAAAAAAGAATATGTATACTGTATAAATTTGTATAGATAAAAATCAATTAATTTAGGAAATTAATTAATTCGCTCAAAATTTGGCGGGACCACGCATGGGATGGAAATAACTGACTGGTCATAATTCATAAACCCGTTCTTCAATTTTGACGGTGTGGGTCTGAAAATTTTCGTTGACCCATTCGATCTTCAATTTTGTTTCTTTCCTTTTTTGTCTTAAATTTATTTTTAATTTTTATTTAATAAAAAAAACCTCATGATTGTTTCTACCAAGAATTGAATAGGTTTCAAGAAACAAAAAAGATAGACTTCAACTCTACAGTATTACATATTAAAACATAACAGTATTAATTAAATTTTTTAATAATTTATTTATATATTATAATAAATTAGAATAAAATATGTAATTTTAAAGGGTGTTAAACACAAAATTAGAACACTATCAAAACATAATAATATCACTTTCAAAACATAACAGTATTACATATTAAAACATAACAGTATTACATGTTAACATATAACAGTATTACATTAAAAAAATACCCACAATATGTAAACCACACTATTTTTCCAGTTCTATATTCAATGACATGTTAATGTATTTAGTAGTATATCATGTCAAAACATTAATACACCATAAGGCGAAACAGGATTACACCATAAGACGAAGTAGTATTACACCATAAGACAAACAGTATCATGTATTCAAGCACATTTTATCACATTAAATGACATCCAAAGCATTCGGCTCTCCCAATGCCCTCAACGCCAAAAACGCCTCTTTCTGCCACGAAATCATCATCGCCCCGAATGTTGGCCCCTGTAAAAATTCAGATCCCCAAATTTTAGGGTTATGTATTTCGAAAATTGATTTAAGAATTTTTTAATTTAGACCTAATTAACGAGTTACTGTTCTCGGAGATCCATCTATCTCTGCAACAAAAATTCAGATCTCCAATTGTTAGGGGTTACGAATTCTAAAAATTGATTTTGAAAATTTTCAATTTAGACCTAATTAACGAATTATCATTCTCGAAAATCCATCGATCTCTGCGACTTCCATACGTGACAATCTCCCTGGTGAGCGACAATGGCATCCTCGTCGGTGTTCATTCCTATGCTCCACTCCTCGATCTCTCTTCACTCTTTGCGTGACCGTCGAGCAGTGTAGTCATGGCTCGAGCACATCACCACTTTTCGAGAGAAAAGAAGAAAGCAGAATCGAGAAAAAAGAAAGAAAAATGGTGAAAAAAAAAAAATGGTAAGAAGAAAAAAGAGAGAGAGAGAGAGAAGAGAGAAATAGGAAAGCAGAAAAAAAAAGGACGTAGAGAAGAAGAGAAAAAAAAGAGAGAGAGAAAGGAAAAAAAAAAGAAAAAAAAAAAATGAATGAATGGGCGGGTGAAAGGGCCAAAAAAACGGGTCAAACGCGGGTCAAGAATGTGTTGGGTAAAGTGAAATTGGGTCTCAATTGGGATTTGTATGTATACAAATTTGTATCCTAAACTTTGAATAAAAAAATATTAATGTAAAAAAATGTGATGATCCCAACATATATATATAGTGTAAAAAATCTCATCCAAAGACTCTAGTATAGTCAAAATCCTTGTGGGTATGTTTGTTTCTGAACTCACCCTGATGGACTTAGGACTTTGAAAACCACGTCCCATTATAGTTTGAGATTTAAAATTAGATTTCAAAATTCTCTCCTATAAAGTACACTTGCACCCCTATTTTTCACAAAATTCAATACAATCACATTACTAATTTTCCCACTCTCAACATAATATAATAATATCATATCAATCATTATTAAACATTGATTTGACATAAAGTAAAATCTCACCCTATCAAAATATCAAAACAAACACATATTTTTTACTATTCATCAAGACTTTCAAATCCATAAGATTTCGAAGTCATGATTTCCCCTCACACCTAAATCTCGAAACAAACATACCCTGTAAGACTCGTAACAAGAACACCAATCCCCATCAACCCCAATTTTTGGCACATTGTGTGTGACAATTTTACGATGAGAAGAAATATAATTTAAACATGACATATTTTAATCAGCAGTACACCTTTGGATTATTTGGGGCTAAAAATTGGTATTAAACACCGGAATGTAGCTTCATGGAATTCCTTGGTAACAAGGTTGAGAGTCGTTTAAATGTTTGGAAAAGTAAACACATCTCTTTTGGGGGTCGTATTACTCTAGTCCAATCTGTTTTATCCGCGGTACCAATCTATTGCTTATCTTTCTATCGTATACCAAAAAAGACGATCAAACAACTTATCTGAGTGCAAAAAAACTTTTTATGGGGGGGTTTGTGAGAGTAAGGATGCAACTCCATGGGTGGGATAGGATGAAGTATGTAGAGAGAAAGAAAATGGAGGTTTAGGTATTAGAGATTTAAATTCCTTCAATATTGTGCTACTTCAAAAATGGATTTGGAGATGTGTAAATGAACCAAATAGATTATGGGTGAGGGTAATTGAGTCAAAATACGGGTCAATCCCTTTGGGGAGGGAAGGGGAGGGGATCGAGAGCTCGAGGGAGTAGAGGTCTTAGTCCTTTATCGGGATGGTGGAAGGAGATTAGGAAACTATATTGGGGGTCGTCGGGAGAGGTAGGAATGAAAGAGGGACTCATGAGAGTTGTTGGGAAGGGAAACAAAACTGTTTTTTGGGACGATTGGAGGGTGGGGGAAGAATTGTTGGGGTTATACTGGAAAGTATGCTTTTACTTTGTATAACCAAATGAATTTTCTGTCTTATTCTTGAAATAAATTATTTATCACGATCTTTAAATATCATTGAATGTTACATATATTTCTTTGCATGCTGTTCAATAAATAGTACGTGTTACATTGTAGTTAATTTAGTGATACGGAGATCACGAGAAGATTAAATTATGAGTTCCTTGTAACCAAAATTACATCATTTCACGTAGATGGAAATGAACAAATCGTGAAAGGTTGAAGTGTAAGGCTCAGATTGACTTGTCTTGATTGAGAGATTACACTAGTGCATGATCGCCTTGAATAGGGACCTCTGGGAGGACAAATTCTTGATGAACTAGGAAGAATTAGACCTCGGTGGTTCGTTATTTTTAATCTTTCCCTTAAATAGGATCGTGTGTGGTTAGTAATTATTGCTTTGACTTATGACGGGTAGAGAATCAATGAGATTCAATACTTTATATCTTGGGCAATAATATTCTGGTCACATCACGATTATTAAGATTTAATCTGAAGAATGGGTAAATTGAGTATGCTCGTTTGATTTGCCCCTTGGGAGGTTCATAAGATTTATCATACCAAATCTTGCAAGTGGAATTTGTTTTAGGTATGGATAATAATGTTGAACCAGATTTCAACTAAGGATAAAAGATATTAATTAATGGAAAGCTATTTCAGGTGGCTTGAATTAATTAATGGGCTAGATAATCTTAAACACGGGAAAATAAATAACCGGGGAGCCATATTACTTGATAATATGAGTTAAGATGGATAGTGCAATATTAATTATGTAGTGAGATTAATTAATATTGGGCTTGAATAATATTGTGGCTCAATATTGGAAATTCAAGATCCATTAGAAGATCAATCTTAATTCTCCTAAATGCCCCTCAAGTAGCCCAAACATAAACTCCAATAAGCTGAAAAATGTGTTTAAAATAAAATAAATTATTGTTGCCTATTTTTTCAATTTTTTTTTTGAAAAATTATGAATAAAAAGAGGGAAAAGATTTTCTTTGAATTTAGTTATGGAATGAGGATAAGTATTCTTGGAATACAAGATTATCTCATTAAATTCAAGAAATCTCTCACTTGGCTATTTATAATGATATTTTCGAAAATTAACATAAGGAGGAGGAGATTTTATTTGGGAGATATTTTTGGGAAATAGAATATATTGGATATATTCAAGATTGTTTCTTGAGGAAGAAGATAAAGGAAATTTCCCAATCACCCAAAAAAGCCCTAATATTTTTTCGTCCCTTAGTATTATAAATAGGGGATGAATGATCAAGAGAAATTTAAAATTGGTTTTTTAGGAAAAATATCGGCGTCGATAAAATATCAAATATTTTGAAGCGTAAATGATTGATTATTTTTTTAGGAAAATTTCAATTAATGAGTGTGCAATTCCATGTGTTGGAAAATTAGAAATCCACAAAGGTGGTGCAACATATTTTATTTTTCCTTTTGTTAAAAATTGTTCTTCCAAGTTCATTGCCGGATTGTTGAACAAGGGCAAGGGAATACTTGAGAAGACCTTTTGGTGTGTTCGTGTGAGCGGGATCCATCTTCTCAGCGGTTGTCACTACGAGAGGTTAGTTCGTAAGCAGTAAGCAATTCAATTCGCGTAGGGATTTATGTGATTTGTTTATATGCATGATTTGTTGTTGAATTATTATTTGAATTAATATATGATTAATTCATGCTAGTAATAATTGTTAGAATTAAATTTGTATTTAAATATTCATCCCGAATAGATCCAAGCAATTAATTCTCCAACAACTGGTATCAGAGCCTCGGTTTCGGGCTCTGAATTTTAAATTGTAATTTAATTCATTTTCATTAAATTTGAAATTGAATTGTAGAATTGCTAGATCTTTTTTGCAGGTATCCAATTGTCATGGAATTTAATGTGTTGATTTATGCATGCATATAAATTGTGGTTTTTAATTTGATTCGTTCGAATTCGTTTTGCCTCGTGAGAAAATCCACGAGTAGATTATGATTTGTTTGATTTGTTCAATGTAATAGACTAGTCTAGATCTAGGTTTATTTATTTTTTGTAAATAAATTATACTTAGGATCGAAGCAGGCGAGCGAAGAATTAAAGATAGATCGAGATCCGTCTGCACGCGGCGTGTCACGCAACGACGCGGCGTGCCCGCACGACGATTTGACACAGTAAACGGGGGATCGCTCGATCGGCACGGGTCTTTGACTTCGGACGGGCAGTAAAGGCGAAGGCCGAGGCGGGGATCTTGCGAGATCGTGCAGCTGAGGAATCATTAACTAGCCTTGGACTACTGGCGTGGTGTTTTGCCAGCGCCTGGCGGGTGGGCCGCGGCGTCTTAAGAAATTCAAGGATCTTGGCGTGCATTCTTCAAATGTCGTTTTGAGATGATCGAGTGGGAGAAATTCAGAAAAATCAAGTCAAAAAAATCAAACCATGACAATTGGATAATTTGTTGCCCAATATGTTTATTTTTTACGCTTTTGATTTGATTTAGTGTTGTGATTTCTTGTGCTTTATTTAATTTGTTTAAATGTGTTTTGCATGAGAATTACCCAATGAAAAATCTCACCTTCAAAAAAATTACTAAGTATGTTTAAATAATTAATTAATAATTTTATTAGGATAATAAAATTGAATTAATTTTGACCTCCATGATTTATTTATTTGTGGATTCTTTTGGAGAAATTCCCCGGGACGACGGCAAAAAGATGGATTTCACATGAATAAATTCCTAATGGATGATTGTGGGTTATTATTAGTAGGGCTACGATGACCCCCCACGAGGCTCGTTCAAAGCGAAGTAATAATTTCATATTTAATCATGGTTATTACTTAGGTATAAATTTGATATGCATATACTTCTTCAAGTCCCCTGTCAATTTTATATTGGTCAAGTGAGAGCCAACTATTAATATGAATATTAAAGGTTTATAAGCATTTTCTTGTTTGTAACTTTTTCGCTTGAATGTGTTTAAATAATGATCCACCCCACGTGACTTATTTAAACTTTTTTTGAGATGTTTGGTGATGCATGTTCATTTTTTTTTGAGATTTTAATATGAAACATGTGATCGAATTTTGTGATATATTTGTGCTTATACAAATTGTTATTTATTTCAGTTCAGCATGTCGCAACCTTTTTAATCCACTGTTAATATACTTAAAGTCAATAGAATAAGTATGGAAACTTTATTGATTGGAAACGAGAAATTATAATTGTCCTAACTGCACAAAAACACAAGTGGATTCTTGACACACCAAACTCAAGCTTTGACGGCAAGTGGTCCGTCTTCATCTTCTAGGCCAAAGGAAGGCAAGAAAAAGAAGAGGACCAAAAGCCATAAGCAATCAAACTCAACTATTGCCAAGGGCAATGGTAAGATGAGGAATGCCGGTGGTGTCAAGGAAAATCCAAAAAGGAAGTGCTTAAGCTGCGGTGAAAGTGGACAATGGAGGTTTGCCTGTTCCAACCCCAAAAGGGCCGGAAAGAAAGGTAATTCTCACGCACTAGTTGTTGAAACTTGTTTAGCGGTGTATAATTTTTATTCGTGGGTAATTGATACGGGATCTGCTGACCATGTATGTTCTACGTTACGGGGTCCCAAATGACCCGACAACTTAGTGGCAGTGAAATCCTCATCACACTGGGCGATGCTACGAGAGTGGCAGCTGAAGCAGTGGGAGAAGTGCACCTGTCTTTTGAAGATAGAGTTTTAATTTTAAAAGATGTTCTTTATGTTCCCAGTTTTTTTAGAAAGAATTCACTTTCAGTTTCTAAAATTCTGTTAATGGATACTTAGTTTCTTCTAATAAGAATGACATCATTTCTTGAAATGATGAGTGTATCTGTTATGGGACATTGATGGATAATCTCTATACAATTAACTGTGCACACCACTCACGAAATGTATCCTATAACACATCAATTGTTTTCGATAAAAGAAAACGTTCATCAAACGTGAACGAGACACTTCTATGGCATCTAAGATTGAGACATATTAATCCAAAGAGGATCCAAAGGTTGGTAGAAAACGGTTCACTGGAGTCTCCAAGTTGAACCAATCCCAACCTGCGAATCATGTTTTGAGGGTAAAATGACCAAGAGGGCATTCAGAGCCAAGGGGAATAAAGCCAAAGAAGTGTTAGAAATCGTTTACACAGACGTATGTGGTCCAATGTCAATCAAAGTAAGAGGAGGTTATGAATATTTTGTCACTTTTATTGATAACTACTCAAGGTACGGCTATATTTTCCTTATGAAACATAAATCTGAGACCTTTGAGAAATTCAAAGAATTTAAGGCTCAAGCAGAGAATCATAGGGAAAAACGTATCAAGTCTCTACGATCCGATCGTGGAGGCGAGTACCTCAGCGATGAGATTTTGAACCACTTGTCAGATGAAGGGATTGTATCCCAGCTAACTACACCCGGAACCCCTCAACAAAACGGGGTTGCAGAGCGAAGAAACAGAACTCTTTTAGAAATGGTTAGATCAATGATGAGTTATGCGGATCTACCCAAGTCGTTCTGGGGTCATGCCTTGGAAACAACAGCCTACATTCTGAACTTGGTGCCATCCAAATCGGTTCCCAAAATTCCCAAAGAATTGTGGACCGGGCGCAAGCCCAGTTTGAGACACATGAGAATTTGGGGGTGTCCGGCCTACGTGTTGGACAAGGAAGCCGGAAAATTGGATCTTCGATCAGAATTAAGGCTGTTTATAAGATACCCCGAGGGAACAAAAAGATGTATGTTCTATGGTCCCGAAGATCAAAAGGTGGTCATAAGCATCCACTTTAGATTTTTGGAAGAAGACTATATGAACGAAAGAAAACCCAGAAGTGAGATTACCTTAAATGAGCTAAGGGGGCTAACCTCAGTGCCAACTGTACAAGATGACATACCAAACGACACACTTACACAACCGGAACCTCGTCATAGTGGGAGGGTTGTGAGACAGCCCGAGAGATTCATGGGGATAGGAGAGTCATCGGACTTGATTCCCGGACAAGACGAATCAGATCCATGGACATATGACGAGACAATCCAAGACAAGGATGCAGTTTCTTGGCAAATAGCAATGAAAGTCAAAATGGGTTCTATGGATCATAACAGAGTATGGGAGCTAGTCGAACCACTTAATGAGGTCAAACCTATTGGTTTCAAGTGGGTGTACAAGAGAAAAAGAGGACCGGACGGGAAGGTGGAAACCTTCAAGGCAAGGCTTGTGGCGAAAGGTTATACTCAGAAAGAAGGGATCGACTATGAGGAAACTTTTTCGCTTGTAGCAATGCTCAAGTCCATCCGAATTCTCTTGTCGATTGCTGCGCATCTCGACTTTGAAATCTGGCAAATGGATGTCAAGACGGCTTTCCTTAACGGAAGTCTTGATGAAGAAATCTATATGCAACAACCCCAAGGCTTCATTGAAAAAGGCCAAGAACACCTAGTTTGTAAGCTCAACAAGTCCATTTACGAACTCAAACAAGCATCCAGAGCTTGGAACCAATGTTTTGATCAAGTAATAAAGTCTTATGAGTTTGATCAAAACGAGTTCGAAAGTTGTGTGTACAAAAAGCGTGTCGGAACTGCATTTATATTCTTAGTACTATACGTAGACGACATTCTGCTCATCGGGAGCGATGTAAAGGTGTTGTAAGGCGTAAGGGCATGGCTTTCAAAAATAGTTTGATATGAAGGACTTAGGAGAATTCAGCGCACATCCTTGGGATCAAGATTACTCGAGATCTCAAGAAAAGGATGATAGCTTATCGCAAGCTTCATACATAGACATTTGTCTTGAAGCGATTGAAAGATGCAGGATTCCAAGAAAGGCATTACCTTTCGGACATGGAATCCATCTATCAAGGAAATGTGCCCTAAGACACAAAAAGGAGATAGATGACATGAAAGGCATTCCTTATGCTTCGGTTGTCGGAAGCCTTATGTATGCAATCTTTGTGCCGCGAGACCAGGATATCCGCTTTGTCGTTGGCATGGTGGCAAGATATCAAAGTAAACGGGGAAAGAACATTGAATGGCGATTAAAAAACATTCGAAATATCTGAAAAGAACTTCGAGATAGAATGTTGGTTTATCGATCGAGATAGTCTAATCTCCGCCGGCTACCACGGACTCGGATTTCCAATCGGACTTAGATTCGGAAAATCTACCTCCGGTAGTGTGTTTTGCATGGGGGGAGGAGCCATGACATGGAGAAGCGTTAAGCAGAAATGCATCGCAGATTCTAACATGGAAGCCGAATATGTAGCTGCTTGCGAGGCAGCGAAAGAAGAAGTTTGGCTCAAGAACTTCCTAGTGGACTTGGATGTAGTTTCGAATTTGCCCAGCACAATCACTATTTATTGTGATAATGCCGGAGCAGTTGCAAACTCAAGGGAACCAAGAGCCCACAAGGCCAGCAAACACATTGAAAGAAATCTTAGACGAGAAATCGTTAAGAGGGGAGATGAAGAGGTGGCTAAAATCGCATTGGAGGATAACCTAGTTAATCCTTTCACAAAGTGTCTGCCTCTGGAAACATTCAAGAGACATGTGGGAGGAATGGTTGTCAAGTGCGTAGCCAATCTGCTTTGAGTATAAGTGGGAGATATTATTAGGTTCGTGTAGGTGACATTAGATGTCACGTATTAGAAACTACACGAGATGTGTTGTAGTATACTTAAAAGCAGACTTTGAGTATAAGTGAGAGATTGTTGGGGTTATACTGGAAAGTATGCTTTTACTTTGTATAACCAAACTGAATTTTCTGTCTTATTTACTGAAATAAATTATTTATCACTAATGCTTTAAATATCATTGAATGTTACATATATTTACTGCATAACTGTTCAATAAATAGTACGTGTTACATTGTAGTTAATTTAGTGATACCAGATCACAGAAGATTAAATTAACAGTTCCTTGTAACCAAAAGTACATCATTCACGACGTAGATGGAAATGAACAATCCATCTTGAAAGGTTGAAGTGTAAGGCTCAGATTGGCTTGTCTTGACCAAGAGATTACACTAGTGCATGACTGATGCACTGAATAGGACCTACAGGAGGACAAATTCTTCAGCACTGAACTAGGAAGAATTAGACCTCAGTGGTTCGTTATTTCTTAATCTTCGTCCCTTAAATAGGATCGTGTGTGGTTAGTAATTATTGCTTTGACTTATGATGTGTAGAGAATCAATGAGATTCAATACTTTATATCTTGGGCAATATTACTGGTCATATGCGATTGCTAAGATTTAATACGAAGAATCGTGTGCGAGTATGCTCGTTTGATTTGCCCCCTTGGGAGGTTCATAAGATTTATCATACCAAATCTTGCAAGTGGAATTTGTTTCCGGTATGGATAATAATGTTGAACCGTTCCTTAACCAATGATAAAAGATATTAATTAATGGAAAGCTATTTCAGTGGCTTGAATTAATTAATGGACTAGATAATCTTAAACACGGGAAATAATAACCGGGAGCCATATTAACAGTAATATGGGTTAAGATGGATAGTGCAATATTAATTATGTAGTGGGATTAATTAATATTTATGGGCTTGAATAATATTGTGGCTCAATATTGGAAATTCAAGATTCATTAGAAGGTTCAATCTTAATTCTCCCAAAGGCCCCTCAAGTAGCCCAAATATAAAGTCCAATAACTGAAAAAGGTGTTTAAAATAAAATAAATTATTGTTGCCTATTTTTTCAATTTTTTTCGAAAATTATGAATAAAAGAGGGAGAAAGATTTTCTTTGAATTTAGTTATGGAATGAGGATAAGTATTCTTGGAATACAAGATTATCTCATTAAATTCAAGAAATCTCCCACTTGGCTATTTATAATGATATTTTCGAAAATACCATAACATAAGGAGGAGGAGATTTTATTTGGGAGATATTTTGGGAAATAGAATATATTGGATATATTCAAGATTGTTTCTTGAGGAATAAGCAAGGAAATTTCCCAATCACCCAAAAGCCCTAATATTTTCGTCCCCCTTAGTATTATAAATAGGGGATGAATGTTTCATCCCCGAGAGAGCACGAAAATTGGTTTTTCGGAAAAATATCAGCGTCGATAAAATATCAAATATTTTGAAACGTCGACAAATTGTATTTTTTCGAAAAATTTCAATTGTGAGTGTGCAATTCCATGTGTTGGAAAATTAGAAATCCACAAAGGTGGTGCAACATATTTTGTTTTTCCTTTTGTTAAATTGTTCGCGAGTTTCTTCCATCGGATTGTTGAACAAGGGCAAGGGAATACTTGAGAAGACCTTTTGGTGTGTTCGTGTGAACGGGATTCATCTTCTCAACGGTTGTCACTCCGAGATGTTAGTTCACGTAAACCCGTAGCAATTTCGCATGCGTAGGATTTATGTGAACTGTTTATATGCATGATTTGTTGTTGAATTATTATTTGAATTAATATAGGATTAATTCATGCTAGTAATAATTGTTAGAATTAAATTTGTATTTAAATATTCATCCCGAATAGATCCGGGCAATTAATTCCCCAACAAGAATCTCTAAAATCAAAATTTCCTAGACTTCATAAATTGAGCTCTCAACAAGAGGCAAATCTTTATGAAATGGGTAATTGAGTTAATGGTGTGTGGGCGTGGGAGTTGAAGTGGAATAGAAGATTGAGGGAGAGGGAGGAGGTTAGGATTAATTAATTGTTTGATATCATTAACAGGTACAAGTTGAGCGAAGGAGAAGAAGATTCATGAAAATGGATACATTCTAGTAATGGTCTATTTTCCACGAATTTAGCATACAAGATGAAAACTGGGACATCAAGGGCAGATTCGAACAACGCAAAGGAAAAAGCTTTCAAGAGACTTTGGGAATGTCATGCACCGAGAAGAGTTCAAGCCATCGTTTGGAAGGTGTTGCAAAAAAGACTACCGACAAAAATGAGTCTACAAAATAGAGGTATTATCCAACCTAATGGTGATACCAATTGTGTGTTGTGTGGAATTGAGGAAGAGAACATTAGCCATTTTTTTTTCCATTGTGATTTTGCTCGTAACATGTCTGAACGCTAGTTACACTTGGACGAATTTATCAATGGTTCCATATTCGAACCTATTGGTAATTTCCTTCAACATGATAACTACTTTGATTCGGATCCGAGAGTAAAAAAAATCAAGAAGCTTGTTTGGTCGTGCATTATTTGGATGATTTGGTCAAAGAGAAACGATTTACTTTTTAATGGGGAGATTCCGAATGTCACGAAGATAATGGAGGAAATTAAAGCAAAGGTGTTGTCGTGGTTTGGAGCCAAAAACATCTTTAAAAAGAGAGCTTATTTGTACATTGATTTTTAAATCCTAGATAGAGTAAGGAGAAACAGTGAGTGTTTTGCAATACTTTTGTTTTTCCCTTATTTTGTAAGGGTTGGGGTAACCCTTATACTCCAAAATGATTTTATAAAACTTTATTGCTTGATAAAAAAAAACATGTTAAAAGGGATAAATATTGATTTGTACTAATTTACAACTCTTCTCATGTATAAAATTATTTTATACGAGTTTTATCTTTTAATTAATTAAGTAATACTATATTGTTTATGGTATCATATTACCCACACCACTTATTGTGTCACATTGTTTAGATAATGACATGTGTACGGCTAAAATATAATTAGCGAACTGTATATATATTACATGGGAAAAATGTGTTTTTAGGATAGTACGTAATTTAGGGGATTGTGATAATTTGAAAATGTAGGATAATATATTTTAAAATATATAAATATAATATAATATAGTTAAAAATCTGTAAATATAGGATAATTTAGTTCAATTAACTCCAAATTGGGTTGAAATGTCACGTGAAATTTGAGCTTATTTGGGTTCGATTGTCCTACATTTTAAAATATATAAATATAATATAATATATTTACAAATTTGTAAATATAGGACAATTTAGTCCAATTAACTCCAAATTGGGCTGAAATGTCACGTGAAATTTGAGCTTATTTGGGTTCGATTGTCCTACATTTACAAATTTAAATACATATTGTCTTATATTTAAAAAATTCAAAATATATTATCCTATATTTTCAAACCCGTAAAATTATCGTTCTTAAAATACAACCCTAAAGTAATTGTACTTAAAAAAAACATTATTCCCTATATTACAAGTAGAGGCTAAGGAATCAAACTGTTATTTTAGACAATTTTTTATGTGAAACGAGTAAAGTGACGAATATAAACTAAGTGTAATTTTTATTTCCAAAATCGTTTATAATAGATGGAGTTAATAATGGATTAGAATGATTGTAAAGACTAATGGAGGGATGTTTGATTTGCAATGGTTAATTAATTTAAGGTTGGGAGACGGACAAGACAAGAAGCAAAAAACCATGTACGAATGTCCAAGTTTATCTTAAACTCAACGTGCAAAATTGCATGCTTAAAAGAAGAGAAAGATACAACGACAGTGCACAACTCAACATGCAAAATTTCTCAACCCATTATAATCTATTAATATTTATTTCAAAAATTAGTTTCCATTTAACATTAGAGTTTGTAAGAATATTCTACATATTTTCTCAAAAAAAAAATTCACAATCTGCTATAATTTATTAATATTTATTCCATATATATTTATTCCAAAGTTTTTTAAGTTGATATGTTGTGAGAGCATCCACAATGGTACATCCAATGAGTGTTTAACCATTGGATGAATGAAAATTGATGTTTAAAACCATTGTGGATGTTCATTAGATTGGGGAGAGAGTGTCATCCATCCAATGGAATGGATGGAGAGAGAATATTTTTTTGGAGAAAAATAGGTAGAAATGAGGTGAATGTGGGGTCCACAAAAGGTGTATGGATGGATGAATGATTGATAAACCATTGTGAGAGTGTGTTTAAAGAATTGAATTTTTACAAGTTAGTGATGTGGAGATGATGTGGAGGAGAGAAAGTGGATGGATGGATGAATTTTCATTCATCCATTGTGGATGCTCTGAAAATTATTCACCGTGAAACTTGATTTTTTTTTATATAGGCATACTTTAGAGCATCCACAATGGTTGGATAAAAATCCATCCATCCATTCACCCTTTCTCCACATCATCTCCACTTCACTAATTTTTAAATATTCAATTATCAAAACAAATTCTCACAATGCTTATCAATCATTCATTCATCCATCCATACATCTTTTGAGGGTCACACCATTACCTTATTTCTACCCACATTTTCACAAAATAACATTTTATCTCTCCTCCATTACATTGGATAAGGAGCATCCACAATGATCCATCAAATGAGTGTTTAACCATTGGATAAATGAAAGTTGGTGTTTAAAACCATTGTGGGTGTTCATTGGATTGGAGAGAGAGTGTCATCCATCCAATGGAATGGAGAAAGAGAGAAAATGCTTTTTTGAAGAAAAGTAGGTAATGAGGTGAATGTGGGGTCCACAAAAGGTGTATGAATGGATGAATGATTGATAAACCATTGTGAAAGTGTGTTTAAAGAATTGAATTTTTATAAATTAGTGATGTGGAAATGATGTGGATGAGAGAGTGGATGGAGGTATGAATTTTCATCTATCCATTGTGGATGCTAATATAAGTCACACCCTTTAGTAATATAAGTCACACCCTTCACTTTTATGAGTAATACCCTTTATAGTAAAAAGTCACACTTTTTTTTTCCAGTTGTGAACAAGTTGTTGAGGAGATTGAAATTAGAACATAGTCATGGATTACGGCAAGAGAGGAGTCATTGAAGGACATATCAGTTTCAAACTGGGTTCGAGACCCATTAATTATATTGGAGAGATTAAGTGATGTAACCTGAGACATATGAGTTTGTAAACATTGTAAAAGGGTTGAGTACTCCTTGTACTACACTTTTATAAATCCTTTCTTTTACTGTTAAAAAAAAAAAGGTCATACTCTTTAGTAATATAAGTCACACTCCTTAACCCGTTTCACCATGAAACTTGTTCACCCTATACTTTGCCAAGTTTTTTTCCATATTTCAAAGATTCATTTTCCAATTTAACACTAAAATTTGTGAAAATATTCTACATATTTTTTTCAAGAGTGATGCTTGTGTGCACCAATTGCATAAGGTGCAATTGAATTCAGTTTTAATTTGGATAAACCATGAACCCTAAACCCTAAATTATGAATCATTCGAGTCGGGTGAACCATGAACCACTTTCGGTAGGAGTTTTAGGTTGGTCAAGGAAAAAAAAATTGAAAAAAAAAAAAAAAAAAAAAAAAAACTAAAAAAATAATTGATTGCATTAATTTAAATTGGTCTGAAAAGGATCTATAAATATTTGTCTTTTTTCAAAGATTTTTCTCAATCCATTATAATTTATTAATATTTATTCCATACATATTTATGACAAAGATTTTTTCCAATTTATTATAATTTATTCTAAAGATTTGTTTCCATTTTAACATTAGCGTTTGTGGAAATTTACTACATATTTTTTTCAAAGATTTTTTTTTCAATCCATTATAATTTGTTAATATTTATTCTAAAAATTCGTTTTCTAATAACACAATTTTGATGGGAAATTTAATGATTTCTAAATGTAGGCCGATTTATGTTATGGTATATATATACTAGCACATACATACGCAAGATTTTTATATATATTTTTTCGAAAAGTTTACTGTAGATCTATTAATTATCTTTGTTCAAAAGAATATATCTCTGAAAAAATATATATAAATTTTTTCCAAAAATTTACTATAAATTTATTAATTATCAATGTTAAAAAAATTATCTATTTTCAGCCAAATACTTATTATCCAAAAATATTGAAAAATATAATTGTTAAAGGATTTTAAAAAGTTATAGGTTATCGTATTTATGCAAGATTTGTAATATATGTTTTTTTTTTAAATTTACTATAAATCTATTAATTATCTTTGTATAAAAATATTGTAAATTTTTTATTCTATCCAGTGAAATAAATATAACTCTTAAAAATCCTTCAAACAATTAAATTTAAAAAAAAAATGTATAATAAATATTTTGTTGACTTTAGATAATCTTTTGAACAAAGATAATTAATAAATTTATAGTAAATTTTTGGAAAAAAAATATATAGCAAAACTTGCATAGATATGATTAGCTATAACTCTTTAATAATATTCAAACAATTAGATTTTCCAGAGATTTTGTAAAATATATATTTGGCAGAAGTTAGATACTCCATCTGTCCCCCAAAAGTATGCTCAGATGACTGAAATATGTTTTACGGAAAGGTAGATTAAGTTTGTCTATGAATACAACTTTTTTTTCTTCATCGTTCAACAATCGTTTAGTTACTCAAGTTATCATTATACATTACTCACAATCAATTATGTTATTAATAAATGAACTTATCTACGTTTTCGTAAAACATGTTTCAACCCTCTAAACATATTTTTGGGAGACATAGTATTATTTTGAACAATTAGAATTGATTACTTGTTGATACTTGCCACGTGGGCATGTATTGAATTGAGCACATTATGTATTCATCTGACAAGGTCTCATATACACCTGGTGTACGGATCTAGGATCCGTGCACTTGCCCCGCCCCTATTCAACTATTAGTTCGGGTCAAATACATAATACCTTTCATCTGCGCCTCTCACCCTTCTTCTTCTTTCTCCTCCTCCTTCACAATTCACACGCAGGTCCTGCCCTTCACACGCCAAATTTTACTCTTCAAATCTCGTCATTTTTCCTCTTTTTCTTATTCCAATCGAAGAAATCCTTTCTCACCTTCGTCTGTACGAATCTCATGAAAATTTCTTGCTCACCAACGTCAATACGGATTTTCACAAAGTTTTCTCCTTCTCCTATGCGGATCTTTACGATTTTCACCTTAATCGGTACGGATTTTCTATAATTCTCATCTTATTTTTGTTCCCTCCTTTTGTTCTCTGCAATTTGTGATGTATCCTCAATTATTAGTTCAAATATTGGTACTAACAGTGAGCAGGCTGTTGTTTCTTTTCTATGGAGAATCTCCCCTCCTTCATAAATGGAGGCATTATTTTGTAATAGTTGCATGTTTCTATGTTAGATAGTTGCACTTTTCAATTGTAGGTAGTTGCATGTTTATGTTTCTCTATTTGATTTAATATTTTCCCCTAATTTAACGGGGGTTGCAGCAATGTGAAGTTTGAGGGTGAGTGTAGTGTTGAAAATTCTTTTTGATGCTATCAAACTTTGGATTGAGCCTTGTTCTATGATATAGACATTATTCTTGATACTACTTTCATTCTTGTTTCCTATTAGTGTCTCCAATTTTAATGATTTTTCCTTTGAAAAATATTGACTTGAATGTAATGTTTTTGTCCTAAATTAGATGCTTAGCTGCTGATGCTGACAACAAGTTTTGGTCATTTGTAGTGTATCCCACACTCTAATGAACAAAATACTAGTAAGGGAATCAGTTAAGCTAGTTGTATTGATCCACTTATTTTTACTCAACAGTCTAGATTTTTTAGAATTATTGTGTTTGAATGGGTCTTTTTTATCTAATTGAAGCATATGTGATAATATGACTAGTAAAGGTGTAGTAGTTAATTTAGATGCATGTTTATAAACAAATTGTGACATTTCTCTATATGATGATGTAAATATTTGTCTAAAATATTTGTTGGACAAAATTAGAATATTATTTGGGCATATGATTTTAGATCTTTGCTAACTTGTGTACCTACTCTAATGCAAATATTTAAAAATTCAGATCAGTATTGATTGTAAGAATGATATATGGACTCAATTTGAGCAGCAGAGCCCAATGGGCAGCCGATTGTGTCATTGATGATAAGAGCAAAAGAGAAGAAAGAAAGAAGAAACAATAAAGAATTCTGCTGTTGAGAAGAATTTACATGAGAAGAATGGAAAATAAAGATTTGATGTAGATGTAATTTAATTTAATTTGAAAATTATTAGTATTAGATGTTGATATACTAGTGCATTTCAGTTAGTACCGATGTTGAAGTATATTTTGTCTTTTTATGTGTTTGTTTAGTCTTTATATCTTAGTTATGCTACATATGTGTATAGTATTGAGGAAAGTGATATTATTCATGTTTAGTCATTCAGGGTTATTGGAAATGCTTTAGTTATCTATGAAGAAACATGCACCTTTTTGTCAATAAAAACACCACTTTATATCAATGAACCATTCAACTTTATGTTTTTTTGTCTTTTAGTTGCATGTTTATATTTTTACAGATTCTTGCGATTCGATTATTAATTTAGTGTTTTGTTTTTATTTTTTAGTTTCTTGTGGTTCAGTATTAGATAGTTGCATGTTTCTGTGTATATAGTTGTACGTTTGTATTAGCTAGTTGAATGTCTCTACGTGTTCTAGTTGCACGGTTTAATATTAGCTAGTTGCAAGTTCCTGTATTAGCCAGTTGCACGGTTCTGTGTTATTTAATTATATATTTCTGTGTATGTTTTTGTATTAGCTAGTTGCATGTTTCTATGTGTTATAGTTGCAAGGTTCAGTATTAGCTAGTTGCATGTTTCTATTATACAATTATATATTTATGCATTTGCTAGTTGTATGTTTCTGTATTAGCTAGTTGCATGTTTTATTTGTATGAAGTTGCATGTTTATGCTATAGGTAGTTGCTTGCGATTACATTAAAAGTAGTTTTACATTTTAGTGATAGTAAGTTTGCGATTCTACTATAAGTAGTTGCACGCGTTTTTGTTATAGGTATACGTTTTTGTTATAGAGAGTTGCACATTTTTGTTATAGATAGTTGCATGATTACATTAAAAAAAGTAGTTTGGCGTTTTTTTGTTATAGGTATACGTTTTTTCTTATAGAAAGTCGAATGTTTCTATGTTTTCTAGTTGCACAATTCAGTATTAGATAGTTGTAAGTTTCTTTTGTTTTTCAGTTGCACGGTTCAATATTAGTTTGTTGCATATTTCTGTGATATATAGTTTTATGTTCCTATATTATTTAATTGCATGCTTCTTTGTTATCTAGTTGAACACTTCAATATAAGCTAGTTGCATGCTTATGTGTTTTCTAGTTGCACAGTTTAGTATTAACTAGTTGCATGCTTTTATATTATATAGTATATTTTTGTATTAACTAGTTGTATTTTTTGTGTTATCTAATAGTATGTTTATGTATAAGTATATCTTCCTCTTTGTCCAATTTTTCAATAACTAATTTTTTTAAAATAAAAAATAACAAAAACAAAACTTGTGCAATTAAAAATAAAATAAAAAAATTCGCAACCTGGGGGAGTTGAGCCCAAGACCTACAAGCTTGAGTAGAGGAAGATCAGCCACTATGCTGCCATTTGTTATTAGTAAGCATTTAACATAATAACAATTAGGAAGAGATGCACCACCCATTTTTAAAATGGATCCGAGTGCACGGTGCACCCTTGTGCGCAGGAGATCGACTCTATTCATCTCCAACACAAAGTAATTAAAATCTACTAATAATTTAAAATTCATTAAAAGAAAACACCACATTTTTTTAACTAACAATATTATCATATACTCTCTGCTTTTTAAATCTATTGTAGAGAATATGAGCTTTATTTGAATAAAAGAACAACAATAATTATTTTAGCAAGTGTGCACATATATATATATAACGATTTATCCTTTTATTTGTTTTAGTATTGTTTGTATCTTATTTAGTTATAATATTCAATTAGATTAATTTATGATGATTCGATTTCCCTATATATGGATATTTATAAATATGATAAAATTTTAAAATTTAATTAAATTAAATAGATTAAAAACTTAATTTAAATAACTTTTAAGAGTGCATGATTTTGAAACGAAATAATCTGATTGAATTTGACTTTGCGCAGACTGGCGTGGTTCCGTCACATAGACTGAAATAAAATTACTAATATATAGTATTACGATTACGATAATGGATTCGAATAATTGAGGGATATTTGATATGCAAAGGTTAATAAATTTAAGGTTGGGAGAGGGACATGACAAGAAGCAAAATACCATTAACGAGTGTCCAAGTTTGTCTTCAAATCAACATGAATTGCATGCTTAAAAGAAGAGTAAGATACAATTACAGTGCACTACCATTCTCTACATTACATTCCACAGGAATACACAAACTACGTACTAAGACAAATACTATACGACAAAAAACAGTCTCAGGAGTAATATTTTACTTCTGAAAAATAAAAAATTACAAAAAGTGATCTTACTTTGAGGAGGATAATGCTCTCACTAGGCCAAATTCTGGTGTGATTCTGATCTTATAGATCGTATTTTGTGACACGGATATAACAATTCAATTAAAAAACATAAAGTATATGCATTTCTTATAAATGAATTTTATTTTTAATGTGAAATAATATAATAAGATACATTTGATTAATGAAATTTAGAATTGGATGGAATGTGGGTTTTTCTGGGTTCTGTTTCATGTCTGACTTATTTTGTTTCCTGTGGCGTGCAGCCAAACGTGCGAATCCAATAATCCATTAAACTTGGGATTCTATTTACACCTATTTTTGTATGTACTCAGGTGCAGCTGCACTCATAATTAATGTATTATTATACTGAAAAGATGCAATTTATTTACATAAAATCGTGCAATTATTAATATGAAAAGATAGTTGCATGATTCAGTGTAAACAAGTTGCATCTTTTAGTATAATAAATTGTAGAGATTCTAAAATACATTATGAATGCATCATGGTGTATCTAAATGCACATAAAGACTCACTCTTTATGTGCTCATGTTTTTTTTTTTTTTTTTTTGAAATGTTTATGTGCTCATGTTTGAATGAAGTAGAGGGCGTGCTTTCATTATTTTGTTATGATTAAACATTGAACTTTTTATCTTTGATTTTTTTTTTTTTTAGAAGTGCTGATATACACATTTTATAGTTTTAGTTATCGAAATTTAAAGTATGAAACACTGATGCGTGAATTCCCATTTTATGACAAAATATTTAGTTAAACAGCTCCAAGACTTGGCTAAAGAAACCAGCACCAGACTTGGACAAAAGACAACCAAAATCTAAAAAAAAAAATCACGCAACTCCAATGTGAAATTTATACATAATATAAAATTAATATCATAACGCTTATTAATTAGTACAACTATATTTATAAATTAATATCAATATCATTTAATATTATATGATTATCTCATCTATCATACCCCTCCTTAAAAGTCATTTTATCATTTCAATTACTAATACAAAACTTGCTTGTAAAAACGCATGTAAAAGTCAATTGTACATAAGATTGATGGACGGATGGAGAGTATTAATTTATAAGTGCAGTGGTATAAATTTCACACTATGAACCAACTTCACCGAAAACTTACTTAAAATATTATGAACGGGAGAATCGATACTCACACAACCTCCATTCTCGTGCTATTTGACAAATTCTCTTTGCATTAGGGTGAATACTGGAGGTATGTTAGTGAGGAATTTGGATCATACATGTATTGTACATCATCATGTTGTGCGATAGCTCAAATGGATCTTTAGTGTATTTGAATGCAATACAATATAATATTATGTTATTCAACTAAAAATACATATGATTTTACTGCACAACACACTGTTATACAACACAGCAGAAGCAGTTCTCCACTTAACATAAGAGTTGCTTAGTTGAACATACAAGTATTCGAGGTAGTCCGGAAGGGGAACTAAGGAAATATAAATTTTGTAATTAAAATCATATACTAATAGTAGAAATGTATGTATATTTAACATTGAAAAATTAAATTTATTGTATTAAATTGTGAGAAATTTCGTGTGTAAAATTAAATAAGAATATATCGTTTAAAAGAAAACAGACGAGGTAGCATGTAAAATGTTAACTTTCAATATAAAGCTTCGGAATTCAAAATTCTAAAATAAAACATGACCCCTGTTCTCACATAAAATATGATATTTCTAAATGTTTATGTAGTATTTTTTAAATTTAAGGAAAAATGTCAATTCAGTGCGTGAAAGATGACAAAACTATCAATTTCAGGCCTTAAAGATTTTTCCTATCGATTCAAGGTTTGAAAAATATAAAACTATTGATCCAGAACCTGAAAGATAAAAACTATCAATTTGAGGTTCACACATTTTAAGGATATGTTTGACACTTATATTTCATTCCTTATTTCATGTTCTTTTTTTTTTTTATTTTAGGGTTTACGGTTCAAGATTTACGATTCAGGGGGTTTAGGGTTCATAGTTCAAAGTTTAGAATTCATCGTTTAGGGTTTAGTTTTTAGGGTTTTAGTGACAAACATGACCTTAAAATTTATAAGCCTCGAATTGATAGTTTCTATCTTTCAGACCCTGGATTGATAGTTTTTTATCTTTCAATCCTTGAATCGATAGAAAAAAAATCTTTTCGGTTTTAAATTGATAGTTTTATCATCTTTCAAGTCCTGAATTGATAAAACTCCTAAATTTAAATATCACAAAAAAATAGGTAAGAGTATCATATCTTATACACCGTAATATGACGTACAAAATTTCCAAACATGAAAGTACAAGCACACAGGAAGGGTCTCCAACAATTTTTTGGCTTGCGAAGCTCGGCCTTTTTAATTAGCAAAAGCCGTCTCTACGGAATAGGTATACAAATAGGGCGTTTGCAAACTCAAATAGAGAGGGCAAAAACACTTATTTTTATAAGTTTGTCATCTTACAACTTTAGCTTCTAAAAAAAAATAAATAAAATTTGCAAGCATATGCATAAACCGAGTTGAAAACTCACTCAAATATTAAACTTGGAAAAAATGATGTTCTTGATTACTTGTTTATCATATGACCTAATCATTAAAGAAAATATCAACCCCATAAAAAATGAAGCCAAGTTTATTTGTTATATCTATCCGACAAAGCCAGACGTTCTAACAAACAATCTCAAGTCGCATATCAATCGAATATCAAGTCTCGAATTTGAATAGACCGTGCCCTTATTCTGATAAATCAGCGCCATTATATCTATAGTAAATTGCGCCTCACAGGAAATCATTAGAAATAAATAGAACTTCAAGTATGGTTAATCAATCTTTAGCTTAATTTAGGAAAACATTACAATAGCAACAGAACATGAAACTATTTGGCACTTCATAAAACCAAATAAAATTTCTGTAATTGTCTAATCATGAACATAAAGCGCATTACATTTTTCCCAGTTGAATGACTTGGCTCAATTTATGCAGGAGGACTACAAATAGGCTTCCAATGCATATATATTGTGAGTGCAATAAACGATAAATGCTACACTGGGTTTAAAACTTAAAAAGAGAATATCAACCACCACTACCCCCTGTCACCCCCAAGTATACATAGATGAGCTTTATGAAAAGCATACGCAACTAGGTGACAAGATAATCAGCACTCTCTCCCATTTTACAAAATACGCGAGTACTCGGGGTATTGCTAAATTTTACTATTACTAATTCAATTCACAGCAAGAACTAATACTTCCCTTGTAGTTTAATTATTATCAGATTATGTAGTTGAACTGAAATGAGCTGTCCTGATGAAGATCATCCCTTAATTTAACCTCATATATATATATATATATATATGATTACCACTACATGGAACGAACTCTCTGCAGACGAGGTGGCCTTCGTTTCTCCAAAACAGGAATTACATTTTCCATAAGCTGCAGAAAATACAAGTAAATCAATTATGCAATTGTCCCCAACGCACTTTATTATAGAAGATATCTTTTTGGTGTACCAGAATCAACTTCCCCCAGCCATGTCACCACCACCCCCCCCCCCTCCCACAACCCACCCAAAAAAAAAAGGGGAAAAATACAGTATGTTAAAAAATGATTATTAAGGTTCCCCCATCAACAAAAAAAAAAAAAAAAAAAAAAAAGGGGGGGGGGGGTTTCTGACCATGCAGCAGACATAAACAAGCATATAAAAACAGAAGAACTTAAGTCGATTATTACTAATTTCCCTAAGCAAGGTATATATGTCTATATTTCTCTGACCAAACAAACATCTACCATTATGCAGCCTGTGTGTCATGCCATACTAACCACAAACTACAGAAGGTTTGATTTGCATGTTATTTATCATCAGAGTATAAGTAACATTTTTTCACTGAAGTAACAAAGCATAAAAAGTGTTTTCTGATGAAATCCTTATTAATGAAAGTTCATACCTGCTTAAGCCTTCTCTTCCTCCGTTCTGCCTGTGACAGGAAATGACAATATTTTATTTGTGAGACTAGAAGGTTGTAAAATTATACTCCCTCCGCTTATTAATAAGTGATATTTTAGCATCACGTTCTTGTGCAGAATTAAGTGATATTTTAGCATCGTGTTCTTGTGCAGAATTAAGTGATATTTTAGCATCACGTTCTTGTGCAAAACTAAGTGATATTTTAGGCTTTTTTGCACCTTTTCTCCCTATTTTACCCTTCCTTCAACTTTAAAATTAAGAGAAGGATTTTATGGGAAGGTAAAATTAAGAAAATATGGTGAGAATTATTCATTAATTAAGGGCTAACTTGTCAGTATAGGTCATTTCTTAATTTCAACAAGAATAGCTAAAACATCACTTGTTAATAAACGGAGGGAGTATAATGGAAAATCACCAAACCACACATTTCAGATAGCATCTTAAACCATATAGCCGCAGCATCACAGAAAACCGCACATATAGAACAATAAATTAGCAAAGTTACAATTACAATGAATTAATCACAGAGAACCGACATCATGGTATAAAATCAAGGATCATGATGAAGCATAGACTAAATGATTCAAGTGAATCTACTACAGCTGGGCATCATTATCATAATAACATAAAAAAGACAAACTAATACACGGAAAAGGAAATTTGGAAATTTGTAGCATTTATGCATCATATTCAGTCTTAGAGTAGGATCCCCTGTGAACCAAGTTCACGTGAACTTTCTGTTTCAAAGTAATACCTTTTAGTATATAAAGAATAACATTTTATCATACGAAGTATCACTATTTTAAAAATGTTAGATTTTATGTGTTATTCTTCTCAAAATCGCTAAACAGTGATACTTTGTATGCTAAACAGTATTTTGAGTTGACCATAAAACTTTCGTGAATCAAGTTCATAGAAGGTTTTGTCTTAGTCTTATAGATACCTAGGCTTTCCGGTAAAAGCTCAAAAGCTCATATGAATTTGGCAATTTGCACAAACCTCAAATCTTTAAAATCAAGTGATTTAATTTGCAAATGATCAGGGGGAACCCCCATGTTAAACACAGTAGTGTCAACATGTTATGAAGAACATTATTTATGCATTTACAATGCAAGAACAGAGACATAACGTTCTGATTAACAAACAAGTAAAATGTTGACTACTGTTTGTCACTTGTCAGACATCAATAATTCAAGAATTAGATTGAAAATTACATAAAGAAGTTAATTACCAGTGTTGACTGGATACCACTGCTTTCTACAGTGATGAGCAAATTTGGGGAAACTAAGGGGGTGTTTGCAAAAAAATATACTTTTAAAGAATTGATTAAAAATAGTGATTATGGAAAAATTGATAAATAGTAGAAGTTGATAGTGTTTGTAAAAAAATTCAAAGAAAAGTTGATAGTGTTTGCAAAAGAAGTTAAGAGTAGTTAAAAAAAGGCTCATAAGCAGCCAAAAGCACCCCCCTTTCAACTTCTAACTTAAAGCTTTTGACAGCTTATTTAATCTAACAAAAGATAAACAAAACACTGTGAATTGCTTCTGCACACAATTCTAAGTGATTATAATCCTTACTATAATTTTTCTAAAACACCCCTAAGTTGAGGTCAAAGGAAGAGAAAACATGATTTTCCTCGGTTAAATAAAAAGGTAGAGAGTAACATGACGTTTTAAGAAATGCAAGAGAAAGGAATCACAATATATAATGTCAGAATAAGAAAATAATTTCGACAAGAAGCATAATTGGGGTCACTCAAAATTCTTAAAACCAGTTGTTCATTTTTTTAAAAATCTAAGTCTGTTTTTTATTTTCACAACTACATATTAGCAACAGAGTGCTAAGCTAAGCAAAAACTAGCATCCCAACCATATATTTTTGTCTCCCCAACTGTTCATTACTAAAGGTTTTAAAAATGAATTCAAGGAGATACACGCCTTTTGAGCATAGGTAATGTTAAAATTACAAAGAAATAAGATACATCTAATATAGCAACAGATTGTGACCATATCAAGAGAAACATGTAAATAATGTCTGATACTCCAGAGAACTTCTGTCGTTATCAATTTCTTTAACTATGTTATACTCAGACGATCAGGTCAAATTATAATTTGGAAAAAAATCACGCAGGCTTTCAAACATCCCCAAGATTTTTTGAAGGCTAAAATTGATGTTGTATCTAATTAGCTCACACAAGATACATAAATACATACAGAAATATGTGTGTGTCGCGAGCGAGAGAATAGGAGTGGCAAAACAACAAGGCTCACATTAGCATGCCACTGAGCACAGTCTTTTAATGGATATACACCGGACTGTAGATATCCGCTCAGCATGACTTTAATATTACCAATTAAGGAAAAGCACCTACATACCACCTGAGTCTAGTACACTGTCACTTTAAATAATATAAAGAGAAGAATAAGATATAGTTGTTGCCGAATGGTTCTGTAGAAGAGAAATAAGCAGGCTTTGTTCTTGTGCCACATACCTAAAAGGATGCTGGCCATGTAAGACAGACTGGGTATTTCACCTGACTTCAATTCCACAAGGATCTAGAACAAAAAATTTGACAAGACATTCCAATTGGACCCCTTTTTTGTACTTATGCCCGTCAAAGTGCTTTTTAGCCAACAATATGATATAGTATCCAGTATACCTTTTTCACGAATAAAACAGATTATTTGGTTATTGTGCTACGTGGCGCCAATATTCTGGACAGAATTATGTTCAAATAATTCTATACTGAAACGGAAGAATGAAATGTAAAGCTACACTTTCGTGAAAGTACAGATCGCAAAGAGATAGCTCCTTGCAGCCACAAATGATCTTAATTTCTAAGGCATATGACCGTGGCCTGATAGATATTAGCAGGAAATCTATTTGGTTCGACTTAAAGATCAGGGTATATGTGTGGGATAAATACTGCAGCTCAGAAAGTTCAGTAGTAACAAGATAAAAAAGAAACAAATAGCCGTCAAAAAATGCACATAGAAATACCAACAATGGTAATGAGATCAAAATGATAGTTCAGTAGTTATAGAAATAAGAAGATAATAAAAGGAGAAGGCTTCATAACGCAAACTCATTATCCAATTACAAAATGCAATTATGGGAAAAAGTATGTCAATAACCAATTGGTCATATAGATAAGATTATCAAGTCTGATCCAAAACTGTAAAAAAAAGTAAGTTAACTAGAATTAAATTGCATTTAATTGACCCTATTCAACCATTCTTCTACAATAGACAAAGCGAAGTGACTAAAATCAATTCCGCAAATTTTGGGAAAAAAAGAAAAAACAGTACAAACAATTCCGGAGCAACAAACAAAACATTAAATGAATTACCTTATCTTTCAACAGTTGTTCTTTTTCTTCCTCTAGCGCCACTGCCATCGACTCCACTTCGACTTGATACGCCTATTAAAATCACAAGAATAAAAAACACATCATCAGAAACCAGCGAAAAAAAAATAAAAAATCACTCATGTATGTATCAGAAGAAAAGCCATAATTCCCAACCTGCTTACGCTCTCTAGACCTCGCGGCAGACTCCCTGTTCTTGATCATCCTTCTCTGCCTTTGCTGCGACGCCTTATCCAGAGGCTCCAACAAACTCATACTTCTCTTCCCTCTCCCCCTTCCCAAAACCCCAACATCCAACCCCATCCCACTTCCCGACCCAATCACACCAGAACTACTCTCGTACCGGAAAATCCCCCCACTCAATCCCTCCTCCTTCACCTCCACATTCCGCCCCTCCTCCTCCGCCGCGCCAGCCTTCGCCAAGAAATCCTCCAAAGTCATCATCTCCTCCTTAGGCTGCTTCTCACTTTTCTTCCCCGCCACAATCTCCCTCCACACATCATCCACCGTTTTCCTAACCGCCCGCGGTGGCTCCAATTCTCCATCAACAATTGGTGCAACGGCCCCAGCCGCATCCAGAAGCGTGATCTCCGCATTAATCAGGTTACTTGAACTACTCCCCGTCTCAACGCCAGGATTTCTCTCCACATACGCATTCCTCAAAAATCCTCCCGCCACTATGGAATCGGGCACCGAATTATCGCGAGCATTGCTGCTGCTATCAATTCTAAGAAAATCCGTAGTCGTGGCAGTACTAGAATTACACACCGAGAGTTTACGCTTAAGATCCGAATCCCGAGATGTCAAAGAAGCCATGAGCTTCGACAACGCCATTACACAATCAAATATCCAATTATCGAACGTTAATCGAACTTGATCACCTCAATCATTTAGATTACATCCATAAATTTATGAATATATAAAAGTATAAATACAGATAAAGAGGTTGGTTATTGTAGTGTGAGTTTAGAGACGTACCTAGGGTTTTGGTTTGGGAGTATTTGGGGATTGTGTGCAGATTTGGGATATTCGGTTTTGTTTTGGTTTTGCAGCTGAGGGACAGACAGAGATAGATTAGACGGGGGATTATGTGTCGCCTGCAGGACGACGGCCTTTCTCTTTCCGTTGAATTGAAATCGCGTTTCTGGATTCTTTATTTCCTTTTAAAAGCGACTTTTAATCAATTAATTAATAATAGGGGGAACCTTGGTTTGATTGGGAATAGTGCTGCGGCCTACAGAGTATAGCAAAAGTCCTTCATAAACAAAATCAATTAAATTTTAAATATGTACAAAAACCTCATGTACTATAAGGTTTTTTTTTTTAAAAATAGGGAGGTTATTATATTGAAAGATGCAAATTATTTATATTGGACTGTGAAATTATTAATGTGAAAAAATAATTGCACACTTCAGTAAGTATAAATAAAATTTATCTTTTAATATAATAAATTCAGACGTTTAAAATCTATTATAAATCATGATCTTGGCTGAATACATCAAAGTTTAGTCTACTTGCAATTATTTTTCTTTTTTAATTAGGAGACAGCTCCTTTTGGCGCTTGTAATTTGGGTGTGAAGTTGATGAAAACAAATATGAATTCGTTGCAAAACAAATATAAGGGCTTACTGGATCGGTCGTTTGAAGAATTGTGACAAAATTTTAACTTCAATTTGTTTTTGTTTTAGTGCAAGACTCATCAACTCTACCACCATGCACAAAAAATATTACTACTTTATTTTATAAGCAACGATAATTTTTATATATAATATTAATTTTTATTAATTATGCATAATAATAATATTGAAAAAATAAAGTTCATTATGAACTCGCTTTCACACGAGTATTTGCCTTTCTTAATATATGATTTTCTTAAAGATATTATATGTTTGACCATCTTATAATTGTCAAATGAATTATAATTTATAATTTTACACTAAACTCATCCAAAATACTAAATTTTATAAAATATATATGTCAAAATACAAATCATAAAAAATTATTAATTTGATAAATAGTACTCCCTCTGTCCCCCAAAAGTATGTTCAGATGGTTGAAACATGTTTTACAGAAAGGTGGATTAAATACGTTTATGGACGTAATTTTTTTTATCTTCATCGTCCAACAATCACTTAATTACTCAAGTTATCATTATACTTTATTTACAATCAATTATGTTATTTATTAATGGACTTAATTTACGTTTCCGTAAAACATGTTTTAACCCTCTAAGCATACTTTTTGGGGACGGAGGTAATACATTGTAAATAAATTTGAAACGAAAAACACATCAAACTTTAAAAATAAGTGAAAAGTAAAATATAAAAATTAATTAATTAATACTCCCTCAGTTCCGGTGTATGTCTCATTTCTTTTTGTTGTTTTGTTTAAGAAATAATAATAAAATAATAAAAATGAAGTGTAATTTTGGATATTGGGAGAGGGGAAAAAGTATATGAAGAAATGAGTGGGAGTAGTTAGTAACATTTTTTATAATATTGTGTGAGAAGTTAGGATAAAAGTTATGAGTAATGGAGTTACTTTTTCCTTTTATGGAATGTGAAAGTTATATTGGGACGTTCATAAAAGGAAAACGAGACAATTGTAGTGGGATGGATGGAGTTTAAAATCTCTCTTTTCGTTAGAGAATGAAGTTTACCTCCTAACCATGAAAGCAATTGTCAAGTGTGACTTCAGTCTATGAATCATAGTGCTATAATATAGCAAATGAGACTTCCTCTCGTATATTAGACCATCACATATGAGTTTTTCTTTTATCGTAACATGATTTAAATTTCAGACCAACATAATTAGAAACGTTAGCAGTCATAAATCATACATGCCTTTAATTCTTTGGAATTTTCCAGTTCAATAGTGATGTCTAGGCCTGTGGCTTCTGGTGCCATGATGTCTAGCCATCCTATCAATATCATACTCCTCCTCGACTCGGATGGAGTGAAGCTGATGCGACGATATGCCTTTGTTCTTGAGCCTCCTATGCTTTTGAACATGGTGAAGATCATAATCACTACTACCTCGGAGGGGCCTATGACCGCCCGTGCTTGTGCTTGATGATGATGATGATGATGCCTTTTTTCGTGCATATGACCATGTTTCCGCAACTGGACATCCCTGTATCGGTTCGTCTCTTCAGAAGCCCAGATATGATCCTCCCACCACTCGTATATAGGATCAAACAGTCCGTTCTCATGTAAAAGCCATAGTAGCAAAATGGCTGCATCTCAGAAAGATAAGAATTTAAGATACTAGCTCATGTTCTGGACAACTATAAAATACAGTACGATGCACGGTTAGTGTATTTATAATTATTTTGTGTGAGGCATATTTAGAAAATTTAAATTTAAATTTAATGACAAAACACTTCAAATCACAATAAATTCGCATTTAAATTGTCAAATTAAAGATCATAAAAACATCTTTTATTTGATATATATATATATATATGTGTGTGTGTGTGTTGAAAATGGAAGTTAACGGAGAAGTTATTGCAATATAAAATTCGTGTATAAAAAGTAAGAAACTAATTTTCAAATGTGATATTGGAGGGAAAATAGTGACTTTCTATTTTTGGCAGACTATTGTGTTTTTATACGGACAAAGATAATAAATGTAGATCTCATGCGAATATGCAGGGTACCTGTTGGAAATATTGCTAGAAACAGACCGAACATCAACATCCAACTAATGCAAATGTATTGTATATGGCAGCTGAAGTCGAAAAACCCCGAGCACTTCTTTCTGCTTGTCATAAGAATCGCACCAAAATTGTCATATACCTGCTGTTTATTTTACAGCCTCAGAGATCACGAGAAGGTACCTGCAATTTTTCCCAGTGATGAAATCTGCCAAATATGTCCAAATCTTTTTCAACAGCTCCTCAATGGATCCAAAGAAACCATTTACACTGGTCTTTGGAGGTTCAAATGGAATCTGGACAGGGACGATGATTAATGTGAAGAAGTTGTTTACAGAGAGAAATCATCAAGTATAAGAATGGAACAATAAGAAATTTCAAACAGATTAGCTGTAAGTTCAAATTACTTTTATTTAACTGAATCCCATTATCATATTTTTTAAACTATAATTCATCGCGACATATAGGGAAATTAAAGTGTGGGCAAAACCTGTGATCCATTATCAAGAACGGTTGCTGTAGTCGTAAATTGACACTCTGCTCTATCGACTTCACTAAAATCAGAGTCCTTCAGGATGGCTGTAATCATGTGTAATCAATAAACGTCGATGCATCCCCAGACATATAATAGTTACTCAAATCAATTCAGTTATACCTGAGCACGCGTATCTTGCAGCTTGATCTGTAGTTGGATACAATTTAAACGATCTGGTTATTACTTCTGTTGGCTTCATTATGTAAAATTGTTCCTGTGCTATCACAAAACAATATGATGCATTAATAATAGGTAATATTCAATGATGAATGCACTAAAGAAATTTCTAAAGTATTACCTCCATCTGGCTGACTCCAGATGAGCAATCAAACTGCAACAGTTGCAACTATTATCAACATAATTTAGATAAAACATAATTTATGTGACATCTTAGCTTCTTTCACAGCTATATTGATTGTTTAGTTTTATATATATACAGTGCAACCCCATTTTTTTAACCAAGAATTTCGGAATCGAAATACCTAGCCTAACTAATAAGAAATACAATACCCCCTTGATAGTGTACGTATATCCTAGGTATGAAAGTAGACCCAATTCATCTATGAAATGTTGATGGAAGGATTCAAAAATTATAAACACTAAAAAGAATAGGCTTGGTATCATAAATATTTTAAAAGACAAAAACTCATATGAGACGGTCTCATGCATGAGACATGATACTACTTAGCACAAATCACACCCACCATTCCCAAAACGTTAAAGCGTCAATGCCCAATTTATACCCCGACTCACCGTGAGACGGTCTCATACAAGTGTGTCTCATTTAAAAAAAATGAAATTAAGAAGAGCCAATAAGAGAAATAACGAAACACAATTTAAACAGAATTGGGGTTCATAGAATAGAATCAATGTCATCTAAGTCACGAAAATTTCTGTACAGGTTTCTACATCTGCACCGAATTCTTTCTAGTTAAAAAAACTCTCTAGTTTCTCTGGAACAAAAGAAACCTTAGATAAATTTAATAATGAAACTAACATTTTATAATACTAGTGATCTATCTTTATAGCTTTGAAGCAATAATCTTACAGTAAGGCTGTAGGATGCTTCAACTTCACCAATATTTTTTGTCGTAATTGTTGCTGTCCCAAACTGTGTCAGAGCTTCAAAAGTTGGCGCTGTGATGCCTAATATTTTTCCAGGGCTCCTGCAAAAGTTCAAAACTGGTAAGTCTTCAAAACATTTAGTGAAAGAAATTATATTTAATTTTAAAGTGAGAAGGAAAGGCCTTGTGTCTTGCCTCTTACATTATTAACAAGTCATTATAAAATGTCAAAACACAAAACATAAGTTCCATTCTTAACCTTTGATAGACATATTGTATGTCGTCAGCTCTGAGTTCCACCAAAAGGTTTGTGTTGAGAACTTCTGTGATCCCTATTGAAAATGCATGACTTCCGGCATTCTGCAGATTTTATCAAGTGACGATTAGGCCTTCAATAATGGGCACTTTTTATGATGAAAACATGATGAAGACATTACTGGGTGCTGATTTATCCTTTCAAACCTTCCTTGGACACAATAAAGAGGAACCTGATTCCGGCTAATTCGGTTCTGGTCTGCCTGAAATAAAAAAAGTATTAATTTGAGTTAATTGTAACCCTTAACGAAAACCTTCCATCTCAGATCACATGATAAGTAACTGAAAAGAATGAAAAGAAAGTTGAAATATTGTTCCGTAAGATCATTGCTGATATTAGCAATAAATCTGAGAGGATGGAACTGTAATATCACTTGATAACTTGAGCAAATAACATGAAGCTGAAGCTATACGCATCCACCCATATTTACGCCGAGTTAAAATCCATTAAAAAAAAATCCGCAAAAGGTTCCAGAAAAGTTAGGTTTTTCAATTTAATCTC
Source organism: Stenogyne calaminthoides (assembly GCA_037126765.1). Lineage (NCBI taxonomy): Eukaryota > Viridiplantae > Streptophyta > Magnoliopsida > Lamiales > Lamiaceae > Stenogyne > Stenogyne calaminthoides. The sequence continues at coordinate 11,598,669 of JBBCBC010000017.1, read as the reverse complement.
ATAATTCCTTTGGTCACAAAGTGGCCAGAATTTGAAGTAAAACATCGTTTTTGGGACCTTTTGCGTCAAAACAGAAGACATGGGACCAGTTTTAGACATCACATTCCAAAAATGTGCCTCAAAATGATATCGTACTTCAAATTCCGGCGACTTTTGGACCAAAATTGGACCAATTAAGGGACTTAAGAGATTAAACTGAAAAGAATAACTTTTTTTGGGTCTTTTTGCGTTAAAAGACAAAGTTAAGAGACCAAAATGGACTTTACACAATATCTTGTAACAGCAAAAGTTTAGCTCAAGCAAGGATTCAGCAACTAGACATTTTTGGGAGAGATTATTCAGTCAATATACTTACATCCCAAAAGTTCCAGAGTTGATTATGCAAACAACTATAAAATGGTGCAGCACAAAAATCTGGCTGCGAGTTGAAAGCCTCATAAGTAACTCCAATTTTGTTGCATTCAACACCATCTAGTGTAAACCTGACTCGCTCAAGAAGCATCCACATTGTAAAATTACTTCCAAGATACGGAGGTTGACCTGAAACTCCCTTCAATAAGAGGAGAAACTGCTTAGAAATAAAAAATAACAGTAAAATTTATAGGACACAAACAGACATTGAGCAATTGCTGATTATTTCATTTTTAAAAACGTAATTTATTCATTAATGACTTAGTGACATAGGGTAGTGTTGGTAAAATTGTCATTCAAAGCATTATCAAAACCAATCCAACACTTGGAAAATGGGACGTATTAAAGCTCAATAGAAACTACCTGTCTAGGAATAACAAGATAGAAGTCATCAAATGAAGGAATATCAGTGTATCCAACATAATCTCCAACCAGGTTCACCTTCAAAAATTTATCATTGGATATTGCAGTCCTATTCTCAGGACCCACAACAACTTCCTGCAAAAAATCCACACATTATTTTTTGATGATGACGTGAAAATTCTAAAGTGCAGCTGATAAAATGTTATATGGCAAAGCTAAGGTATCAGTGAATGTAAAGCATATACTTAATACTATATTTGAACAAAGATTCCAAAGATGGCATCAAGGTCCCCACAAAGGTTATACAATAATATTGGAGATGTTCAGTAATAGCAATGCAAGTTATTTTATCAAGCCTCGAGAATTCTCGTTTATGGTGTATCACCAATCGTCTCCAATCACTAGCTTCATTTATTAGTACTAATATATTTTAAAAAATTGCATTACTATCATATCATGAATTATGCCATTCATGAAGGTATTTGTCACAAGGGTTAAGAAAATCAAGCAAACACATGACTTGACTTGAAAATTAGATATTGAGGATCTATAAATAACAAACCCTAGAGAATATATTGAAAAAGTGTAAATCAAATTCCACCCTTGTAAGAAAATAAGCCCTAAAATTATGCAAAGCCCTTTCAAACAATTAGATAAAAAAAGAAATTCCTTAAATGATTAAAAGGATAATAAAAGAAACTATCATTGAGATTTAGCTTACTTACAAGAAAAACTAATAATGTTGTTCTGTAACTAATACTCCGTGAGTATTACAAACAACCCAAAAACTAATGAAGTTGTGTTAAATATACCCGTTAAAGTATTGCAATTGTATTTATTTAAAAATGGCTTACCGATGTCTTGGAATTCATCTTAACCTCAATCCGAATACTAAACCCAACAGAGCGTTGTCCTATGCCAAACACGTGGAACCTAATATCAACATAATCAATAATTAGTTAATAGAAATTAATAGCACTGTCTTCAAAAGCAAAAACAATATCATCTATTAATTCTAAAACGATTTATAAAGAAAGTCTAAGCATGTGTATATTACTTTAGCTGACCAAATGGCCATTTGGCAGTGAGATAAGTTTACTCATTACGCTCCAAAGCTAATGACAAAAGCTTATAGAATTCAAAAACCAAAGATACACTTCTTGTGAGACAGTCTTCCGTGAAACGAGCAAAATTCATTAAATACACATCCAATTAGATCATTAATTCTCGCACTTGTATGGCATTACATTCACCATCTTACAAAAGAATTTGTCAAGCCCATATTTTGACAGTTATCAAACATCTGCTGCATTTGACATGGAAAACGCTTGGTACAAGAAGAATGAATATATACAGGAAAGTGATGTGTTACCAATCATCCGTAAAACGAAGACAGTGTGCTGTATTTGCCTTTCCTTTTACCAACTTGTCAACTAAAGATTATAAAAAAAAATTGAAATAATCACAACCATTCAGATACATTAATTCCATAAGGATGAGTTCATGCAGGTACACTTAACTTACAAAAATTTCCACAAGATGATGGGACTCTTCGTTGGTCTCCACAAGGACAGCAAGTTGGCTATGCAGACAACAAAAAGAAATAATCATTAAATAATAGGTGTTCAAACTTACAGGTAATGCTGTTCCAATGAACATTCAAGATTAATTATGCAGGATTAGACACGAGTCGTGGCTTTTGAATAAAAAATCTGTCAGATAGAACTTAAGTTTCTTTCCATATTGACCCAACTTCTAGCTCCACATGAAAAGCCAAGCCACTGGCACAGGGTTTTTTAGGAAAAAAAATTGAATGTTTATGGAAGTTTGATAGTATAATTTGCAAATGCTTACAGTAAAAATTTAACAATTTCTTGTGCCAGACCTTTTAGTGACAAACTGGCATTTAAAGCTGGAACTATACATTATTTTATTTCATAAGCTCATTTCTAATGAGTACGTTGTCAACTGTCAAGGTTCCATGGTTAAATGCTACAATCATGCATTAAACAAACCAGGTATTTTATAACATAAAAATTAAAAAGTACTGATAAACATATTTTGCTTGATCAAGTAAGGTTCTTATTGGTGTAGCTGCTCACCCTGAATTATATGTTAGGCCCATTGCGAACCATGTTATTAGAGATAATATATAAATGGATGAGGGTCATGTTGACGAAGGGACCCACTGTTGGTGATGGCTTGCAATAGAGTGGTGGGTGGAGAACCCAGAAATTCGAGGATTTGAAAACAAGGGGGTCGGTACCCAGCACAATAATGATGCCAATAAACTCTGATGAATTGATTTCTTAATAAAGTGAATAGGCCTTCAATAATCAACAGATTGATTCATTATGAATCCAATTAAATTTGATGAATTGATATTTTTCTTATTTTTAATATTAGGAAAAATATAAAATCATCAAAACTGCATGCCATGAATAGGCGCTTTATTCGTACTTTCCTAGCTGATAACAGTACTGGTGATGAGAGCCCCAAATTGATTATTACCATTGGGAGAAGTTAAAAGAGAAACGTCCAAATTATACCTGAGTATGCTCAATAATATGACCATTCTCATCCCGCAACCTATACAACAAATTAAACAAACAAAAGACCACCAGAAAAAGAAAGAGTTACATTCTGAGTTTGAAATGCAATCTAAACATATCACATGCATAAGTAACATGGAAGATTACTAGATTGAAGCCTTACAAACAATCTATATGCTTCACCAATAACCAGGAAAAGGCACATGTTCAAACATAATAACAGAAAAGTGTACGTGGCTGAATTGCGGTATGAAAATAACATGTCGAGAAGGTGAACCAACACTTTAACAGGTTAGAGAAAAGAAAATTTTAAAAATGAAAAACCAAACTTGTAAGAAAGCGAAATGACAAAGAAAATTGCATGCTGACACAATTTTTTTTTTGCTTGGTGCATGCTGACACAAATACCAATAAATTTTATACAGAGGTGCATTAATTTGATGGTTTGTTACATATTTGTATTAGTATACTTAGGTCTATAAATTTCATTGCACTACTGAAACTCACGCTAGAACTAGATACACTTTAGTGGCTTCTCCAAATGCTGGTTCAGTACAATTTGACTGAATGACAGGATTTCTTCTGAAACAGATATTTAATTTTTGTTTACTTTAAATGCTAGACTGTTATCCGAATAATTGGCATATAGAGATAGCAGATAACATAGAAATTATTTCGCCAATCCCAATTATTAATCTGACTCTTCCAGGTGGTATGGTATCTAGATATTCTAACTTTGAACCACTGTGAAACCATCAATAGCAATATCTTGTTCAATAAGACGAGAAACTACCTGGAAATCAACATAACATTAAAGTTTATAGGACACAAACAGACATAATGTAATTGCTGCTTATTTACTTTTCAAAAAGATCATTTATTCTTTATTGACTTAGTTTGTATAATGGTTTGGTCCAGGCATCTTCATAGAGCATCATAAGCATGCAAAACTGGAAACCAGTTCTCAGCAGCTCTTTGGAACTAGCATGTGACCTAGCATAAGGCAGTGTTTGTAAAAATTGTCATTCCAAAGCATTGATCAAATCCAAAGCTTGGATTATCATATTTTAAATTATGTTCCTATTTCAATTATATTTTAAAAAAAATGGTAGAAGGTTTTAACTAATGCAGACAAATGAAATTAGAGAACTCACACGCACCAAATCAGTTAATACTGTTGAGACAAACATTCAGATTCCTAAGATAAAGTATTCAAAGGAAACATAATTATTGGGGAGAAAAGCACAACAGAAAGCGCACTTGCCTCTCACATGTTTTAACTATGTCTGCACCAGCATCAGGCTCACATTTCCGGGTTTGAACATAAAATTCTTGGGGCTTATATGCAACATCCTATTGCATAAAATCAGTAAATAATAATTGTGATAAGAAAGAAGCATCTGAGGAGTGATAGAGTGCAACATATGATTTCATTAAATTTCAAGCATAAAACATCTGAAGGAACAGAATCAATGGAATATTTTTTAACATGGATCATCACAATTCACATCAGTTTAACAACCTGTTCCAAATTATTTACTGATTTTTCATAATGTATAAAATTTGCTAGAACACAGACAAAATAGCTTACTATTTAGATGAAATGAAACACGTATCATCCATGAACTAAAACTAACCCCAACCGAGAGGCAAAACATGTATATAAATGAGGGAAGAGCATGAGAAAAATTAAAGAAAAGCATAATAATTTCAACTTACTCTTATGTAAGTTAACTCGTACAATGCATAAGCAGCCGATTTGTTAATAGTAATCACTGGCGGAACACGAAGCGTACGCATGTGGTTGCTGGAATTATCCTCTGCTTCCACTATCTCTGCCACCATAGACGCCTCCCTCCCACTCTACAACACACCAAAACTCAAAATCATCCTATCAATTGTAAATGGAGTGAAAAAATCACACGTACCGATTCACTAGGAACAGCCAAATCGAGTAAGATCTTGGAAGTGCAGTTGAGCGCATCAGATTCAGAGGCTTTTTCACATTTTTCAAGTTTCGATTTGGAGAGGATTTGGGTCGCTGAGGCATCTTCAAAGACGGAAAAGAATGCAAAGGCTATCAGAATTAGGGATTTCATGGTGTGATTTTGGTGGAAACGCACAATGAATTATATCTATAAACCGTTTCCAGCCCAAAATAACTGCTGCTATTTTAATAAATCTATTTACTATACAAAAGAGGGAATGACACTAAGTTGGGCAGTTTCCAGCCGGAGTCCGGTGCCGCGTGTGAAAAAAGATTGGACAATTACACAGGTGGCGTCGCAGCACCCTTTCTTTTATTTTTTCTTTGTTTTTTCCTGGTTTAGCCCATTTGTTTCATATTTTCTTCTCTTCAAATTTCAGGTACATGCTTTTCTCTATCTTCTGCGCACCGTATTAGGATATAGTCGTCTACGTTACTACTACACTTGTTAATAAGATAGTTCAACTGGAAATATTTTTACAATTTGAAGAGATTAAACAAGCTTAGATGTCTTGAGTGAGCCAGAGAAGCGAGAGATGTAAGTTATGTATGGTGAGGATGCTCTGAAGGAAGGAATGGGTGGTGGCCCTTTGACATCTTTGAATGCTTTTTTTGCCCGTTTGGAGGTAGGCACTTGATTAGGTCCAATTTTCCATTGGTAGTGGGATATTATATTGTGCTTCTTATAAGGTATGTACAACAGGAGGATGATGATACCCCATTTGGTAGCCATCTGGAGTTATTTTAAGATTAAGTGCGTTTATTAACATGTGTAGATAATAGAGTGGATTACTCAATACTCATATTACAATGGTGGAACACTAGAAAAAACTAAATATTCCATAAAATAATATTGGCACAAGGTGAGGAATCTCATACAACCCTACTTGCATGCTTATTTAGTTTTACACACTTACATATAGCAGACCCCAGTTGTGGGTAAGGAATTAGTTTCTTTGATCAGAAAAGTGATTTCATTCTGGATAAGGAACTGGTGATTGACAAATATAAGACGGAGTTAGGACTAGCACAAATCAACAACCACCCTATCTAAAGCGTTAAAATGTCGTATAGGCCCAAATTATGTTATATCTAACCATGAGACCAGCGTGCCTCAAAGTAGAAGCAAAACGTGCATACGATGATGGCATGTCGAGTCATTAGACATGAGGTGGATGAAGTCGAGCTGGTCGTCAGTTAACTAAGCTCGCAGATCGTATTCAACATCCCTCTACATTGGGAGAGTATAAAAAGGATACATCACTGACGAAGTTGAATAGCTCAAGCAGTTAGAGCACCACTACCTATGCCGCGAGGTCATAGGTTCGAGTCACCATTTACCCGAAAAAAAAAAAAAAGGATTCGCCACTTTACAAGTGTATGCCCAATGTGAATGAGAATCACATTCGCATGCCCTTCTTTGCCTCCAACCTTAGGACAAAAAATCATATGAGACGATCTTATACATGAGACGGGGTATAAATCAGCGCAAATGAACACCCTCCCATCTAAAGTATTAAAAATGTCAATGCTCAAAGTATGCTCTGAGAAGCCTGCATGTTCGTTATTGAATGCTCCTTGAAAATGGCGCGACTTTCTAATTAATGAGAAAGTGCAATTGAGTGGTTTTGGGCATGCAAATAACAATTCAATGGTAAGGTGAGAACATATCAAATAATAAGGGGGCTGGAACCACTGATTTCAAAAGCATATAAACGAAGTCTCAATCCATGAAAACATACATATATAGCCGAAGCAAATTATGAAATGAAATAAAATCAAATATCCCAACTTACAATCCCTTGAAATGAAGTTTTAAAATACATAGCAAATTAAAATGAAATCAAATCGGCCAACTTACAGTCCCTGGAAATGAAGCTTCAATGAAATTTAGCAGCTAAGCCAGTTTGAGCGATGGCGATTCCAAGCAGCACAAGAGCACCGAAGAAGCCAAAATAGGCCCAAGGACTGCTGAAATATTCTTGATGAAAGGAAGCCAATGCTCTGTTCCACGACTTTTTGTAGTGGGAATTAATGCGGGTGAAGATATCTGCATAGATGGAATTGTCCTCGTACAACATAACTCTGCCGGTAAGTTTGTTGACAAAGGTGGCAACTGCATCATTGCTACCCATCATATTCTCAATAATCTTAGAGTTAGATAGAATCTGAACATCTTTGGAAGTGTCAATGAGGCAATCCAGCAACAATGCACAATCTGTAACAGGGGTAGGTACCCCTTTGGGGGAGAAATTGCTCGTAAGCAATGAGGTTTCTCAGCCAACTCTCTGTCCAATCATCAATTGGCAGAGTTGGCATCACCAGTTCACCGTCTCGGTGAACTCTACATCAAATAAACAAGTGTTAGAACCGCAGTCCTTGTTACGGAACTTAATATTAGCCTTTTTGAGTTGCGACGCGTAGGGGATTCGATAGCAAGTGGTTGTAGACCCTCGAATTGTGATTCGACGATGAGATGAAGGTCCACACCAGACACCAGTGGTGGTAAACCAAATCAAGTATATGCTTTACCTCCCACTGACCTCTCATTGTTGTGGCTGGGTTAGATAAGTTTCCAGGGAAAACATCATAAAAAAATCTTAAGACAAGGTTCATCAACGGGGTCTGCTGGCCTGGTCCTTCAATGAGTTCAAAAATTTTGGACAAAACAAAGAAGGGGATTTGATTTTTCAACAGTATCAGATCATGTTGCAGAATACGACGGCTCGATATAACAGGTGAGAAAAGCTCTAGAAGTGCGGGGTTTATCATTACTTCAATGATGAAGCAACCATACAACACCAGGGTATCAGTAAACTTTGGTGTAATAAAGTTTGCTATTTCTGCGTAGAAATTGTTGTATTTTTTAATTAGTATTTCAAATAAATGTTATTATAAAATATATTTTGCTTAAGTCACGAAAATTCAGTTTTGTGGAACCAATATTTTCGGTCAAATACTGTTCCTTCACTTCCTAATTTTTCGGTCAAAAGCTTTCAACAAATTTGATCATTCCGTTGCTATTTATCAGCAGAAGACTTGATCCTTCTTTTAGTAAAGAATGTGTATATATCTGTGTTACGTAAATTGAGAATAGCACAGAAATTTAATAACACTGATTGTTTACTAAAAAAACAAAATTTCCTTCTTCATATAAAAGCGTTGGGTATATTTTATTTGTTTGCTCCTGCTCCTAGTTCACACTAGAAGACTTGTTGAATCATGGGGGATTGCCAAGAGTAAATCCTTAAGGACAGTGCTTTGTTGCATGCCTCAAGTATTTTTTCTTTTGATCTTTGGTGAATATTTTACAACAATCTTAAGGATTTACTTTCACCAAAGAAGAACGACGAACTTGAAGACGTTAAACTCTGAGCTCGTTGTCATTAACTAATTCTCCAAAGTAGGTACATTTAATTGTTTATTTTGGAGGTTTGTTGAATTGTTTAATTTATGCATTTTATTTTTGGGATTGGAAAGCATGAATATTGTTGCGGTTATTTCTCGTATGTCTAATACGAATAATTGGGTGGTAGATTCTGGGGCTACGCGACATATTTGTGCAAATAGAAATGTTTTTACTTCCTATAATTCTGTAGAAAATGGAAAAGAATATGTGTATCTTGCAGATTCCCAAACTACAAATGTTTATGGAAAAGGAAAAGTTCTTCTCAAACTCACCTCTGGGAAGACCTTAGCTCTTAATGATGTACTTCATGTACCTAATATTCAAGCAAATTTGATTTCTGTGGCTTTGTTAGGAAAAGCAGGAGTGAAAATATCCTTTGAATTTGATAAATTTGTGATGACCAAAAATAATGTTCTAGTTGGAAATGGTTATTGTCATCATGGTCTTTTTGTTCTTAATGTGATGAATGTGGTGAATGAAAATGCTTCTTCTTCTGCTTACTTTGTTGAGTCTATTGATTTATGGCATGCTAGATTAGGACATGCAAGTGTTAGTTATATTAAGTAAAATCACGAGTCTTGGTTTAATTTACGGTGTTAATAATACTTGTGTGACTAAATGTGAAGTATCTTTGTGAAGCCAAACAAACAAAGAAGTCTTGTGTTTTCGATTCAAAGGAGACCTGAATTATTAAATTTAATTCATCTTGATTTAGGAGATTTGAAGCAAACTATTAAAAGAGGTGGGAGAAAATATTATGTGACGTTCATAGATGATTTTTCCCGATATACGAAAGTGTACTTGCTTAGAACAAAAGACGAGGCTTTTAACACGTTTCTTCTCTATAAAGCTGAAGTTGAAAACCAACTGAATAAAAAGATTAAACGTGTTAGGTCTGATAGAGGTGGTGAGTACACTTTGTTTAATGATTATTGTGAAAAAGAAGGGATAATTCATGAGCGTACTTCTCCTTATTCTCCCGAATCGAATGGTGTAGCAGAAAGGAAAAATAGGACATTAAAAGAAATGATGAATTCTATGTTAGTCAGCTCTTCTGCACCTGATAATCTTTGGGGTGAGGCTATATTATCTGCATGTCATTTGCAAAATAGAATTCCCTATAAGAAAACAGGAAAGTCGCCTTATGAGTTATGGAAGGGTTATCCTCCTAATTTGAAATATTTAAAAGTGTGGGGATGTTTTGCTAAAGTCATGTTTCCTGATCCTAAAAGAAGAAAAATTGGTTCTAAAACATCTGATTGCATGTTCATTGGTTATGCTGATAATAGTGTTGCATATAGATTTCTTGTGCTGAAAAGTGATGTGCTGGATGTTAATACTATTGTTGAGACAAAGAATGCTGAATTCTTTGAACTTGTTTTTCCTTTAAAAGCGTGAGTTAATTTCTCATGCACACTGTTAATAATGAAGTTGATGAGTCTTACGAAATTCTCACGGAAGAATTAAGAAGAAGTAAAAAGGCAACGAGTGGAAAAAACCTTTGGAAATGATTTTTATACTTACCTTATTGAGAAGGATCGAAACTTTTTAGGATCTTTATAACTTCATGTGATTCAAATTTTGGAAAGAAGCTATAGAAACCTAAACCGAAGTCTTTAAATAAAAATCATACTTGGACTTTAGTTGATTTACCACCTGGTTGTAAACCTATTGGCTGCAAATGGATTTTCAAAAAGAAAATATCATCCTAATGGCTCTATTGAAAAATATAAAGCTAGATTAGTAGCAAAAGGTTTTACTCAAAAACAAAACATTGATTACTTTGATACCTTTTCACCTGTGGCTAGAATTTCGTCCATTCGTGTTTTGATTGCATTATCTTCTATTTACAAACTTTTCATTCATCAAATGGACGTCACAACAGCATTTCTAAACGGTGATTTAGATGATGAAATTTATATGATTCAACCAGAAGGGTGTATAAGTCCTGGTCAAGAAAAGAAAGTGTGTAAGTTGCTAAAATCTTTGTATGGTTTAAAATAGGCACCAAAACAGTGGCATGAGAAATTTGACAAAGTTTTGTTATCTGGTGGTTTTACCTCTGTTGAAGTAGATAGATGTATTTATACAAAACTTGTTGATGATCAATGTGTGATTATATGCTTATATGTTGATGACATGTTGATTTTTGGCACTACTCTTGATATTGTGTGCAAAACTAAAGAATATCTTGCTTCACAATTTGATATGAAAGATATGGGTGAAGCAAATGTGATGTTGGGTGTTAAAATCATAAGGAAGGATGGTGGGATAATGTTATCTCAAGAACATTATGTTGAGAAGCTTCTTAGGAAGTATGAACATTTTGATGTCAATTCGATGAGTACCCCTTATGATTCTAACATTCAATTGATGAAAAATAAAGGTGATCATGTGGCTCAATCTGAGTATGCACAAATTATTGGGAGTCTAATGCATTTAATGATTTTTTCTCGACCTGATATAGCTTATGCTGTGAGTAGGTTGAGTAGATATACACATAATCCCAATCATGATCATTGGGGTGCGTTGGTCAGAATAATGAAATATTTGAGAGGTACCATGAATTATGGTATATTTTATAGTGGATTTCCCACTGTGCTAGAAGGATACAGTGATGCTAATTGGATCTCAGATTCAGATGAGATAAAATCCACTAGTGGATATGTATTTACACTCGGTGGAGGTGCAATTACATGGAAGTCAGCTAAACAAACTATAATTGCTAAATCCACTATGGAATCAGAATTTTATGCTCTAGAATTAGCTGGTAATGAAGCTGAGTGGTTAAGAAATTTCTTAGCTAGTATTCCTATTGGCGAGAAACCGACACCCTCAGTCTCAATGCATTGTGATTGCCAAGCAGCAATAGCCATTGCTAAGAACAAAACTTTCAATGGTAAAAATAGACATATTCGTCTAAGACATGAAGTGGTGAAACAACTGTTAAAAGATGGAATAATTTCCATTGATTATGTGAAGTCAGAAGTGAATCTAGCAGATCCTCTGACAAAACCCTTGGGTAGAAAATTAATATGTGAGACGTCTAAAGGAATGGGACTTAAGCCTATTGAAAATTAACAGTGGTGGGAACCCAACCTTTGTGATTGGAGATCCCATGAATAAGGTTCATATGGGTAATAACAAGCCACTTGTTAATTCTGCTAGCACCTTAAAGTAAGTCCATTCCTAAAATGCTAAAGTGTGTGTGGTGCTTTATTGCAAAATTGAGAGGGTAAGCTAAAAGCTTTTAATGAGTTTCATATCCCTTATGGGTGGTATATTATTTGCAAAATATACTTGATGAATTCACCTATATGAGTGTGGAGTGGGGCCACTCCTATGAGACCTTGGCTACGTTTCTAGAGCACTCATGAATAACCAGGCACGCGCATGGCCTATTCGCGCACAACCGCGTTGAGCAACAAAATAAATACATGTAATGTGATGGGTAAGCAATTTAAATTACAAGAATGAGTCATTGGTTCATAGAAGCTATACGCTTCACCGATACTCGGTAATTTATACCTTATCTTTCTAGGTTTGGTTCATAATCCAAAAGACACCAAATACGATGCATTACATAGTCCTGAGATACCCATCATTATATTATTATTATTCTTCTTGGTTTTAAAATTTATTTGAAATATGTGGGGATTGTTGTATTTTTTAATTAGTATTTCAAATAAATGTTATTATAAAATATATTTTGCTTAAGTCACGAAAATTCAGTTTTGTGGAACCAATATTTTCGGTCAAATACTGTTCCTTCACTTCCTAATTTTTCGGTCAAAAGCTTTCAACAAATTTGATCATTCCGTTGCTATTTATCAGCAGAAGACTTGATCCTTCTTTTAGTAAGGAATGTGTATATATATGTGTTACGTAAATTGAGAATAGCACAGAAATTTAATAACACTGATTGTTTACTAAAAAAACAAAATTTCCTTCTTCATATAAAAGTGTTGGGTATATTTTATTTGTTTGCTTCCTGGGCTCACAGTTAAAACACTTTGTTGAAAGACATTGAATCGTTGTTGCATTCCCCTCAAGTAGTTTTTTTTCTTTTGATCTTTGGTGAATATTTTACAACAGAAATTGCGTGCTCTTTTTTCTATTTCTTTGATACCCGTGAAGTAGTTTTCAATGTTTTTGTTAGGTATGCGCTTAAGAAGTGAATCAAAGTACTGCAACTTGAGTTTTGATGTCATTGTAGAATTGTTGTAATGATATTGATAAGGACCAATTGTTACCATTTCTGGTCCGTAAGTCGGGCTTTTCACCACATGCAATTGCTTCGGGACTCTGTAGATGGAACGTGAGGTTTGTGGGTTTAGAGAGAGCTTTGACATAATCCCACAAACAGTTTGAATCACAGATGGTCTCATAATTTTGGTCTCAAATAAATTTAGTCCCATAAGTTTTTTTATCATCTATTTAATCCCAATAATTTTGATAATGTTCAATTTTAATCTCAAATCGATCGAAACAACGTCGTTTTGCCGTTTTTATTTGGGGCTTTTCGGCGGATGTTGTGACATGACTGTCACGTGTATTTTCAAATGTGTTTGGATAATTCTTGCCGTCAATTCTGTTTTAGTTTAAGTTTAAAATTTTAATTATATGCCTGAAATTTCAGATGTTAAGAAACAAATTACATGTGGCAGTCCAGTCACAACATCCGCCGAAAAATCCCAAATAAAAATTGCAAAACGACGTTGTTCCGGCCGATTCGGGGCTAAAATTGGACATTTTCAAAGTTATTGGGACTAAATTGACGATAAAAAAACTTATGGAACTAAAATTATTTGAGACCAAAATTATGGGACCATTTGTGATTCAAACTCATCCACAAACGAACACTTCTTGATTGTGAAACATATTTTGTGCCACTTGAAAGGTACTATTCCGGTGGCAAATCCAAAAATTTTAAATAAAGTATGCAAAATTATAAAATATATTTTTTTAAAAAAATCAAAATCATTCAATTCAAAATGCAAAGCAAGATCTTAAAAAAGGAATAACATAAACAAAATATAGATAATTTATAATTTGAAAACATATAATATTAAGAGTTACAAGCATAAAGTTTTTTATACGAAGAAATATTACAATTGTTCTCGACGAGTTCTCATATTTTGGAAGTTGTTTAAAATGTTATCGCACTCATATTGCCAATGTTTTCATTGCTTAATTTGACAATATACTACCGTTTTACACCTAACTCAGCGTGGAAAATAGAGATGGAGATGATGGGCCCCAACTCAGCGTGGAGGAGGTGGGAGATGGCGTGGAGGCGACGGGGCGACGACGTACAGGCGGCGGGCGATGGCGTGGAGGCGGCAGCCGATTGAAGAAACTAGAAAATGAAGGAAGAGAGAGAAGATTAGGATTTTTTTAGTATTTTCCTTTTAAATTTGTTTAATTTTGTGTTGATTTTGTGTATGTATTTAAAAAAAATGCACTCCAAAATTGATCAAAATACAATTTTTTTTAAAAAAAATACACTCTAAAATTGACCAAAATACAATTTTTTTTAAATGCACTCCAAAATTGGCCTAAAATACAATTTTTTTTTAAAAAATGTATTTAGAAATACAATTTTTTTTTAAAAATGCAATCAAAATACAATTTTTCTTTAAATGCACTCGAAAATACAATTTTTTTAAAAAAAATGCACTCTAAAATTGGCCTAAAATACAATTTTTTTTTTAAAAAAATGCACTCTAAAATTGGACTAGAGGTACATAAATTAAAATAATTTAATTTTAAAAAATTAATTAATATGTACTTATGTGCTTGAACTAAAATACATTTTTTTTAAAAATGCACTCTAAAATTGAACGTGCAGAAATTAAAAGAATTTATTTTTTGAAAATTACATATTTTCTGAATTGCAAAATAGTTAAAATTGGCAGCCTAAAAATAGGGGAAACAAAGGAGAAGATTGTGGTGGGGTCCTTTTTGCAGCCGGTCAAAATCATAGGGGGTAAAGGGAAAGTGGGGCATTGATTTATCAATTTTTTTTGTAATGCACTGCTGCCAACATATGAGGGAAATGGAAAGTGTTGGTGGGCCCTTTTTGTGTCAAAAAATCGATCAAAAAATATGGAAATGGGGAGGGTGGGGACCGATTTATGGGTAAAGGAGACGAGGATTGGTGGGACCAGTTTATTGGAGAAAGGAAAGAAAATAGTAGTTAAATCTCTTCATCCAATATTTTTATATCTTAGAGTTACAAAAAAATTACTATGTATCCTAAAATTACTTAGAGAATGACTTTATACCTAAGAGTCACTCTCCCTAAAAATTAATAGTTGTCTTGTTGAATTACTTGCATCTACATACTTTACATATACTACTACTAGTTATTAGTATTAAATATTATGTATTTTATTAATTTTATTTACAATTATATAATTATTTATATATATATATATATAGAGAGAGTTAAATAGGTCGGCCTGTTTAATTTAAAAGCCTATAAAAAAGTTCAAATTTGGTCTATTTAAGTAAATAGGCTTTTAAAAATGCTTGAGTCTGGATTATTTATTAAACGAGTCGAGTCGAGTCGAGTCGAACTAGGCTTTCGTAGGCCGAGTCGTAGGCCCCTGTTGGGTAACCTGACCTTCCCACCCCTAGTCTCATGTGCATGCAGATGTACCGTGCACTCATAGTGCATTTTAGAATAATGCAACATGAAATATTGAATGATACAACTTATTTACACTGGATTATGCAATCATTTTTCCATATTAATAGTTGCACAGTTCAGTGTAAACAAGTTGCATCTTTCAGTATAATAAGTTGCATGTGATTATAAAATATAATATGAGTGTATGATGCACCTGGATGCATATAAGACTTAGCCTAAAATAAATACATGCACTAGTATATAAAAATAAATATGCATGCAGTTTTTGAATGAGAGTGTAAAATACATTAATTATAGATAAATATTTTAGATCATTTTAAATTTATTATAATTATTATTTTTATAAAAATAATATAATGTTTTTTTATATGAAGGCATAATAAATCTTTAAAATGGAATAAATAAATATATAATTTATTATAATATATAATTTATTTTTAAACATAACTAATTCTTGGGATTATAATTTTTTATTACTTTATAAAGTTTAATATAATAGAATTTTTATAGGGGTTCTCATAATAAATCTTTTTAAAATTTAGAATAAAAAAATATATAATTTATTTTAATATAGATATTTATTTTAAAAGATATGAATAAAACTTGGGACTGTAATTTTTTGAAACTTTATAAAATTTATTCAAATATACTAATATTACAAAATAAAAAATTCATTAGTGACGACTACAAAAAAAAGAATTAAAATGATCATAGTAATTTTAGTTCCAACTTATCGTGTTCTGTTTGCAAATGGGGTCCACCAACCGTCTTAATCACCATATTTACTTTACCGATGAAAACTTTATCAGGCACATTGGGTTGCACTTTGCACACTAAAAAATACATACCGATTCCAGGCCCTATTTCCAGTCCATCCTCATTTGCGGGTCATTCTATTTTTTTTGGCCATAGTTTCATGCCTTTAAATATTTTAACGATTTTTTTTTTTGTATTTTCTGGGCATTAATTTCGATCTTTTTTCGAATTTGTATTTTCGAGACTTTTTTTTTTTTTTTTTTTTAACGGACAAAATTAGTTGT
Source organism: Stenogyne calaminthoides (assembly GCA_037126765.1). Lineage (NCBI taxonomy): Eukaryota > Viridiplantae > Streptophyta > Magnoliopsida > Lamiales > Lamiaceae > Stenogyne > Stenogyne calaminthoides. Next base: position 11,582,252 of record JBBCBC010000017.1, on the reverse strand, counting down.
TAGTAGTTAGTACACCAAGCACTCAAACACTCCACAAATTCACAAGTCACCTTATAACTCTCATACTTCAATTTGTTCCCAAAGGGAATCGAACCTGAGTCTCCCACTCAATTAATATTTTCTAATTTTATACATATATCTACATGCACGATAAAAAATGCACATCTTCGATAATAATTGAACACATGCATAAAGCATAAAAAATTGTATATATGTGCACACACACATTCAAAAATGCACATACTCTCGTATATTTGCACGCACACATACAAAAATACACGTACCCTAAAATACTTGAATGTACATGTAATAAAATTAATATACACATACACTTGAATAATGACTCATTTTAAAAAAAAAAAAAGTTGATATCACATCAGGCCCCCCAAATTAAAATTCACCAAACCAAAAATAAGAAAATCATATTTAAAATTCAAGAGAGAAGTCATTGTTTGGATTGGCGCCAGGATGGGAGTGGTGGCGGGGCGGCAGTGGCGTTGGGGTGGTGGTGGACGACACGTTTCAGAGAGAAATTGATAGATTTTGAATGGGGTAGGATGGGGTTAGTTGAATGAAATTGAATTAACATATATGGGAGAGAGGATAAAGATAGATAAAGGGGGTGAACAGTTTTTTTTAAGGGCATATTGAACTTTTCATCTCACTTTTTGCATGTACCAATCTATATCTATAATCTATAACTATCTAATAACAAAATCTTTTGCTATTTTTAGAAACTTTTGTTGTCGGTTCAAAATCTGACTACTAAAATTATAATTGAAACCGTAACATTATCATAAAAAAAAACTGTTACAAACTATAATTAAAGCTATAATTTCATCATTAAAAAATTGTTTCAATCTTTTAAATAGACAATAGTACCACCAACCTATCAACTTCCCCACTACCCAAATTTAATTTCAATTAACTCAAAACACAACTATTCCCCACTATCCGATATGAATACACTCCACTACCAAGTACCAAGTATGATTGTAATCATATTATACATTCAATACCCCCAAAAAGCCATTCCATCTACTAAACATCTGCAGTTTTTAATAGTTTGCATTTGCATATGGTTAAATGTTTTGTTGACATCAAGCCACCTGAAGAATGTTATCCTTTGCTTGATGTTGCAAAAAGTTTAATTCTGCTCTTAATGGAGCGTGCACCCTCCTTGCTCTTAATGCAGCTTGCACCCTTATCAACATAGTATAAGAGAATCATAGGCATATGCTTCTTTAATTTATATACAGTAATCACAGAGAAACTGACATACCCTTTACTGCTCTTATCCTGCTTGATCTATACAATAATTCAAGAACATGACAAAGGTGGATCACCTACAAAGAAAAAGTAGAAGACTAACAACAAAACAACATGAGGAAGTGTCAAAATATTCAGATCAATGTTGAAGGTATGTACAAGAAACACAATGCAAGTACATATCAATATATCATCTGATCTTCACAATAACATCGTCTATCACTTTTATAAACATGATTATATATATTGATCTCTTTTGAAAAAAGATATTTATATATTGTATTTAAAAGTTCATCCTAGGCATCGCATAAATACTGAAACATACATATATTCTGCATATAGGACACGTTATACATAGAGGAGGAGAGACTTCCTTGAGACTGTTGATTAGTGAGAATATCATTCTAGCAGACAGAGCCTAATGGATTGGAAGAAAACATTGGCGAATATTATAGAATTTGGTCATTGAAATAACTTGCTCACTATCTATGCTACATGATCAATTGTATGTGCCACACCACTAAAACTAATAATCATCAACATAAAGTTCCATTGGCTTCTAAGATTTCTCTTTCTTTGCAGCTTTAAGGGGGTGTAATAAAGAGACAGATTATAAAATTGGGGAAAGACTAATCTAACAAAAAAATTAAAAAAATCCACAGTAGTAAATTGAAAGGTTTCAAAATGACAAATATATATCGAGTGGAGTTCATAATTAGAAGGATAGTGAATGAAAGATCAGAAAATAACCATGCGAAATCTCTAAAAAGGATTTACACTATGAACTAAAATTTAATAAGTTCGATCTAGATGCGGTAAAAAAAATTTAGATCTATGGTTATGACCAATAAGACATGATTAATAATTAATTTCAGATAATCCTCAGCAAGTTGGGAAAATGATTGAATGGAGAAAACAACTATCCTAATGTTTCCAGATGGAGAAAGAAACATCAGATAAAAAAAACCTTGGATAGGAATCAGGATAAAAATTTGATAACATATAACAAACGAAATATAGGGAGACTTAAACATATGTGTATGCCATGTATATAAGCGTGCGTGTTGTAAATAGACTTGCACTTTACATAAATTCCCAATGAAAAGCATACAGCCAAATTCAACTCCAAACAAGAACAAAACAGAACCTAGCAGAGAATGGATGATGAAACTTAAATATCAGTATATCACAATCTAATTTCTAACCACAATGGGAAGGCAGTATAGAAAAAACTCTCGGCAACCAACAAAAGGAAATCAGCAAATCAATTACGAGGAGACTGTTGAAAATCATAACGCATAATTGAAACAAATCTCATTGAGGAATTATGCCAAACAACAAATCAAAAGCAACCAAGTAATTCATGCTCAAAAAGTAATAAGCCTCAAATGAAAAATAAAGAAAATGCCAATTATCAACTACAAACACAAGAAATCAACCGCCGCAAATCCGACAGCGCCCCCAACGCAACCCATGATCGCAAGCTATTGTAACCATTTCTCCTTGCATCCTTAAGCAAATAGATAAAACAAAACTGTGCTTAAGCATATAGAGATAATAAAACAATGAATAATTGAAAATTGAAGCAAACTACCTTAAAAAATGATACTGAGAATCCCCGTAGCATTACCTTAAAATTGATTTTTTTTTCTTAATTAATACTGCCTCCATCCCAAACTCAATTTTCACATTACTGTGTGTTAGAGTTTTAAGAAAAAGTAATAAAATGTTCAAAAAAGAAAATGAGCTTATAATGGGTTGGGCTTTTGTTTAAGTTATTTTTTTTATTTTGCTTTTGAGTACTTTCATTTATTTCAAAACAATATTGATATTTCCAAGGCACTCAAAATTATCCCCAAAAATAAGGAAAATGGAAAAAGAAAAAGCAAAGAAAAATTAAATAATTGAAGAAAATTCCACAATAAGAAAGAAGTAGCAAAAGCATCGTAAAAATCACATTTAGGGAATCTTTGAGGAGAGGGGAAAAAACGCAATAAGAATTTTGAATCTCACATCTAGAGAACCTTAGAATATTTAAAAAAATAGATAAAATATTTTTTTCTAAATTAATTCAACACAAACGAATACATATTTTTCAAAAAAAAAAAAATAGGGAGCCACTAAACACACCCCATAATCCTCCATTAACTCCCCAATAACTTTTTAGACAAAAATAGACATGCATAAGATGACCCTAATGTCCTCATTCATATAAATAGGTATTAAATTAGACTTTATTTAATTTACATCATTAATCCATAAACCCTAAAAATACTTATTTCTTGAAAATCATTACCATAAACCCTTTCAACCTTTTAATCCTGTTTTTTATTTCAATCATCATTGTCATGGAACGTGAAAATTCAAAGGACAACATCAATATAAGTGTTTTACTGTATTTTTTTTTAACTTTTTGATTGATTTTTTTGGCATAAACTTTGGTTTTCTTGGGCATAGTCGCGCCGTTGTTCGATAATATCGCGGTTGAACGTAGGTGAGTCATTGCGACAAAAATGGCCGTGCAAAAATATAAAATCGAACAAGTTATGTTCGGTCCTAGGGGCCGAACGACAATGAATCCGTACATGACTTTTTTGCCGAACATCCATGAAGTTGTGCATGACTCACTTGCCGAACATCCATGAAATCGTGCATGATTCTCTAGCCGAACGACCATTAGTCATGCTTGAAACCCAAAAAAATAAAAAACTCAATTATCTACCAAAAATAAAAATATATAAATTTATTAGTTTTGAATGGGCCATGGTACATGAACTCACCTTCGATTTTGAATAAGAATCAAAGTAAAAAAAAAAATCTTTTTTATTTGGAGGAAGAAGGAAAGTGATGAACAGATGATGCTTCTTTGCTTTGGGGAGGGGAAAATAAGTGTAATTTTATTTTGAGAGACAAGGGTAGAATTGTAATAATTTGGGGTGCATTTAGTAATATAAATTAATTTTAAATTTTTTAATGGGGTGTGTTTAGTAGATCTGTAGAATGGGGTGTGAATGAAGGATTATGGGGTGTGTTTAGTGAAAAAAAAAAAAAATTTACTATAGCAAAAGTTAATATTCCCTCCGTCCTAATTTTGATTGATCATTTTCCGTAAATAATCATCTTTATTTTGTTTGATCATTTCCTAAAAAGGAAATAAAACAACTTTCAATATTATTTAATAATATCCTGTCAAAAAATATATTATTTAATACTATTATTTCACTCTACCAACTCACTTTACACCATTTAATATTATTATTTTCCTCCACCAAACCCACTTTACACACTTTACACCATTTAATACTATTATTTCCCTTTTTTTCTTAATCTCCGTGTCTACAATATTTGACCAATCAAAATTAGGACGGATGGAATATCATTTTCATTTTAATATCACAAACCATGCAACGCACGGGTGATATACTAATAATTAAAATAAAAAAAGTTACATCACTCCGTAAAAGTCACTTTCACATTGTAGTCCTCAACAATGTTTCCATAAAACAAAGTTAAACTTAAATCCACAAACACTCCTGTAAACCAAATTTATACATGAACTCTATCATTATTATGTGCAAAAATTATCTATGTTATACATAAAAATTTATTTGTTTAAAATTATAATGCATTTTTAAATAATGATTGTTTTTGTGCATAATAGTCATATTTTTTTATACATAAAATTGATATTTTTTATATATAACAATTATACTAAAAATATCGAGGTCATAGTGAACTCGGGTTCACACAAATTTATGTATAATAATATTGCATATTTTACTACTTTATTTATTCAAAATTAAAACTGTCCTCGGTTTTGTTATTCATATCCAAAATTGATAAAAGAAATATATTACACGTTATGTGACACAACATGTTTCTTCTGTACATTGGCTCTATTTCTCCCTCAAGTTTTCAATTTTTGGCTTGGTTACTTAGGAGTTGGTATCCAAATTTAAAACATTATTAAGACACTGTCCAAACAATGTATATAGTATTTTTTTTATGAAAGCATGTTCCAAGACAAACTCGTATGAAACGGCCTCATGTATGAAATGGAGTGCAACTTAACACAATCAACACCCACCCTCCTCCCAAGTGTTAAAAGCGTCAATGCTCAAATTACACTCCGTCTCATCGTGAGATGGTCTCACGTAAATGTGCGTCTTAATTTAATTAGAACATCTACCATAGCCTAACCAAGGATGAAAATATCACTATCGCAACACATATCGCAATCTTAATTTTACGGATATATCGATATCGCAATTTTTTTAGAAAAATGACGAAAATTATGTTAAATTTTTGGAAATTTTACTTGAAAATTTATAGATTATTATAACATACTATTGTACATATATTTAATTTAATTTCACAATAAAATGACATATTTAAAGCAATCATATTAATAATAGATTATATAAATATTGTCTGATGTATTTTAAACAATTTACAATATACTATATAATACAACACAAAATGCTTAAAATTACATTACACTACAATTAGTACCTAGATGATGAACTATGAGGCTAAAATATAAAAGATTTAATGACATCTTTGTCAAAACAATACTAGATGTATTGCACAGTTGCACTACTAATTTGGTACCTTGAAATTATATAATATATCTCTAGCAAAATAAATTATAAAATAAATTGACAACTTATTATATGAATACTCTATTATTGGCATTACTATTATAGTTGGGTTTTGTTTTTTCTAAAAAAGGAATTACGATTTTTTTTAAAATGCGATATTTTGCGATTTATTCGCGATATTTCTTGATTTCCATCCAATTTTATACTATGACTGAACCGATAACGTATCGATATTTTGCGATAACTTGCGATATATTCATCATAATCAGGAAAAAAATACATTACCCCCTAAAAATTAAAAATTGTGATTAAAAAAATACAAATTTTCAATATTAATTGCGAAATATTGCAAGATATCACGATATTTCGCGATATATCGCAAAATATATCGCGATATCTTAACGATACACAGTAAAAATATTTTTTACCCCAATATCCATATCGCACTTACAAAAATGGGATATATTGCGGATATATCGCGGACATATCAGGATATTTTCATCCTTGAGCCTAACAAAATAGCGCATGTATCCATACACATACACATTCATATATACTTTTCACAAGAATTAAAAATAAAATTTCCTGTTTTACCAATATTTAATAAGCATTAAAGTTTAAATTCTCAAGACTAAAAAGGATAATCAGTAGTAATGACTAATGCATAGTTAAATAGGAGCATATTAGTAGTTAAGGTAAATATATCTTAGTCTATTATTCTTCTAGGATGCCTGGGCAAGGAATACACTACCTGAATCGCACCATCCAGCCAAAATATCCCTATTGCCACACTGCATTTTTAAAATGAATGAAATATGAAAAACAAGGTTCTACTTTCATTTTGGCAAAATGCAGAATTAATAGATTGGGTAGAGAGAAAGAACCTTGCTAAATCCAAGCCAATTGGAGTCGCATTTAAACGAGAAGGCCTTCTTGCTTTCTCTCCAATCTCCACACAGAACCTGCAATATCCGACATTCAACTTGTTTCCTTTGTAGTGGTAAAATCAAGTTATACGTGAATACAAATAATAACAAAAGAGTAAACCTCATAATCAACTCCTTGCACATAGATATAATTAGGATCTACAGTTGAAAAGGTAAGGCCGGTTATCTGCAGAATATAACAAGAAATGTTAAACAGGGCAGAATAAAGTTCAAGCTGCATATATAATCTACTGATAAAAATACGCATGTACACAACATCAAATATGCAGAGGATATGAGCATGATATTCCAATTACAAGTGCCACTTACCCAAAACATAATCCCTTGCTATGAGTTATTTTAACTTATAACTAATGTACTTGAGATTGCGTTTGGATTGAGGGATTTGAAAGGATTAAAAAGTAAGTTCAAAATGAGAGTGATGGATGTATAATCCATGTCAATCCCAATGGTTATCAAGGGGGTTTGCTACCATGGGTTTTTAATCCATCATTGAATCCTTCAATCCAAACACAACCTGAAGGAAGCTATGTTGCAAGGGCTCGAGTGCATATCTAAGAGTCCTGCTTCTCATTTTTCGCTACAATGTACAAGTGTCTTCTGCTGGAGTCGAGCTCCACAAGAAACCAACAGTTGGGCTCAACCATATCACTACCATTTTAGTGTTTCTTCTCTCCCAGCCCTCCAGATAAATAACCATTCGTAAATTTACATAAAAAAGGTAATGGATGCAGCCAACTAACCTCATATTTTGAGCAGTTCATCCATCTAGATACTGCACTCCATCTGCAGTCATTATAAGTTGACTGAATCAGTTCCAACGTTGCCCATTATTGAATTCAATTGCATGAAATATAATTTCTTTTTTCTTTTTTATAGGAACCAAACACAACCGTGGACTACCCATAGCATGCATCAAGGCACAGTATGCAACTATAATACGATTGAAAATTCTTATTATGCCGTCCTAGTCTAGCAAACATGAGTGTGTGCAATTGTGCATGAGCGAGAGATTTTAGAAAGACAATGCTAACTCTCAAATGATGGGGAACTATTAAGATTATTTCCTTTCCTTTCCCTGTTTAATCGCCTAAAATAGAACTATAAGCTCAAGAAGGCTATATTACCCCCCTTAAGCCACATCCAACATAATAGTACTGGCAGAAACTTCTATGCACCTGTTGCACCATGCAACTCAAGTGCATTTTAAATGGTGTTAGTTGTTTTACTAAAAGGTATTAGCAAATCAGTAGTAGTTGCTTTCACTGAACAATATTACTTATTTTCATTGAACAGTATTAGTTTGCACCAGTTGCGTTACTTAAAAGTAATGGCATGGTATAAGGCATTCTTCTAACCTGCGTGTATCATAGACAGCCACGGTTCGATCCGCCCCACCGGCAGCAATATAACCAGATGAAGATATACTGACCGCGTATAACATATCTCCAACAGATCCCATTATTCTGTGTATGCAACCCCCATTTTCTTTCACTCGTAAATCCCATATACTTAGCTGCACCAGTTCAAAAGAAATTAAAACATCACATACATCATCCTATTAGAATAGAAAACATTTCATTTAATTAATGGTTACTCCATAAGTTCAGCATCAGGAAAAACATAAATGGAAAATACCTGGGAACTTTCTGTGATGGCTAGCATTGAGTTGTCCATTGAAATTAGCGAGGTAGGATACCACAATCTGTCACACGGCTATTCTCTCAGTGACAATTAAAACATACATGTCAATCTTAGATTAAAAAATTGAACAGCAATTAACTCCATATAAATATCTCCATCAGCCATTACAAAAGATGGTCAACATTTGCAGACCAGACCCTAGATTAGCAATGCCTGCTGTGAAATGGCTTCACTGATACAGTTACATAAAAGAACAAATAACTTGAAAAAAATCTGCAGTTCTTAGAAAAAATTTTGCAGATTATATAACCACATAACTTAGATATGACAATCTCCAGAAGGCATCCCCCCAATCCCACCAACCCACCCAATTTTTTTATACTCGTTTTCTCCATATTGATACAGAAATCTTTAGAATACATGCAAGGGTATAAAAAACATGCATAATTACAGTCTAAACAATGATGAAGAAACTCTGCTACGAAAATTTGCAGATGAACCTGTTAGACAGGATTGCTCTTATTTCATTGGTGGAACACGAGAAAAACCTATGACATCAACTAAATATTCCAGGAACATAAAACTGACACTAGCTGAGGTTTTATCCAGTTCCATATAGCAGACACCAATTGTGGGATAAGGACTTAGTTCTTATAGCTTGTTTAGATCTTCAGAAGAAGCCCTTAATCATCTAATTATAGATTCCAAAAATCAAAGGCCGAAGGAGATTAGGGAGAAATAGAAGAAAAATAGAAACAAAACACTCACGTACGTAAAGTGCGAAGATGAATATCTTGATCATACACATCTATGCTTTTGCAGAAGCTGCGAGCTACCGCTGCCTGAATCAGAAACAAGTAGCTAGTTTAAATTGATAATTCAAATAAGGCCAGCCAATATTATTCTTAGATACTTCAAAGATGCGCATTGTCCTAACATCACGAAGCTGGAAAAAAAAGCAGAGAAATTTAAGCTTTTGTTGCTGCTGTGGAATATTTATTTACTCAAATGGACATCCTGAACATATAAAAGTCAGCCAGGTCTCCATCTCTGACAAACTCTGTTTGGAAAGAATCAACTAGGTATACCAGCATTGGACACCGGCACAGTATTCCTTCATTAATGGAACCATTGCATACAAATCAGCACTTCTTTTTTCATTTTGCAATTACAAATATATGTTTTTAAAATTTGCATTTTGATACACAGATTTTTAAACTTTGCAGCTATAGCACATGATTTTTTCCGGCAACTTATGCTGACATGGCAGCAAGAAAATCTTAGAAATAGTTGCAAATAAATTCACGGCCTCTTTTATTGTTTCAATTTAAATCACAACCTTTTTTTTTTTGTTTGCAATGTCATACACTGTCTCATCAACAAGGCTTTACTGGAGAATAGTCACGTGATAGAATTGCAACAGTTCAAAAAGGTCGTGTACTGAATTGCAAATTCTAAAAACATATGTTATGATTGAAAAAACATGAAAATGGCGTGATTTATTTTGAAATTAACCCTTAATTAATCTTGAACTTGCTAGTAGATGAATTTCTACCCCATACCGCCATGAATTTTCATGTGAGACCGTTCACAATTAACTTCACTCAGAAAATGTTACGAAATAGCTCTTTATCATAAGGAAATTCAAATTCAAAAGTTACATATGTGGCATTAAACCCATCGATATGTCATCACTCAAACCAAGTATATGTATGAGAGAAGATCTTGAAATTGGCAGAAATATACAAGAATATGCAGCATACACCATTTAGAAAGGGCTCAAAGATAAGAGAAAGGTTTCAATACCAGCAAAATTACAAAAAACAGACATAAAAATTTAAATACAAGGGAGGTCAAGTTAGGAAATTATGTACCATGGATAATTGACTGGGATTAAAGCAAAGCCCTGACCAGCTACCTTCTCCAACACCATAATCCCGAGGAGATACAGAATATGTAAGCCCATCTGCATCTGGAAGGATAAGTGTGATAAGAAAATTGACAACATCTCACAAACATGATTAGAAAATGAGCAAAATGAACAATAGATTGGAAGAATCTGGTAACATAATATATAACCAAGCACAAGTTAATGAACAATACTCGCTCCATTTCATAATAAGTGTCGTTTTAGACAATTGATATTAAGTTACGGAACATAAAATCTTGACATATTTATCCTCAACCAACCTCACATAAATCCTAATGGATACCTTTAATTAAAAAATAAGAGATCTTTTAGGAATACGGATGGGATAAATTTGGAAAAAAATTGAAAAGATAACTAAAGCGACAATTAATTAGAAACAATTTTAACCTCTAAAACGACACTTAATATGAAATGGGATAGCATATAATGAACAGAGAAGGAGAAAAAATCACAGATGATGTTCAACAGAAAAGTTAAATGGCATCAGTTCAAAATATGTCATTCAGAACCATTAAACAGAGGGAGACGCAGGGGTAAGAGAAAGTGTTAAGGAGTGATACCAGTATCATTAGCATTCAATGGAGAAACAATAAGGTGACCATAAGAGTCTACGCTTCCCAAAATAGAGTGATGCTTGCCTGCAAGAGTGGCAATAGTGGTATCAGCAAGAACTTACAAAATATGTATAATGTTGCCACCTAAAAAATTAATATTATATTAATCATAATGTTAGCACCTTTTATATATTTAGAAGTTATAATTATTAAGGAAAAAAAGGAGGTCGCTAAAATATTGCGCAAACAAGTTGTTTTGATTTTCTAATAGTGCACTGCATGTATTTATAGGTTTCTTATCTTGCATAAAATCAAATGTTTTCTATATTTTATGGTTTTAGTCAGAAATGCATGCAGCAAATGTATATTAAACAATGCCCACAAGTTAAAAGAAAACTGCACAATCATATATCTAACATAACCAGTCAAGTACGTAATTAAGAAAAGAAAGTCTCACTGTCAGTTTCAGCAAGCACAATACTTTGAATTTCCGATCGATGAGGACAGCGACTAACCAATGAAGATTCCAAGACCTTCATTAATACCTCATTTAATCAGCTAGATTAAATTGCAATTTTTAGAAATACAGCAACCATATATCAGTTAATAGAGTTCAGGGTAGGCTAGGTTAGTACACGAGTTTGTTCAGGGATTAGAAGGCTCTCTTTTCCTCTACCGACAAATGAATCATCCATTGAGATCTGAAACATAAGAAGATACCAAAAACCCAATTTCAATCTAACAACTATATGCTGCACTTTGATTAACTCCGGTTCAGAAATCTAAAACATAACACTGATACAATCCACATAAGTTACAACAGTGATGAAAAACATGTGCCCAAAGCATTACAAGCATAGTTATTAATGGCGCAAGGCGCCACAAAGTATGGCGGCGCCTAGCGTTTTATCTTGCTTTGCATCCTGGAAAAAAACAACACTGATACCTTGGTGAACCAATCATTGCTTTCATCTATATCCCTCAAAGAGATAGGATCAATGTGATTCGTGAGTCATACCGATTACCGATGCTTCAAGCACGCGATTATACTTGATAAAAAGTGAATACAACATAGTATTTTTTATGATGAAAAACATGTGCCCAAAGCATTATAAGTATCCTTTAGGTGAACCCACATTCTTTAATATCATTCTACAATATGATTATATTAAGGCATTGCATTCATATATCAATATTTCATTAGCACACAATTGATGCTATTCAGGTATAAGGAAATCAATGAACTCATGCTTGCAGTAAACCTCAAGAAATTGCAATCAATACCCAAAAAGTAAAGAAAATAAAAATTATTATGAATTATCAAAGCAAAGAAAAGGTTATAGAAACATATAAAAAATTATAATTTTTCACAAAAACCCGAAATTTCAGACGCAGTTCATCAATTAGTAAGTGTTAATTAAAGGGATCACCAGGAGTTTGTAAACGCGGGAGCCAGAAGCGAGGTAAACCCAGTATGATGTAGCATCTCCATTGGCCTGTAGCAACAATTCAAGAATAATCGTAAACAGGAATAAAGAAAGACTGCTAGAAACATGGAAATGTGTAGAGAGAGAAGAAAATACATGGAGAGCAAGACGGGTTGACTGGAGGTTAGCTGGAGAAGGATGAGGGATTAGGGATTCAGGAACTACTGCCTTGATTAACCTCGTCGCTTCCACCATTTTTGATTCAATACCTGCAAATGGAGTGCGGGTTTTAGGGGTACGGCGGCGGGGGTCAAAATAGTCAACACACTTTCAATTCGGGAGCTTTGTTTTGTGCGAGATGGGGTCCACGTGTTTATTTAATTTAATTTTTTAAATGGATCCATTTCATGTATATATACATCCTAATTCAAAATTCATCTGAAACTGAAAGATAGTGATAATGAAACTCGACGTAAAATGCAAATTTCGCCATGAAATAACAGCATTTCAGGACCAAGTTCATTCTCCGCTCAACTACTTCTCACGCAAAATAAAAAACCCTCAATTCAAGAAATCAACGTTACAAAATCACTTTTTTTCTTGAATTCATTTCAACAAAACCCCTCCATCAACAAAAATTCAGAACAATTTCAAGAATGTATCACTCACCTCTGATTCTCTTCTGCGCTCTCTTCATCTTCTTCTTCTTCACTCCATCTCTCTCAACCCTCTACATCCCCACAGAAAACGTCACACTCCTCGGAGACGCTTTCTCCACCTTCGACTCCATATTCCTCACACGCGACAGAAACTGCACCTCCCCATCGCCGCCGCCGCCCTCATTTTCCGGCGTCGGCCGAGCGTTCTACTCGAACCCGGTTCGATATCTCGACCCCTCAACCAACGCAAACGCTTCGTTTTCGTGCAGTTTCTCCTTCACCATCACCAACGCCCCTTCCTGCCCCTTCGGAGATGGCCTCGCGTTTCTCATCACCTCCAACACGGGGTATTTCAGTCTCTACAACGGGTACATGGGCCTTCCTGATGAAATTCACTACGAATCCTTCCTCGCCGTCGAATTCAACACCAGTTTCGACCCCAATCTTGACGACATCAACAATAATCATATCGGAATCGATGTGAATAAGATCCAATCGGTTGCTTCTGTGGATTTACTATCGAGAGGGGACGTCAATTTGAAAGACGATAAGGAGATAACGTCGTGGATCGAGTACCGTGATTCGGATAAGACGATCCGGGTATGGGTCGGGAACTCGAAGCACACCAAGCCACAGAGCCCTGTTCTTGATCTCAAGATCGATCTGTCCAACCAATTCAAGGAATCGATGAACGTCGGATTCACTTCATCAAATCTCAAAGGCTCATCGATCCACACCATCAATCGGTGGCGATTCAAGACCTTCTTCGGGTCAATTCCCCCCACAATTCCTCTAGATACAGTCGAAAAATGGGATACGGATATAGAAATCGGGTCATTCGACGATCGCGGGTCGGGTAGAAGGATACTCTGTTTGGTTCTGTTTTCATCGGGCTTCATGACGCTCGCAATCCTGATTGCGGCAATTGTCGTTTGGTGTTTCTGCGTAATCAAAAGAAGAAGGCCTAGAATCGTACACAGTGATAGGAAGATGAACAGGTTGAGCCACATTCCTGAAATGTTATCCCTAAACGAGATCAGATCCGCCACAAACGGATTCAATCAGGACCGAATAATCGGAGAAGGCGGATCAGCGATCGTGTACGAAGGAAACATCCCCAATCACGGAGCCGTCGCTATCAAACGGTTCAAAAACGAACCGGATTGCTGGTTCTCAAGCATCCCGTTCAAAACCGAGTTCGCAACAATGGCGGGGTGTTTGAGGCACAGAAATCTGGTGTAACTTCAGGGATGGTGCTGCGAGGGCAACGAATTAGTCCTCGTTTACGAATACATGGCCAACGGCAGCCTCGACAAATTCCTCCACGACGATGCCCGTTTCCACGTGCTCCTCGCGTGGGAGCGACGGTTGAAGATCATTCACGGAATCGCATCCGCGTTGATATACTTACACGAGGAATGAGAAAGCCAGATTATCCACCGTGACATAAAAGCGTGTAATGTATTACTGGACAGCGATTTCAACGCGAAGATCAGCGATTTCGGATTAGCGGAGGTGTACAGGCGGAGTTTTAAACCGCGTGATGGGGGTTTGGATTTAGCGACTTTGCCAGCTGGCACGATGGGGTACATAGCGCCGGAGTATGCCTTCACGGGGGTTCCGACGGCGAAGGCTGACGTGTACAGCTTCGGGGTGGTGGTGCTGGAAGTGGCGACGGGGCGGCGGGCGGTGGACGAGGAGAGGGTGGCGGTGGTAGACTACGTGTGGGGGTTGTGGGAGAGGGGGGTGGTGGTGGACGGGGTGGACCCCAATTTGATCGGACGGTTCGATTTGATCGAGGTGGAGAGGGTGATGATCGTGGGGCTGTGGTGCGCGCATCCGGATTGTGAGAAGAGGCCGAAGATGAGGGAGGCGGCGAGGGTGCTTAGGGGGGAGGGCCCACTGCCGCTTTTGCCGGTGAGGAAACCGACGGTCAGGATTCAGTCGATGCTGCCGAGGGGGTGTGATGATATCATGGGGTTGGGTGTACGGGATTATGGTGGGGATGGTGCGGAGGAGACGCCGTGGTCCACGCCACGTACGCATTTTAGTAGGGTTCATTATTAGTGTGTGTTTTTCATTTTGTTGAGTTTTCAAATTCTTGTTTGTTGTACTCGTTTTTACTTGTGGAAGGATTGGTTTGTTTGAGTGATGTGAAATTGATTTGGGTTTCTAATACAGATCGTTTGGGGAGTTTATGGGATTAATCTTATGAGTTATGGATATGTTCTCTATTAGGTGACTAGGGATGCACTTGTGTAGAATACAAAATCAAATGAAAATGACTCAGACATGACAAACACTCAAACATAAAGATGGATACAAAATATCACAAATTAAAACTCATTCTTTTATGTTAAAATCATGTCCGATTTCACGCAAATGTGGTTCATTCAAGATTGATCACTAAAAAATTTGTTTGGGAGCGTATGATAAGAGATCAATTTAGTTAAACGAAACTCATGCTTGACTTTTTATTTTAAGAATGATTATTTGATTTATATATTTGAAATTGGTGTTGAGTTATACTTTGATGAAAAAAATTACTCAATTTGAAACACTCACATAAATTGCTTGTTTTTAGTAGAAAATTTTCATATTTTTAGTCCAAATTGTTGGAGCACGAGATGCCACCACCTCTTCAAGTCAATGTATTTAGAACCGGGTCGAAATCGGCCGGTTCAATCGGTCGAATCGGGAAACGACCATGAAATCGGTTCAATTATCCTCAAAAAACTGTTTTTAAGGTTAAACCTGAAAAAATTGGCCAGTACCGGGAAAATCGGTTGAACCAGGGTAGAACCGGGATTTTAATTTTTTTTTTAATTTAAAAATTAATTATAATTTTATCATTCCTATTTTAATTTTTTATATTTTAAATTGAATAGTATGATATTGTTTATGATTCTACTGTGTTTATTTTCAATATAAACTTATAAATTATCATTTTAAAGTTTTATAAATGCATATTTATTTTATTTTTAATATAATATACGAAATATTAATAAAAAACAGATAGATATTATTTTAAAAGTTGGACTAGTTTTAGTTTGGCCAGGCCCGTAGGTTGAACCGCCAACGCAGTGCTGGGATTTGGTTTAATTGTCGGTTCGGTTAGGAAAACACTGCTTCAAGCTATTGTTAGTTTTTTACTCTCTCCTTCCCAAATTTGATTTCCACATTTCGTTTCAGGCGTCTCATACTTGATTTCCACTTTTCTTAAATAGAAATACACATTTTATCACTTTATCACATAAAATAATAATAAACAACTCCTTTTAACCCCAACTACTACCCATCACTTTATCACATAAAATACTACTAATAAGTAATATTTTATACCCAACACTTTATCATTTTTTCATAAAATCTGAGCACACAGTAACGTGGAAATTAAGTTTAGGACGGAGTGAGAACTAAAAAACGAAGATATACTTTGGATACATTGAAGTGTATTGGGCCTGATTTTTCAATTGGGCCAGAAAATTGGAAATATTATTCACATTATTATGTTGGGCCTGACATAACCACTGGGTCAGCCCAAGATGGAGGTTTATAAATAACACCCCCAAATTCCATTCTCCGTATGGAAACCCTAGATCTCTGCACTTATTTTTAGAAGCAATTCTCTCTGTGCTAGCAATTTGTATGCAATTCTCCTGTTAATTTTTATATTTCATATCTATATTTTTGTCGTTGCCCATTGATGGAAAACTTAATTCATTGAAGTAGCGACGATGGCTGTTGGTTCATCATTGGTTTTTTTGCACCGCCGGAATAATCCGCCGCTTCCGCTACCGCCACCACCTCCACCTCCGCCACCACCACTCATATTCTCCATATTTCTCTACGCACAAGTGCACTGGGAGTGGTTGGTTGTGCTGGCGGTGCCTAAAAGGCTTCTGATGAATTTGGCCGTCAGATCTGCTTATGATTGTTAAAAGCTATGAGATCTGAGGGCTTTATTTTAAACCATCTTAATTTATTTTTGCAATTTGTTATATAGTTTTCTTTTTGAAAATAAATCATGTGTTTTTCTAATGTGAGGATTATCAGAATTTTTTTTGGATTTTTTTCTGGGCAGATCTGTGTTTGATTTCTTTGAATATTTTCATTAATTCATTTATATTATTTCTAACGAAATTTTGTTTTGGCAATAACCCCTATTATATGTAATTTTTAAAATTTTCATCCTTCTTTAATTTTATATTACCTATTGAATTTGTTTTCCTGTCATTTTATAATTCATGTAATCTCTTTTCCAGTACAAATTTATTGAATATGATGTTTTTAATTTAGGAAAACCACCCATCATGCCAAATGAGAAACTAACCGGGTATTTTTTAAAACGTCTTCACTAATTTTTTTGACCAAGTATTTTTGACTCGGCGATGAAGAAAGAGTTGGGTATAATTCAACTATATCTAATCATTGACCAAATATTTTTCCAGTAAAGCTATTATTTTATTTCTAAAAATTTACACAGTCTCTCTTTCTTTTCTATTGCGTACTTAAGTATGTATTTTTTTATTATATATTATCTACTTAAGGCGTGAGTTATTGTTCAATTCCATTCTGAATGTTTTTTTCTCCATTTATATACTTAAGGTGCGTGTGAAGTGAGTTTTTGTCTTGTTTAATTCCATTCTGAATGTTATTTGTTCATTCTATATGTAAGCTAGTTTTTGATAGTCTTTCAATAGGATCTTCATGAAAATGTAAATGGTCAAGCATTGGTTAGATTTAGTTGCTATGTTTTGTGTACTTTAGTTACTCTGTTTTGTCTACCTTTGGATACCTTTTATTTTGATTGTTATTTTGATAGTGCGAATATATAAAATACGTACAAGGTTATGAAATAATAAGGTTGTGATTGTTATTTTGATAGTGCGAATATATGTAAGGTTGATGAAATAATGAGGTATTGGTTAGGGTTTAGGTGTATATATTTAGATTCAGTTACTCATTTTTGAAATATTTTTGTGTACAAATGAAAAGATGTATGTGTATTGACTGCGATTGTTGACTGTATAATATGTTTTACTTTTTACACAGAACAAACTTTTTTTTTTCAGAATCGTGAAGATTGTCATTTGTTTTTGTGCGTCTTGAATTTTTTGATTTGTTATTTAGATTGTGGGATAGACAGGTGTATATATGAATATAAAAATATCATTTATAATTTTTTATTGTGTTCACTAAATTTATCAATTTTCCCTTTTAAGTTGATACATTTGGGAATATGGTAAAGAATTGTAAATGTTATTAAATTAGTGTAATGTACTTGTTTATCCCACCTATTTAGATAACATTTCATTAGTTATCGGAGGTTCACAAATCAAATGTCCTATATTTTCAATTCTTAAAAAGACACGGTGTTTTGTTCTTGTGTGAAAAGAGCATTATATTGTTATTGGTTGCACTTGGTTACTACGTAAATCTTTTGTTTTGTATGTAAAACTTTTCCGAAGTGATTAATGGAATACAAATGGAGTGAAATTTAATTTCTGTCGTGTATTAAACACGATGAAAAATGGTTTCGTTGTCGGTAGTATACATGATCAATCTCAGTTTTATTAAATAAGTTAAAATGTGTATATAGCATTTGTGGTAAAATAATCAAGTATCATTTTTATCACAATTGCTATATGCACATTTTAATTAATTTGATAGGATTGAGGTTGGTTGTGTAATGTACATGATGAAGATAGATTCCATATATGTGAATTTATTTATTATTTTTGTTAGTTTTTATCCTTTTTTAATTTTGTTAAGAAATAAATCAGTAGGAGGTCCAAAAGCCCTAGTGTTACTCTTAAGATGCAACCAATTTTTTTAAAATTACTAGTAGATACAAAACGCTTATTAAAAATTCTAAAGTACCTTTGTGTTATTAAGGACGTGTTTTGAAACACTTAAACAATCATCATCCCCATGTCGCCCAGAAACCCTTCCTACTTTTAGAAATTCTGCTGTTGCCCAGAAGGGGTTTCATTTTTAACATCCAGCGATGAGAAATTTCTATTGAGCCTCGCGTGTGTGGAGAGGTTCGAAGATGTGAACCATGACCCTATTGTTATCTCTTGATTGGGGGAAAAAATGCAGCGAATCGTTGCTCAATCGATTCGATTTGGTATTCATAGATTTCAAATTGGGGATCGTCAATTATGAGAAATTGGAGTACGGATTGAAATATGTCGAGAGAAAGATTTTGTTAATTTTGGTGCTTTTTTTTTTTCTGGGTTGAAAAAATTTGATGATGGATGGTTCGTTAATGAATTTCTTGATTGTTAGTTTTTTGAAGATTTGAAGATTTTGGTTTCTGGTTATGCATATGTGATTTTGCTTTGAATTTGTGTTTTGAATTTCGATGAGGATTTGAAACCATCGGAGATGCACTTGTTCATGAACCTGTTCATGTTTGAGTCATCGACTTGATCAAATTGATGAATATGTTCATCAAAATGATGAACATGCTCATGTTGAAATGGACTACGAAAATGTGCAATTTTGTATGAAGATTAATTTTTTATTGAATTTTTGTGTAATGTTTCTGTGTAATTTTGATGAACATGTTCATGTTTTTTATGTTGAAATGATGACGAAAATATATATGTAGACACTTAAATTTTATTAAATTTAATAGTGTCATATATTTCTTATAATCCTGATTTTGGAGATAAAAATATAAAATAATATCTTCAAGATTTGAGATTATATTTTTCTTTTTGAAATTATCTTTTTCTTTACTTAGATTTGAGAATATTTTTTTTTTAGAATATTCTTTTTTGCTCCTAAGTCATGAATCTCTTATAGGTCAAAAATAGAATTTTATAGGTCATAAGTCATATGAAATAAGTCACTAACGACCCCATTGCCTCTTTACTGTCAAATTGTAGGAAAATTCGGAATAAGTTGCTAAGACTCCGGTACTACCAAAAATTCGGAATACGTCTCTAAGACTCCGGTACTACCCAAAATTCGGAATACGTTGCCAGTCGCGCAACACTTTTTTTTTTAATTTTTGTTTTTTATTAAATTAATTCAATTCAAATTAATTTAAAATAATTTATTAGTTATAATTAATCAATCACACACTAATTAAATGTATTAATTGTTATTATTCTTTTTATAGTTTTATAGCAATAGTAATTTATTATAAATAAACTTATATAAAAATTATTAATAATAGACAGTTTATTTATTTAAATTTATAAAAACTAATATATTTGTATATCTTATTAAAAGATGAGTGCAAAAAAAAAAAACATCAGGGAATGACAACAATGCGGACAATCAGGAAAGATCCCCTTCATTGTTGTGGTTGGACAAAGACGGGAGGTAATCTAATTTTTTTAAATAATATCACATTTGAAATTTTTATAAATAATATCGTTCTTAATTTGGACAAACTACTTGGACACAACAGTTTTATTGCACGATTTGAATATTGTGTCAATAACGTGGTACGGGGTAAACACTTTTCAATGAAACAACTAATATTTTATAATTAATAAATTATAAATTAATTCATTTAATTAGTGTAAAATTAATTAATTATAATTAATAAATTATAAATTAATACTTTTTAATTAATATTATTAAATTAATCAAATAATAACAACTAATACATTTAATTAGTGTATTATTAATTAATTTTACACTAATTAAATTATTATAAATTAAAAACTAGAAATTAATTACTAATGTGTTACTCCCTCCGTCTCAGGATGACTGCAACAGTTGACTTTTATACATATTTTTGCGAGCGAGTTTTATATTAGTAATTGAAATTATAAAGTGGTTTTTAAGGAGGAGTATAATAGATAAGGAGCTTATTTATCATACCTCTCTTTAAAATTCACTTTATCATTTCAATTACTTATACAAAGCTCTCTTGCAAAAATACGTGTAAAAGTCAATTGTTACAATCATCCTGAGACGAAAGGAGTATTAATTAATTAATTAAAAAAATAAAAAAAAAATCAAATTTCTGTCGCGTGGGCAGTGCGACAGACAGGGTCTGTGTCGCGTGGGCACGCGACAGACCCTATCAATCAATCAAAAATGTGTATTTAGCAAAGAGGTTATATCCCCCCAAACATATAACCGGTGAGATTGATGCCCACTTTTCTTGGAGCTGCTGCACAAATTGCTTCAGATTCTGAACGCTGCTTTTTGACAGCTCGATTATTATCCATCGACTTTTGAAACTGTGGCGAGATTGGGAGAGACGAGAACGAGTTTGAGAGCTGATACGGAAATTAGGGTTAGGAAAACTCAAAAGAGAAGGAATACGGAAATGTGAATTAA
The DNA here is from genome assembly GCA_037126765.1 of Stenogyne calaminthoides. Lineage (NCBI taxonomy): Eukaryota > Viridiplantae > Streptophyta > Magnoliopsida > Lamiales > Lamiaceae > Stenogyne > Stenogyne calaminthoides. Next base: position 11,560,908 of record JBBCBC010000017.1, on the reverse strand, counting down.
TTGATTAATAATGAATAGTGAATTATGAACGAGAAAGTTATATAAATTTAGTACTACTAGTTTCAATAAGAATGAATCTCCTGTGCGCGTGTACTTGATAATATATTTTAAAAAATATATAATTTATTTTATTAAAATGTACAATCTGTGTTCGCGAAATAAATTGCATGTTTTAATATAAAAAAAATTATATCTGAGTTGATTAGAGATTTTAGTTTAAAGTGGGATATTAACTACTCCCTTCGTCCCTCAAAAGTATGCTCAGAGGGCTGAAAACCAAGTTTTACGAAAGACAAAGTCTAGTATGAAAATTTTCATACATGAAAAACTTTAATCTACAATTAAATTCTGTAATTGGTGAAGGTAAGACAAAATTGAGTGATTCATGATTCACTCGGCCCAAGTGGTTCATGGTTCACCCGGCCCGAATAGGTCATAATTTAGGGTTCATTATTTAGTGTTTAGGGTGTAGATGGTTGATTTAGGATAATTTTATAGATTTTCATACATGAAAATTTTCATACTAGACCTACTCTTTACGAAAATGTAGATTAAGTACGTCTATGAACACAATTTTTTTTATCTTCTTCGTCCAACAATCACTTAATTACTCAAGTTATTATTATATTTTACTCATAATTAATTATATTATTCATAAATAAACTTTTTAATTTACGTTTACGTAAAATCTGTTTCAACCATCTAAGCATATTTTTTGGGGAAGAAGGGAGAGAGATTGCATGGTGCGAATCAAGTCATAAGGCGTTTTTAAAGTGTTTGCATGTGAGTTGATTAGAGATTCTAGTTTTGCTCTACAGTTTACTTGTGCTATTTTCTTATTCTCAATAAAAGCGTGGGGGGTTACTGGCTCTGCATCAGTTGAGGTTATCGTTTGAGTTGAAATTTATTCCAATGCTATACCTTCATTATAATCTACACAATTGGTATAAGTGGGTAGTATGACCATAAAAAAGCTATGATTCAAGACGTTAAAAGTCGAAATAATAGTAAAGAAGATGAAAAGCAGCAGAAATTCACTCAAATTAACTGATGTTGGTGGCAAGAGTCACTAGTTATGCTTCCTCTGCAAAACAAACTTACTTGGCATGATACACGAGCGAGACACAAATGGTTCATACACAGTGAGATTCACATAATGTATTGATGAAGAGAAATGTGGTGTTGTAAAGAATTTGCAAGGACAAGAAACAAGTATTGATGAAGCAGGAAACTTGTTAACAAGTGTTTAGACAATATACAAAGGAGCAAAAAGTCCCTCAACTAGAATCATACAACCACTGAACCAGCCGAGGCTGAAGTTTAACATAGCCTCCACCTGTTGAGCACAACATAATCTTATAACGACGTGTGTTTAACCAAAGCTTGCAACTCCCACGCATAACAATGCAGGCAAACATGGTGAGCACAACCTATTAAAGCATGAATCAGAAAGCACATATATCTACTTCTGTTTGTGCTTCCAAAATATGCATCTCATATCATCCAACAATCACCTCCATTCGATTCGCCACTCAAATAGTAATTGCAAACTAAGTTTAACTTCATATTAGCAAACAATTATCAAATTTTCAATCACAACACTATAGAGATTGTTTCCAGCCCTGTCTTTGTACACTGAAGGTTCACAGCCATCATTTTCTCTCCTGTATCAGGATATTCAAATAAGTCTTCCCAAGGCAAAACAGAAGCAAACAAAGGGAATTTGGAAAATACCCAACAAGAAACAATAATCATTACCTGCAACCCCATATAATATGTGTCAATCATCTGTTGTTCAATAAGCAAAGCTCCAAATAAGCAGTGGAGATCATTATCAAGAAACAGTTCATCATTTAACAATAGGTAATGGTATCAGATAGAGGATATTACAACAGATGAGAACCAATTAAACTGTTGCTAAGGCTACAAAACTGGAATCCATTTGTAGTGCAAATATAACCAGCCCTGTTTATTCAAAACGAGATAGAAGCCACATATTTGAGTATCCTGAACAAACCTCACAGTGAATGAATATTACTCTTTCTTGATTTCATCCACTCTGACTGCCAGAAAGAGGCGCCACATCTTCAAGCTCCTTTCGCTTCAGATACTGATCCAAAATCGTAAGACGAGCTGTCTCAAACGCAAAGTACCCTATAGCCGAAAAGCAGGCACTATGAAAAACTCGAGGCCCCATCCCACGTGTGAACCCGACCCACCCTTCTTCCTTAAGTATCTGTTTGATCATAGCAGAAACTCCACCATACATAGCAGCAGCCACCTTATTAACAGACTCACTATGAGCCTGAGTCATGAGCCTAGTTTTCACCACATCTAATGGGGTTGTCAGAGTAGACGATATCGCCCCTGCTAATGCCCCACAGCAAACACTCTGGTATGGCTCCAAATTGGCCTGTTTGGTTTCCCTCAAAACCGCAGCTTTAAGATACTCAAATGAAGAATAACTCAAAACCCCAGCTGGTAAATTTCTTAGCAATGTGGCACTATACCCAGCATAAAGCCCCAAAATCCCATCTTTCTTCAAAATTCTCAACAAAACCTCATAAGATCTCCCTTTTGCGCCCGCTTGCATTCGTTGAGTGATCAATTCCTTCGGCACCATAATTGCTGATGATACTATGTTCCCCATCGCACCAGCTGTAGGAGGAATCAACAGTGGCGGAAACTTCTCAATTTTCGACAAAATCGATTTACCAAACTCACAAGTACCGAAGTAAACCGCGGACGAAAATGTCGACCCAACAATGACAGCAGAAACCCCGCTGTAGAAACCCAGAATTCCCTTGTTCTGAAAAGTCTTAACAACAACATCAAACGCGCCGTTGTAAATCTCCGATGCCCCTTTTGTTTGGAGCTTGGTTTTGATCGTGTCGAGCGGATGGAGGCAAACGTAAGTGAAAGCTCCGGCAATTCCACCGGCACCGGCGCCAATTATGGCCCTTTCGAGAACGGAGAGATTCTTGAACAGAGCGTGGACTGCAGGAGACCCTCTAGTGGCTGGTTTGAACCAACTGCGTTTTGGTACGTGTTCTTGATTGGAAATGGTGGTGGATGAGAATTTCGGACTTGGTTTGGGAATTTTAGCGAACACCTTGTGTGCAGGTGAATCGGCGTTGAGGTTTATGCTTTGGGGAGTCGAGGTGGAAATGAGGGCGTTGAGATTGTTGAATGCGGAATTGAATTCAACGAGACTGTGAGAAGAACGTGAATTTGGGGAGACGAAGATCAGAGCTTTGCCGGATGAATTTTCCATTGAAGCGGTTTTTGGTGGTTTGAATTAAGTGCAGCGAGGTAGGTATAACGCCTGGTGGTTCGATTGAGGGGGATTAGAAATTGGGCGTGTTTGGATACGAGTAGATGGCGAATGGAAGGGATTTGACATTGGTAGGATATAATCAAATCAAGTCAAACCTGAATATGTTAGTTTCGGGATTTAGGTGTGCTGGAAAAGCCGTGATTTCAAAATGCTATTGATTTTAAAGTATTGATAAATAGTAAACAATACTAGGTGCTTGTTTTGAAATTTTGGAGGAGTTGAATTTTAATTTATGTCAAGTCAATATTTAGGCTAAGTCTTGTATGCATTCAAGTGCACCGTGCACTCATAATATATTTTAGAACCATATAATTTTTTATATTGAAAGATACAAATTTTTACACTGAATCATGTAATTATTAGTATGAATTGTTGCACGTTCAATGTAAACATATTGTATCTTTCAATATAAAAAGTTGCATGGTTCTAAAACACATGATGAGTCCACTCAATATTTAATAATGATTGATGTTGTATTATTATCGAGAGAGTGAATGTTAAAGCTTGATTTTAAATCCTGAACTATAATGGGACGTGCTTTGTAAAATTCTAAATTCATCCTAGTGAGTCCTAAAATAAACATACCCTAAAAAATTTGAGCTTGATTTGTTGATTATTGAGCAGAGCTCGAGCTGATTTATTGAATATTTACAAAAAAAATTCAAACTTAATTAAGTCTATACAAACCTAATCGAGCTTAGCAATACCAATTTTAAATTAAAATTTTCATCAATTAATGAGCATGTTAACAAACTGAATATTATTAAACTTAAGTTTATTTGTTTAAATTGCCGAATTTTATTAAACGAGCTTCAACGAATATTTGTCTAGCCGAATTACGAGTAGTTTGCGAATCGATGTGGGATCGTAACAATCGACCCCCCTTAAAGCCGGACGTCCACGGACGGCACACTTCGAGTGGCAACCCATATGCCAAGGCCCACTTCCCGGGTGGCAATCCCCCATTGGGCCCACATCCGAGATGACAACCACTGGGCCCACCATCTGGTAGTCCCATTCCGCAGCCCGCCCGAGTTTTCCCACAGATGATGCTAATTGTTAGGAATATAAGTTAAGACCACTTGGTTTAATTAAAATTGGGCGTGTTTGGATACGAGCAGAAGGGAAATTGGGCGTGTTTGGATACGAGCAGATGGGAAATTTGCCCATTGGGAATAGGCAAACATGCTAAATATCGGAAAGTACAAGGGCCCAATTGTAATTTTAAAGAATTTAACAGGCGAACGGAGAATATAGGGTTTTACAAAGCCACAACCTCAATTTCAAAGCAGAAGTAGAAGCAGCTGCTCATAACAAACCGCGTTCAACGCCGAACATCGAATCCTCGAAGCAGGTTCAGTTTTATGTAGCTTTAAATTTCTAATTACCACGAATTCACTTCTTCTTTCGATTCAAGTTCCGGATTTCCTTTTTCCTTGTTCATTTTTTTAATTTTTTTTGCCCCTTTTCTGTAAGAACTGTGTTTCTATTTGCACATGAATTGGAATTAACTGCTGTTTTCTTTGTGACTCGTTTAAGTGATTTAATATCCTGCTAGCAAGAAACCTTGATTCATGTCCACATTGTAGGTAAATATATAAAAATCGCGAAATCTGTGTACTCGTTTTACTGTAGGGCTTCTTTTTCTTTTTTCCTTGTTCGAGGAGGACGTTACTGTAGTAGTAGTATGAATTTTGTTTGTTAACTGAGCACTAGTGGCCATGTAAACAGGTTTCTGAGTAATTTTTTAGTAATACTTGGGAATCATATTCGTGCTTATGACTGGATTGCGATGAATTATGGCCAGATTTATCCACATTGTTAATGATTATGCTGTTACTGAAGTGTGTATGAGTTAAATAAAACCTAATTGAAGGAGCAAACAATTTATTCTGATTGGATGTTGTAAATTAGGTTGCTGAGTAGGTCAGCTTTGTATATGAAAAGAATATGGACAGAGCCTTTCTGATTTTCCTTTCATTCACTATTTACAAAGTTTTAATATGTAGTTTTCTAGGAGAAAAGACCTAGAATCTTTTGCAGTACTGCACTTGTTATTCGGTGCACCTGAGAAATATAGTTTGATGATATCCTTATTTTTTTAATGTTATTGGTGCATTTTGGTATCAGCTATCTGGTTTGCCATTCTGACTGGGTTCCTATATGTATTCATTGTTGCAATTTCTTAAAGGGATAGCCTTTGAATTTAATAGTTGGCTTTGCGGGAAGTCTCCCATTTATCAAAATCTCATGTCTTTATGGTGGCAAATGTTAACCATACATTAATGAGCAAAAATTGAAATATTTTACTTCTCTTTGTGCTTGATTTGCACATGTGGTCTATCTGTTTACCACCCATCTTTGATATTTTATTCTTTGTACTTTGGTACTTCAATTTCTTTTAGCTCCAACAGAGCAATTACCACCCATCTTTAATCATTCTTTCCTTGCACTCTGGTACATCAATTTCTCTTGGCTCCCACAAAAAAAATGCTCAACATCCTTAAATCTTTTGAGCTTGGGCAAAACTATTATACTTTTTTGTGCACGTTACCTTTTTATATATTCATTTAGTTTTTTTCACAGTAATTTATGGCGGACCAAGATGAGTATCGCTGCTTCATTGGGAATCTATCATGGTCAACATCAGACAGAGGTTTGAAACAGGCGTTCGAAAAGTTTGGCCATCTTGTGGATGCAAAGGTATGAAACTCTTTTTTTCTTTGCTTTTCTAATCGAGGCCTTTTAATTGACGGATACTGGGTTACTGGTTTTATTCGTTTCCTCCGTTGCTTGTGGCTGTGCTTGTTAAGAATATTAAGTTCTGTTAGAGTTTCAATTATGTTTGGAGGTCTTTGCTGGTCAGTATTTGATTCACTTGACAGATTGGTCGGTATCAATTTTTCGCTCCTTTTCTTTGTGCTTGGTTTCTGATAGAGTGTAGAATTACAATAGGTCATATTATCAGTTTAGTATAAACCTTTGAAACTCCTTTCATGAGAAAGTAAAAATACTGACATTGTATTAGGTACCCTGAACACGATTGGGTTTAGCTTTGACTTATATGATGTTAAAATTGGAAAATGGTGTCAAATGTTGCAAGCTGTTAGTCACTGACATGGTTAGACCTGATTTTTCTTCAATTTTTTCGAAGTGGTAGGTGCAGGAAAAAATGGGATTGTCTGTTCTCTGTCCATGCCAGAATTATTTACTGATAAAATGTACTGTTGGAGCAAATAGAGGTGTACTCATGTTGATGATGACTGAATGCCAAATATAGCTGACCTTTGAAGTTCGTTTTAAGTGTATTTTGAAAAGAGGCTCTTTTAAAAGATTGTATTCAGTGTACTGTGGCATGGGTAATCTGAAGTTGGTTATGCATCATAAGTTCCGTCCTTCTATTCCTGCGGGATTCTTGACTAGTAAGCTCTGACAATTTATATGTTCCTTGGTCAGGTTGTCACCGACAAGTTTTCTGGTCGTTCCCGTGGTTTTGGCTTTGTCTCTTTCGAAGACAAGAGAGATATGGAGGAAGCCATCAAAGCAATGAATGGCATGGATTTGGATGGGCGGTCCATTACCGTCGATAAAGCTCAACCTAACCAGGGTGGTGGTGGTGGTAGAGACAGGGATGGGGACAGGGACAGGGACCACGACCGAGATAGGGGACGTGACCGTGATCGTGATAGGAGCAGAAATCGTGACGGTGGTGGCGGTGGGCGTGGATCCGGTGGGGACTGTTTCAAATGTGGAAAGCCCGGTCATTTTGCTCGTGAGTGCCCCTCTGGAGAAGGGTCAAGAGGAGGAGGAGGTAGTAGATATGGTGGAAGGGATGACAAATATGGAGGAGGCAGCCGCCATGGACCCGATCGTAACGGTGATAGACATTCTGGACGAAGCCGTGACTCAGGTAGCCATGGTGGATCGAGGGATGATAAATATAGTCGTGATAGATCTGGACCATATGAGCGTCCCTCGTCAGGTGGCTTCCGTTCATGATAGGTATGCGGCCTTTTCTTTACGAGTAACACTTTGGTGTGGCACTCATGCAATATTGATTGATCCAATTTTGACTAAAAAATTTCAACGCAGCTATTTTGTTTTTGCGAATCATAGGAAAAAGCAGTCGAATGTTACTATTCATGTGATGAAAGTAGCGGCTCATATGATGTAAAGTATTAGTTCTATATTGATAAAGTACTAATATTGCTCAACCTAAAAACTAATACTTTCTTTTGTATGAACTAATACTTTCTTTTGTATGAACTAATACTTCTCATTATATATTTTTTCAGTTTTTCTAAGTAAATGAGTCAAACTTTGGTCAAAATGAGTCAAAATTGCACCGGGTTCATGGTGCATATAATTTTTTTTACTTTCTTTACATACCTTTTGCCTTTGATCACCTTAAGGGTCAGCTGATTAAGTTTGTTCATTAAATTTGCAGTTTGGTGATTTGCCAGTTTGGAGGGTGTCTACAAGATTAATGCTTTCCCGTTTCAATACAATGTCAGCTGAAGTACTTTTTTGCTACATGAGAGGGCTTTGTCTAAACCGTCATCTCATGCTCGACTAAGTTATTTATCGAATTATGTGTCATGGATCTTTTCCTTGTTGGTTATTTTCTAGCTTGTTGATATGACACCGGTTTAAAATATTTATTCCATGTTATTTACAATTTAACTATTTTAAATGTGTTTTCTCATATCTGAGGGAGGTAGTGTGATTCTTTATCATTTCATTAGCGTCGTCATTTCCAAGCTTTCTATTTGCATAACTGTACCTGATGAGTTTATTGAGTATCTGTATTGAAATATTTCATCACCCTTTTCCCCTTGTGGAAAATAAGACCTGTGTTGTTTATCTGATAGTTTTATCAAATGAGGAAGTAGAACTCTCTTCCATTTGCTGTTGGCAGAGATGGTAGTCTTTTTAGGTTCTTCTACTAGGGAGGGGTAGTGTGGGGGTTGTTTACATATTGACTTAGGGCCCGTTTGCTTCTCCGGATTTGGGGTGATAGACTTTTTAATCCGGCCCAATCCGCCATTTGGTTTCTATGACTCTGGCCCATGATTATAACTAAGCCCGGTACGGAAAATTAAATAATGGGAGAATATCATCTAGATACAAAGTGGGAGAAAGCATATCAACCAGGTACAAAGTGCAAAAATTGGTTTGCACTTTAGTTCAACTAAAGTGCAAACTAATTTTTGCACTTTGTACCTGGTTGAAATGTTTTCTAAAACTTTGTACCTGGTTGAAATTTCTCCTTAAATTAAATAATCAGGCGTTGAAATGATTCAAAGCCACAGGGTGGGGGCTGATATTATTTAGTCCGGCCCATTTTGGTGTTTGTGTAAAGACCAGGTTGCCCTCGTATCTTTTAAAATCAGACGTAAATATTTTTTTATAATATACATATTACGTACATGCCACTATAAATAGTCATACCAAACGTTAATTACATTTCTTGCCATCATCCCTTTCGCGATGAACATTGTAGAGAACATAAGATTCATTGAACTGTGAAAAAAAACCTTATATAAATGAAGTATTGAATTGTAGAATGAAGTATTGTAAAGAACATATTACATACATATTACAACCTGAATTTTTTGCAGAGAACATATTACAACTTGAATTTTTTGAATGAAGTATTGAACTGTGAAAAAAAAAACTTTATATAAAGGATAATTGAATTAATGATTCCAACTGGAAAAAAAAAACACCAAATTCAACAGTCCATAGTAGAATTTAGAATGAATAATTGAACTGTGAAAAATGAATGCATCATCAAGACCTAATTCGCAAACACACATCAAAATTGACGGAAATATGATAACAAACTCATGGATTATGCTTAAATCGCACAATATGACACTTATATAAAGGAAAATTAAGAATCGAACATAACCCACGAATAATCAAACCTGGAATTGTATGATGGGCTTTCAAACACTTTGATTGATCTCACTTTCCATGTTGTTGTTATATATGAAATTGATGGGCCGGTAGCGACGCAATTGACTTGGGTATGAATCGTTTGTAAAAATTCGTCTCGAATCGGCGTTTTGTTTTCTCCGGATTTTGGTGAATTGGGCAAAATAGGCAGATCTGAGAAAGGAAACTCTGATGATGTTCTGGTTTTGATTTGGTTTTTAACATTTAGTTTCATTTTTAGTTTAATTTATTATCCCCCAAGGGCACTTTAGTCATTTGCAGGGTAAAATAAATTATCCCAACAGTATGTTGAAATTTAATCCGTCAAACCAAACACATTAATTTTTAACCAACACATATTTTCCAACAGTATAATCCATCACTAATCCCATCATCCATATCAATCTCATCTATTAAACCAAACGGGGCCTTAATGTTTGGTCCTATCTAGTAGAAATAAAGATTATCAGATTTTCCCAACTATACTCTTTCATTGAGGATTTGAACTTTAAATTTATGTACTCAATTACATATTTGAACTATTGATATATATATATATTTAATTTCTTCATTCTTCAATTGTGAGTAGTCTTGATATATAATTTGATATTATATTATTTTGATTTCAACACAAAGTCTTTAACAAATTTGGGTACATTATAAGTAGTAGTTTAAGAAACATTGTGTTTGACAATTGTAGTAAGAACCAAAGCCCAAGTTTGATGCAGCATGAGAAATTTCCACAGCCTCCTTATTGGACTTAGAATTTGGTATACAAGCACTATTCCCTATGTTTTCGTGCAATAAAATTCAATATTGGATGTAATTAGAGGAAAAAAGAAAGAAAATTAATGTTCTTTTTTTGTTTTTTAGTGATCAGAATTCGTCATGAGAAGGATCAGTATTAGTAGTGCGGTACACATGATTGAGAAGAGCCATGAAGGAAATGAGATGCTTCTGTTGCATCCGTACTGTTGGCATGCAAAAAATACACTAAAATGTGAAGATATTTAGAGAAAAAGAGTTTTAGGTGAGAAACTAGGATTATATTTCATGTATGAAATCATTCTATACCAATTTTTATCTTGAAAAGATCATCCAAGTAATAAATATTCACTATGTCCTACTATAAGTTTCTCCTTTTTCTTTTTCATCTGTTCTACAATAAGTTTTTTTGTTTCTATAAATGAAAAAAAGTAACTACACTATCCATAATTTTTATTCTTACTTTTCACACAATATTATAAAGAATATCACTCCCTACTCCACTTATTACTCTACATATCTTTTTTTTTCTCTCCTAATACCTACAACTACCCTTCATTTTTATTATTTTATTATTATTTTTTAAACAAAATAACAAAAAAGAAATGGAAAATTTATATCGAGACGAAGGGAGTACGATAAAGCCAAATTCTGATGCATAGTAAGATGTGAATATATGTAAGAGCCAAATTTATTGGAGCGAGTGTTTGAACGAGCCGTAGTGGGCCGAATTTTAACTCAGGAGCTTTATTTCTTGGAACTATATTTTTGGATTGGTCAAATATGTGATTTGTCATTCTAAATGAACTTCATTGTTGTCCATTGTATTTGGACAACATAAATATAACGCCAAAAATAAATAAAATGAATATGACTGAACTGATAAATGGCTTGATTTCTCTTATTTAGTGAGAGGATTCATTCATTTTCTTCCTTCACATCCAAAACTATCCACTTTTGACCTATTATTATTATATTTGTCCCTCAAACCAACCATTCAACCGACCACCCCTAAATTTAGGTTACTCTCTTGATATAATAATAGTGCATGATCATCTTAAGGCAAACAAACGGACAGCTAAGTCAACAGATATTAAACAACCACACAAAGTATACATATTTCTTGCACTTAATTAGATTTAAATATTGCTTGCAGTTGCAGAGAAGAAATTTTCTTCTATCTCAGAGTTGGTAAATGAACACTACAGGATAATTAACAATTATTAATTTAAAAAATTTGCAAAAAAGTCCTATATCTATAGTTTAATCTCTTCCCCACAAGATCCCGTTCGACGACACGGACCAGCTCCAAATGTCTTTTTTTGTTTGATAAAGTTTGTATTTGTTAACTCATTGTAGTAAATTATTATAGGATAACTCTTCACGAGCTCTCAAATCTCTTTTTCATCTCAAGTTCCAAACCCACTCTTTCCCCTCCCACCAGGGTCGATTCTAAAAATTTTAGGGCTTGAGTCGAACTCTAAAATTGGACCCTTAAACTTATTTTTTCATATATAAACTAAAAGAAAACATTTGGACCCTAATAATATATAGAATTAATGATTCTCCACTACAAAGTTTCTAACAAAAAGACTTTAAGGTACAAAGTATCTTTAAAGTAACTCTAAGATACAATTTGTATAAAAAATATCCCTTTTTTTATTTTGGAATTAAATTTTTTGTAGTCCTGTAACTTTGCTTCGTTTTTAAATTGGTCCCGTACGTTTTGATTTTTTTATTTTGGTCCTGTAAGTTTTTAAAAGTTTTGAAATTGGTCCTAAAATTTCCAAAAATTTTGAAATTGGTCATTTTCACCCGCTACAACAGGTTACCAAGCAGGTAACCGCTACATATCTAATTATTTTGTTATTCTCTTTAATTTCGAAGCGTCACTTGAACTTTTTTAATCATAATAATCTTAGCCAGATTTTTTATCGGGTTTAAAAACAATTTGTACATTAAAAGACAAAGTAAATCAGATCAGTTTATTGGATCTAAACTGATCAAAAAAAAAAAAAAACGCAGAAAATCACCATTCCTGCCTAAAAAAACACGCAAAAAATCCCGACATAAAATTATTAGGATTAAAAAAGTTTAGGTGGTATTTTAAAATTCAAATAAAAAATAAAATAATTACATAGATGGTTGTTATCTGATTGGTGACCTGCTATAGCAGGTGAAAGGACCAATTTCAAAAATTTAAAAAACTTACAGGACCAAAATAAAAAAGCCAAAACATACGGGACCAATTTCAAAACGATGCAAAGTTAAAAAACTTAATCCCTTTCATTTTTGTATGTATTCATAATTTTATTTTTTTGTTTTGACCACGTACACATTTTGGGAAAGTACATATTATTTTGGGAAAGTGCAGATTCGAAATACAAATTTTATAAAATCTGAAATTTAAATTAAATTATATAAAAAATTGCAACTAATAAAAAATGGAATAAAAAAGACGAAAATGCAGAAAATTAAAAAAACTGCACTCCAAAATTGGCCTAATAGTGCAGAAAATTAAAAAAAATTGCACTCCAAAATGCGTCAGAAGTGCAGAAAACGGACAGAAGAGCAACTTAGACTTTTTAACCATATTTTTATACCTTAAAGTCAAAATAAAGTTGTTTTTTACTTTAGAGTCACTTGAGAAGTGACTTTATATCTTAGAGTCACTTATGGAGTGACTTTATACCTTAGAGTCACTCCCACTAATATATATTCTCATTCTTACTCAAAGATAATATTTAACCATCTAATTTCTTTTTCTTATATGAGTACAAAGCCAGTATTAAAATTAGAATATCCAAACACTCTTATAATTAAATAATTAAATTAAGACGACAGTTGTGTTTGAAATAACTACTTAATATAACTCGATTAAATATTTTATTGTCAAAAGTAAAAATTACAAATTGTAATTTTTTATAAAAAATTGTAAATTAGCATTAATTAACAAAACAAACAAAAAATATATATAAATAAAATATGCAAATTGATATTTAATTCTTAAATTTTCATTTTATTATCAATCAAAATATTTTAATATAGAATTTTTTTTATTTGAATGTAAAATGTAACCTAGCTAATACAGTGTATATATATCTAGAAAGTAAACTTATAAAAGACATATTACCAAAACCACAATGCACATTAGATAAGCCACAATATATATAAATGTAGTAAAATATTTTAGAATTTTTGGGCCCTAAATTCATGTTTTTTTTCTGGGCCTGAGTCACTTGACTCTATGGACTCAATAAAGGTTCGGCCCTACCTCCCACCTTCCCGTTTCAGTAATTTTCCTTCTTGCTGACAACTTATCCTATACAACCTATTAAACCTACCCTCAAAGACCCCTTTCCCCGCTCAATTCTTGCCCCAAAACAACGTTTGGTCCCCCCTCCCACGCTTTTTATTAATTCCGAACCCATCTCATCTCCCTCTTTTCCCACATATAACTCGTTAAAGTCATTCCACCACCCTGATGCTGTCTCTCTATTCTTTCTCCCTTGGCTAAAACCCTCTACAACCCCTCTACCTGATTCGATAAAAAAAATCACATATTTTGATTTCACTACCCTCCCCCACAATCTATTCAGCTCGTTTACGAATCTCCATACTCACTTTCTAATGGGAGCACAATTAAACGAATCCACATTTTTTTATCCCCAATCCCTTTAATTCTTTCTCTTTACGCGCAACCCCCAATCCTACCTAAGGAGTTTTGTTTTTGAGCTCACAACACAACCCCCCCACCCCACTCCACCCCACCCCACCTCACCTAAAAGATCTCTTTAAATATAGATGATACCCCTAATAATTTTGTTTGGGATACGATAGAAAGATAAATAATATAACGGGATCGCTAATAAAATCTATTGGACTAAAGTAATTTTATCCATTGGATTGTTTCCTGTTATAATAAAAGAGTAACTTTATTATGAAACTTGTTCGATGTCATGAAACTAATGCAAGTGATACAGTTAAATAGAAATAAGTAATATTGTTTAGTATTAACTATTGATACATTTAAATAGAAACAAAGGATATTGCTCACTGAAAACAACTAATACTCCTTCTGTCCCGGATTCAATTGAATATTTGCCAAAAATATTTGTACCAAATTAGGTTGAACGTTTTTTAAAATGGCAATAAAACAACACAAATAAACTTAAAATATCCCCTTCAAATATCTCAATATTACACCACCTACCATTATTTTTCTCACACTAAAGTCAATTTTATCATCTTTTATTAACACTATGTGACATTACTTTACCATTTAACCTCAACAAAAAACAACTTATATTAAGAGAATCCACAATGATGGATGAAAATTCATCAATCCAATCACTCTCTCTCCTCCGCATCATCTTCATATCACTAATTTTTAAATATTCAATAGTTTAAACATAGTTTTACAATTGTTCATCAATCATTTGTTCATCCATACACCTTTTATGGTCCTACCATCACCTCACTTTTGAGCATCCACAATGGTCATCCATAGAGGTGTTTAAACATTAGATGGATGAATGTGTTGGCAAACAACTTATTATAATACTCCCTACGTCCCATTATAAGTTTCTCATTTTTTTTTTCTATTCGTCCCACAATAAGTTTCACATTTCATAAATGAAAAGTAAACTCTACTACCTATAATTTTTATCCTCATATTTTACAAATATTACAAAACAATATCATTCATTACTCCATACACCTTTTTCCACACCTCAATTTCCAAAATTCCTTCACTTATCATCAAAAGTAAGCCAGTCGGTCCACCATTTAGTACTTTCTATTATTCATTAATCAAAGAGCCCAAAAGTAAAAGAAAATTTATACCGGAATGGAGTACTAATGAACAATTCTCACATTAAACTTCGTACAAACAACAAATGTTCAATCAAATTTGAGACAGGGAAAGTAATATTGTTCTATTAAACGGAGAACACTGTTTCACATGAGTGTATGGCCTAAAAAATTTATTCAAATCCCAAATGAACCCTTGACTCACATTCTATTACTCAATGTTCTCCTAAACAAAACTCACCAAAGGCAAATTATCAACCCAGGGTCAAGTGGTGTAGACTTGAAACTTAGGAGTATATTTTTCTTTAGGTCTCAGATTCGAAACTCTTTAGGTGCGATCAATTCTTGAGATGTGTCACTCTATAGGGGTGGGTACAATATACCTGAATCGATAAAACCGAACCGAATTGATGATTTTCAGTTAAAATGGTTCAAATATATCAGTTAATTGGTTCGATTAGGTTTAAAATATGAAAAAAAATTGTTTTTTAATTTTGGATTTGGTTTGTAGGTATAAAAACCTAACAAATTGAACCGACTGATATATATATATATACTAATTAATAAAATATTTATTTAATAATTAATAATATATTAAAGATTTCGTATTGGTTTTTTCAAGTATTTATGTAATGAGATTTCATTTTAGTTTGTTGGATTTGTTTAGTTTGTTGGAACTTTGATCAATTTGATGTTATGAACTATGTGTTTGTCTATTTAATTTAAGGTGTTCGTTTATGATTTTGAATTTAGTGTAAAGAAATGTTGGTAAAATGTTTAATTACTGGAAAAAATATTATTTTATGCAGAAAAATCGAACCGACCGAAATTTTAATTCGGTTCAATTCAATTTGGTTTTTGAATTAGTTCAATTTGGTTTTAATTGTTAAAATTTTAATTATTTTGGTTCAGTTCAAAATTGCCCCAAAATCGATCGAACCAACCGAATGCCCACCTTTATCCATTCATATGGTGATACCGAGTTATATAAAAAAAGACAGACAAATGATGAGAAAATAAAGAATCCGACATAAAATGTAGTAGTAAAAAAAGAAATGTTCATTTGTATGGTCTGTCTTCCGTGTCAAACATGTACATCTTTGAATGTATACTTTGTGCACAACTACCAAACTAGAAATCATTTAACCAAAAATAAAATAAAATGAAAGTGTTAAGTGAATTCAGTAGGGCGTAATGTGTGTGGTTCTGGTCTGGTAAGGAGCCAAATTCGACTTTGCCCTCACCACTTTGACCAGTTCCCTGCACATCTGTCTCGTGTTTGCCGAACACTCACTCTGCATCACAACTAATACCTTTGTCAATCCGTTCACTCTCCCCACCCTTTCCGCAGCCAAACGGTCCCTTGCCAGACAACACACGCTCCACAGTACCGTAATACCGTGCTCCGTCGCCGCACCCGAGCATTTCATCAGCTTCTTCACGATCTCCGCCACACATTCCTCGTCTTCCCCTATCGCGCCCCTCCCCTCCGTACACGTGGCGATCGTTTCTAATACGGCCAGTGCTTTTTCTACCACGGTTTGAACCGGAGCGGTCGAGAGGATTTTTGTGACGGTTCGGACTATGCCGAACAGGATCAGCTCCTTTTTCACCGGCCGCGTGGTGGAGATTGATAATAAAGCGGATAAACCGGCGGATACGGTTGGGGATTCGGTCTCTGCGGTTGCTAGATTGTAAAGTTCGTGCAGTAGACCTGGTTGTTCCGCGATTTTGTGCTGCGATTCGGGATTTAACGCGATTAGCTTTAGAATGTTGGCGGATTTCACCTTCGATTCGGTGCTTCCTTTTCGTAAAACTGTGACAAATGTCGATAAACAGCTTTTTCCGTCGCCGCTTTTGGAAATTAGATCCTTCAATTTCTCAATCGTGCAGATCTCAAGCGAAATCAGATCCAGAATCTCAACAATCATCTCGCAAATTCGAATCTCATCGGATTTGGAGAAAACCACGATTAATCTCGAAATCGCACCGTTCGATTGCGCCACGAATTTCAAATTCTCCTCCGACGATTTCACGAATCCGATCAATGTCGCGAGAGATTCGGAATCGAATTCCGAATCAACGATTTCCGCCGCCTGCTGCTTCGAGATCGACGGCTCCGCCGCCGCCTGCGCGGAAGCGTCGGCGTGAGAGAGCCAGATATGAATGAGGCGGCGGAGGGTGAGATTCGGCGTGGTGTGCTTTGAAGGCAGAGTTTGCATGGTGGCAGGGCACGTGTTGTGGCCGAGGGAAAGCCATTTCTCGATTGAGCTCCGGTCGTAGGTAACGCCGGTGCAGAGACTCACCGGAGACCTCATGACGTCCATCGAAATCGGGCACCGGAAAAGGCTCGGTACAGTGACGTACAGTTCCTCTCTCCTGTTATTTCTCGTCATTTCGGAAACAAATTGCTCTGTTTTGAAAATGAAGCGTGTTTTATAAAAAGAGGGAGTCAAAGTAGGGAAGATGTGACGTCGTTTAGTCAATATGGCCAAAATAGAGTCGCGTTTTTAAATGGAAATTTTTAATCGGTAAGTCTAAAAGTTGTTCCGAGTATTCTATTTTAAAATGGGAATTAGATGAAAGAGTCGGGATTATAATAAGGTGGTGGGGGCCCACGCGTTGAAAAAATTGATGGGATATTTGCATGAAATTCTTGCATGGATTTTGGATTTGCACACTAATTTCCATGCTTATTCTAGGGTTTACAATGATTGTGATTTTAAATAAACCCAAGTGGAGAATTATTTTATTGGGATAAGACATGGTTGAACTGAATTTATGCATGATGATCGTGGATGTAGGGGTAAAGGCGTACAGTAAGTAGTTCTTGCGTAATCGCAGAATCTATTCTCTTTTATGTTGGATTAAAATATCAGCTTTAGAACAAGTTAATAATTAAATGATTAAATGTTAATTGTTAAATGTATGTGTTCATATTTGTGGAAAAATGAAGAAGCTCGTATTTAATTGTACTCTTTTATGGGCTTTCGAAAGTGGCTCACAAGTAGCCTCAAATCACCCACAACAAGTATTACAATGTTCACGAGACGGAGGGACCGTCAGACAGGTTGGACACAGAATTTTTGTCCAATCAAATATAAATATAAAAAAAATGACAAAAATTCATATAAGACGATTTTATGATAAGATTGAATACAAATTAGTATAAATCAAACACGCCTCTCTCAAATTGTTAAATCGTCAATGTCCAAATTATATTTCGTCTCATTGTGAGACCGTCTCACGCAAGTGAGTCCCAAAAAAAAATTGTGTTTCCATACTTAACAGTTCTGAATACAAAATAATTATTACTTCAAACTTAGTGAATGATAATACTTATCATATGAATTCAATGGTTCTGGGTGAATAATGGTATAAAGTAGCACCATATGCAAATTATTTTGATTAAATATAGTCTATCACCACTATTAAATTAAAATTAAATTCAAATTCATATAATAACCATCAATATTAGAATTTTTTTGTCCGAACGAGCTTCATCTGACATATAGACAGATAAATTAATGGACTTGGTAATAATAGTAGTAGGAGCTTGAGTTAGTTGAGTTGAAAATAAAATGTGTTATCTTGATATTAATTGATGTTTAACTAAAGAACATATTTAAAAATTTTAAAAAAAAAATTCAACATAAATCCGCCCCTGTTGTTAATTAGACCCTTATAAGCTCTTTAAAATAGT
Organism: Stenogyne calaminthoides; assembly: GCA_037126765.1. Classification (NCBI taxonomy): domain Eukaryota; kingdom Viridiplantae; phylum Streptophyta; class Magnoliopsida; order Lamiales; family Lamiaceae; genus Stenogyne; species Stenogyne calaminthoides. The sequence continues at coordinate 11,542,351 of JBBCBC010000017.1, read as the reverse complement.
TTATAAATTATCTAAAAATTTATAAATTTTCTAAATTTATTTGGTATATTTACAAACGAGCCATGAGTTTAATGATTTAGAATAATAATCCATGGGATTTTCCGTCATGAGGACAATCGTCACTGTCTCGTCAATTTTTTTGGTTAAAATAAAGACAATTTTTTGTGAATGATAAAAACTATGACTGGAAAATTAAATTCTCCTATTTCATGGAAAATAAAATGGGAATCAAATGAAGTGATATTGGTGTAATTTTTACTCAGAGTTTAATAGGCCACAGTTCAATTTTTCGCAATAATAATTTTTTTTTAAATATTGATTTTTATGAATCCAATTAAAAGGTGATAAATAAACTCAGCGGAAGACTTTAAAAATTAAATAACTTCTCAAGAAGAAGGACTTAATTTAAAATACTAATTATACTAAAAGTAAAGTATCTCTTGAAAACTTTTAATACCTTTCAAAAAATATATATATATCTCTTTAAAAAATTCATATATAAACTTAATACAAGATTTAGCCCTTGAAAAAACACTTATGGTTTTAGTTCAACTATTAAATATAAAAATAAAATGGAATGTCATGACATCCATTAATGCAAACATGAATATTTTTCAATCTGAAAAATATTAAAGTGAAAGGGTGAGTGTGCAAACACACATGGTACGTAGTTCAACTATTCAAGCTAAAATTAAAACAGGTAGTCGAAAACATTAATGCAAACATGAATATATTGCTATACTGAGAGGATTCCGTCTCATCTAAAAGCTCGAGCTTGTAGAGAGGGTCGGTAATAATCTATTTATTTAATTTCCCTCAACATTCCCTCATTTCAAGTGGTAGAATCATTGTCTCTGCTTTCTATGGAGGGCCCAACAGAGTGGACAATTTAAATGGGTGGAGTGCTTCCACGGGAATCGAACCCACAACAACATGCTCTCGATACCATGAGAGAATTAAAATCTCATCTAAAAGTTTAGAGAACATAGAGAGGATCGAAAATAATCTATTTATTTAATTTCCCTCAACATATACTAAATGTGTCTATTTCTCTTTGAAATTTATAAAAAATTTACGTAAAATGGAAAGGATCCATATCCAACTAGTGTCTGGCCATTTAATTTCGTAACTAATAAAATTCATTGCATCCACCGCATTCATTCGAGCTGAGATTTTTTTTTTGATAAATATTTATGTTGATTATGCTAAGAGAAGGATATAATGGCAAATATTAATTCATATAAGGAAAATATTAGTTTATATATTAAATAATATTAATATTTTTCAATACAAATTGTAATATTTTTCAACTATTTTTTCGTATAGACATTGCTTCCGCAGAAAAGAAAAGAAAAACTATTTCTATGAAAATGTGTAGTTAAAATTGCACCATGCAACTTATACACAATAAATATTGTAATTATAATCGCAACATATTATAATCGCAACATGTAACCCCCTGATCCATTATTTCAGACTTGATTGGATTAGAGATGGGATACACATTAAAGATACATGAAAAAAAAAAGGGTTTTTTTTTTTCAAAATTTATCTATTGTCCATTTTTTTTCTCAAAATATTTAATTATTCAATTTTGATTCCATAATTAAATTGATTGTTACATATAGGTTCAATTTTTACCGAATAATAGCAAAAGACGGCGTTTTCGATCACACGCAAGTCCCTAGCTGGTAATTTTTTGTCGTTTTAAAATTTATAAATTTAAAATTTGATTTAATTTATTGAATTATTTGCATGTGTAATTTAATTAAATAAAAAAAGTAAAAAAAAAAGAAAAAGAAAAAAATAGTTAGCGTCCAAGTCAGCAAGAGAACTGGAAACCCATAAATTTTCACCAGCATATAACTTGTGTGTGACCAAAACAATATTTTTCGCGATTTTTTTGATGAAAATTGAATTAAAATTGGACAATCAATTTAGTTATGCTACTGAAATTGGATAGTTCAATTTTTTTAAATGAAAAATGAACCGTAAATAATATATATATATATTGTTTCTAAAATACACCGACTAAAAACTATGACACGACTTAGCAGATTACATTTAACGAGACAAAGCCCAAATTTGAGGGTTTTTAATCAGTTTGATTTCTCTGTTTCGTTTTTTGTATTCCATTGGTGTTTCACCATTCGGGATCTTTAACACATGAATTCAGGGTATGGTGGTTCGTTGGATATTTTTTATTATTCCACGTGATCTATCAATATTATGGAATACAAAATGGAACACCAATTATAGAAGAGTGATGTTTGTATGCACCAATTGCACAAGATACAATTGATGCAATTGGATTCAAGTTTAATTTGGATGAACAATGTAAATTAAACCCCATGAATCATTGGTGTTTCACCATTAGGGTCTTTAAACTGAAAAAAAATAAAAAAATACTGAACTGAAAAAAAATACTAAAAAAAAAATCTGCTTGCATCAATTTTTGGTGCAAAGGGTGCACATAAGTATTTATCATTATATAATAGGTGGTCTCATTCCGTTTTTTAGCGTAACCTATTTGGGCATTTCGAATGATTTTAATGCAGACTTCGGAAAAAAGCAAAAGAAAGATCCATTCTACTATATCAACGAGGATTAAATTTGACAGTTTTCAATTTATTTAGAAAAATTACAAATAAATTAATTCTAGAATCTGATTATACAATTATTATGAATGAGAAAAAAATGTGTTAGACAAAAGATAATATTCAATTTGGATGAACAATGAACTACTTAAATTTGGAAAAGTTAATAAAAGAGAGTTTGGAACTTATTCAATAAATAACGTGTGATGAAATTGTAATGCGCACTATCAAAATACCCCACGTCAAAAACAGAAGAATAAGAGTTCGTCACGGATCTAGAACCTTTTTTTTTTAAGGGTACAATTTATTTTAGGCTCCATTTAATATGGAGAATTTAAAATGAATGGATTTGAAAAATAATAAGTGCAAGATTGCATATATTTTAAATCATTAATTATCAAGAGATGAGAGGGAAAGGAAGAGAGTGAAGGGGGGAGAGAGAGGAAAGGGGGTAGAGAAAAAATACTATGAAAAAAAATCCACTCGTTTTAAGCTAGATTCAATTTTAAATTGCAAGTGAAGAGAATGGTGATTCATGCGTGAAATTCACGAATTTCAAATTCATCAATTCAAATTAATCTTATATTATACTATATTTTCAGTCCAAGTGAATCAATTCATAAAAAATAAATAAATATCTAAATAACAAGAATTATATACCTAATTTGGGCGTTTATATTCCCCAAATGAATTAGGCACAAATTGTAAAAGTATTTCATTTTACACCTACTTAATATATATATAATCATGAACATGTGATCTGCTGTTTAGCGAAAGTAAGTAGAATCACGGAATGAGGAATATATTTTGGTCTAAAGTCATATATTTGCATTATTACAAAGGTCATGGTATATTGTCAAAAATGACTCATTTATGTTTAGAGATGCCTATATATAATGAGGCGGGATCAAAAAATTGTATTGAGTAAGAAAAAATGCTAAGATATGTTGAATACATTTAATTTGAGTGATTTTTTTTTAAAGGTAAAAATGAAATATATAATCATGAGCACAAGGGGTACTCGAATCCCATAACATATAAATCCTAATGGATCATCACAGAATCAATTACAATTTAGAAGGAATGCATTGTAGTCTGTAGAGGTTGACGCTCCCAATTATTGAACAGAACCACAAAGAATAATGAATAGTGAGTGTGGATCCAATTCCACAAACAAAATTTTATACCCTCGATGAGTTTATTTCCAGAAATATAGCAAGTCCGTAATTAATTTGAGCGGTACTTTTACTTTTTGAGCAGATTTGATCAAATTTTACCAAATATTTTTTTTAAAGATAATCAATTACTCCCTCCGTCCTATTTTTGATTATCCGATTACTGTAGATCCGGAGGTTAAAAAAAGTGGAAAATAATAATATTAAATAGTGTAAAGTGGGTTTGGTGGAGGGGTATGAATATCAATTCAACTTTAAAAAATGTGTTGTTTATTAGTATTAAATGAAGTAAAGTGGAATTTAGTTTGTGTAGTGGAGTGACACGTGATGTAAATAAATGTTGTTTGTAAGGAGTATTGTTTTGTAATGAATGTTGTTTTATTTCCTTTTTAGGAAATGACCAATTAGAACAAATATTTATGGAAAATGGTCAATCTAAATTAGGACGGAGTGAGTACAATAGTTTCATAAAGTAATCAATTACAATGGTTCCTTCAACCACTGGGCACATGACAACATATTTTCGTCTCGCTGTAGACTGAAACCGCAACCACCACAAGAGGAGGACTACTCGAGATTGCAACTCGGAATCGCAACCACCACATAGTGACAACTCGACTGCAATATAGAACCGTAACCGCACTGCAACCGAAACTACAACCACCACAACAGGGGGAAACATCAACCCACCACAAGGGCAACCACCCCAAGAGGGAATAAATTTTATCAAATATTGAGTACATTTAGTGATGGAGATATAATCACAATTTAATAGTTTTCTTTATTTATTATCTTTCTATTTATTTATTATCTTCCTATTTAATATTTAGTTATAGAATATTCCTAGAATATGCATTTCTTGGTCGTTAAGTTGGGTTTTTAATAATGTAGCCTTAGTTTTCCCTATAAAAAGGGGCTCTCCTATTTCATTGTAATGACGTTGAATTTGATAATAATATAAGTATTTTCAGGAGATTTTCTGAGTATTCCGAGACGATGTCTCAACCCCTGCAACGTTGTACGCTCTGCATCATTTAGTAATTTCAGATTTGCACATATATAGTCTCGTTTAATAGTTAAGAGATGCTTACGTGAATTGATCAATATTTTGTGTAATAGCTTTTTATGTTAGAAAATCTTGGTGCCTTAAAAGTTGATATAATTCGTTTGACGTAATGAACTATAAACATAATAATTGCCTGCTTTACCAAAAACAGATAATACATATTACTGTATAAACAAAATTCACAATAACTGAACACTTTGATTTGAAAGGAAAAACACTAACTATTGATATTAAAAACAAAATTTCTCAGACAGAAAAACCATTGCCCAACAACTTTAGATCAGATACTATTTTACTACAGGTGGATTTGTCTATATCTTGTTTAGAATACAATTAGTGATAAGGGCAGGTAGAAAATGGCAATTATTAACTTGCAAGTTTGAATTAATGTGTGTTTTTTATGATGCGTGTTTGACTGAATTTAATTTAATAAACAACTAAATTATTGTGATTAATTTGAGACATATAAAAAGATGAAGAAATATTTTACACGGATTTTCCTTCCTTCTACTTTGAATCATGAATTGGTTGACTTTGACCAATTCACTAGTCATTTTGAAATAGTCCTTCATTTTTGTAGTTGTAACTTGTAATATTAACTAGTGTACACAGTACAAAAATTCTGTCAAAAAAAAAAAAAAAAGGTACACAAATAAAATATTTTATTATCACCATTTATCGATGGATATAAGTTTTTTTTTTTTCAACTTGGCTTTATTTGACACACATATATATAAACATAATAAAATTCAAATAATTAATGTTGACACAAATTTTGTTTTTTAATAAAAGAAGTTAACATCAATTTAACTTTGAGCCTCAATTTCTCCTCAAGCGATTTGAAGCTCTCAATCAAGTGAACTCAACTATAACCAATGAGGCACACTTGTATATATAGTTGCTCGAGACGGTGTAACGGTGAGACGAAATATAATTTGAGTATGACGACGTTTTAATATTTTGGAAGGAACGGATGTTAGTTTGTGTTAATTTGTACCTCGTATTATGTATGAGATCTGTCTCATATGAAATTTTTTATAAACATAAAATTATACCCATTGCATCTCGATATGAATTTTGGTAAAATTGTTATAATTAATAAAAAGTTCATATGACATTTACCAATTTACTAATTTGGTTTGATTGCTTTATATGCTTATATAGGACATGATAAATTAGTGTTATTACATGATTGATATAACTTAATGAAATTATGTATGAATGAATGAAGGTTTGAATGAAATGATATAAGAATGATTATTCTTATGATTAGTATCAAGAATGAAATATAAAAGTTGGTAAATATTTATTTTTAAATTATTATTATTAATTATTAAAATTATATTTTAAATTAATATTATTATTGATTATTGAAAATATTACATATATTTTTAATATAGTATTATTGTTGATTTTTTTTATTATATATTTTTTTGAAGATGATATTCTGCTTTTTGATAACTTTATTTTTCCCTTTAAAAAAAAAGGTAACTCCAAATCAAAACATTGTAGCAACAGAATAAAATAATGTGATTTGTGATTAATTTACTTAATTTGTTCTTTCTTTCAATCTTATCCTACGAATGTGGGTTTTAAAGAAAAATGTTATTATTAAATTTTGATTAAATATTTAAAAGAATAGCTCAATTAATTTATTCAATAACAGGAATGTTGATCGATTTTAATATTTTATATGTGTGAATACAGAGGAATATTAATTTACTAGTAAAATTTCAATTCACCAAAAGTAAAATTCATTGGGCTGAATTCAGTTTATTCTAAATATTTGATTACTGCTACCCAGGCCGAAGAAAAAAACCGAGGCCTAACATTTAAAGCGATTCATAATCATTGTTTTAAAAAGGCCCAGACTATCAGCGCCCCTCCCCCCCCCTCTTTTTTTTCTTAAATACAATTATACATAAAAGTTATCACTGTTTGAAAAATAAAATATTACTCCCTCCATCCCAATATAAGTATCATGTTTATTTTTGTTGTTTTATTTAAGGAATAATAATAAAATAATAAAAATGAAGGGTAGTTGTGGGTATTGGGGGAGAGGAAAAAGGTATGTGGAGTAATGAGTAGAGTAGTGAGTGACATTCTTTGAAATATTGTGTGAAAAGTAAGGATAAAAATTATGGATAGTGAAATTATTTTTTCCATTTATAGAAACATGAAACTTATTGTGGGTCGGATGAAAAATGAAAAAAATAAATTTATAGTAAGACATAGAGAGTATTAAATAGTGATGATTTTTTGTGTGTATCAATTATAATAATAGAAATAAAGTTAATGTATAAACTGTTGGGGAATTAATTACACGGATCTATTCGGGATGAATATTTAAATACAAATTTAATTCTAACAATTATTACTAGCATGAATTAATCCTATATTAATTCAAATAATAATTCAACAACAAATCATGCATATAAACAGTTCACATAAATCCTACGCATGCGGAATTGCTACGAGTTTACGTGAACTAACCTCTTGGAGTGGCAATGGTCTCGTCGATAAAAACACAACAAAAAGCCTTCCCAAGTATTCCCTAGTCCTTGCTCGTCAATCCGGTGGAAGGAAGCTCGCGAACAATTAACAAAAGGGAAAATAAAAATTTGTTGCACCACCTTTGTGGATTTGCTAATTTTTCCAGCACATGGAATTGTACACTCACAATTGACGTTTTTCGAAAATACACAATCTGTCGACGTTTCAAAATATTTGATATTTTATCGACGCTGATATTTTTTCCGAAAAATCAATTTTCGTGTTCATCTTGGAATAAAACATTCATCCCCTATTTATAGAGAGGTGGTGGCCGATTTTTCATCATGGAATAGGGAGGAAAAATCTTTTCTTGATCTTCAAGAAATCTTGAATATATTTCATATATTATTTTCTCCATAATTAAAATATTCCATAAAAATCTCATCTTCTTTTGTTATGGTTATTTTCGAAAAAACAAGGATAAAGATTCCAAGATTTTGATCTTCTTGAATTTATGAGAAATACATTTATTGCAAGAATACATATCTTCCATAATATCTTTTCAAGAAAATCAAGAAAATCTTTCTTTCCCTTATTCTTTCAAGATTTTCGAAAATATCATATAAATAACCAAGTGGGAGATTTCTTGAATTTAATGAGATAATCTTGTATTTCAAGAATACATATCTTCATTCCATAACAAAATTCAAAGAAAATCTTTCTCCCATTTTATTCATATTTTTAGAAAAAAATGAGGAAAAATAGCAACAAAAATTTATTTTATTTTTAAACACCTTTTTCAGTTATTGGACTTTATGTTTGGGCTACTTGAGGGGCCTTTAGGAGAATTAAGATTGGACCTTCCAATGGATCTTGAATTATCAATATTAAGCCACAATATTATTCAAGCCCATAAATATTAATTAATCCCACTACATAATTAATATTGCACTATCCATCTTAACCCATACTACAGTCAATATGGCTCCCGGTTATTATTTCACGTGTTTAAGATTATCTAGCCCATTAATTAATTCAAGCCACTAAAATAGCTTTCCATTAATTAATATATTTTGCCCTTGGTTAAGGAACGGTTCAACATTATTATCCATACCGGAAACTAGTTCCACTTGCAAGATTTGGTATGATAGAACTTATGAACCTCCCAAGGGGGCAAATCGAACAAGCGTACTTGCACACGATTCTCCGTATTAAATCTTAGCAATCGCATGTGACCAATAATATTGCCCAAGATATAAAGTATTGAATCTTGTTGATTTTTTCCCCGTAATAAGTCAAAGCAATAATTACTAACCACACGCGATCCTATTTAAGGGACGAAGATTAAGAAATAACGAACCACTGAGGTCTAATTCTTCCTAGTTCAGTTCTGAAGAATTTGTCCTCCTGTAGGTCATATTCAGTGCACTAGACATGCACTAGTGTAATCTCTTGGTCAAGACAAGCCAATCTGAGCCTTACACTTCAACCTTTCACGATGAATTGTTCATTTCCATCTAGGTCGTGAATGGTGTACTTTTGGTTACAAGGAACTGTTAATTTAATCTTCTGTGATCTGGTATCACTAAATTAACTACAATGTAACACGTACTAATTATTGAACAGTTATGCAGTAAATATATGTAACATTCGATGATATTTAAAGCATCAGTGATAAATAATTTATTTCAGTAAATAAGACCGAAATTCAGTTTGATTATACAAAGTAAAAGCATAATTTCCAGTATAATCCCAACAATCTCCCACTTATACTCAAAGTCTGCTATTAAGTATACTACAACACATCTCGTGTAGTTCCTAATACGTGACATCTAATGTCACCTACATGAACCCAATAATATCTCCCACTTATACTCAAAGCAGATTGACTACGCACTTGACAACCATTCCTCCCACATGTCTCTTGAATGTTTCCAGAGACAGACACTTTGTGAAAGGATTAACTAGGTTATCCTCCAATGCGATCTTAGCCACCTCTTCATCTCCTCTCTTAACGATTTATCGTCTAAGACTTCTTTCCTTCAGTGTGCTTGTTTGACTCGTGGACTCTTGGTTCCCTTGAATTTGCAGCTGCCCCTAGCAAATATTGCTAGACAAATTCGGAATTCCATCCAAGTCCACTAAGAAGGTCTAGAGCCAAGCTGGTTCCTTCACTGTTTCACAAGCAGCTACTTACCCGGCTTCCATGGTTGAGTCAGTGATGCATTTCTGCTTCACACTCGTCCATTTCATGGCTACACTTCCCAAATGAAAGCACACTAACTGAGGCAGCTAGTTTCTGGAATCTATGTCTGATTGGAAATCCGAGTCCGTGTAGCGATGGGGATTAGACTATCTGATGTTGGGGAATGATTTGCACAGATCTATTCGGGGTGAATATTTAAATACAAATTTAATTCATTAATTATTACTAGCATGAATTAATCCTATATTAATTCAAATAATAATTGCAACAACATATCATGCATATAAAAAGCCACGTAAAACCTACGCATGCGGAATCTACGGGTTTACGTGAGCGTACCTCTCGGGATGGCAATTGACTTGGTCGGACGGACTAACCAAAAGGACTTCCCAAGTATTCCCTTAGCCCTTGCTCGACAATCCGGTGGAAGGATACTCGCGAACAATTAACAAAAGAAAAAAATAAACTTTGTTGCACCACTTTTGTGGATTTGCTAATATTTCCAGCACATGGAATTGTACTTGGGAATGAACTAATCATCCCCTATTTATAGGAGATGAGGGGCACGAAATTTTGGTGGTTTTTCAATGTGGGAAAAGACTTTTCTTGGTCACCAAGAAATCTTGAATATATCCCATATATTATTTTTTTCCCATAATTAAAATATTCCACAAAAATCCACCTCCTCTATTTTATGGTATAATTTTCGAAAAATTGGGCAAGATTTCAAGATTTAGATCTTCTTGAATTTATGAGATATTCTTGTATTTCAAGAAATACATATCTTCCATAATATCTTTTCAAGAAAATCAAGAAAATCTTTCTTGCCCTCTATTTTCCAAAAATTTCGAAAATCTCTTAATGAATAACCAAGTGGGAGATTTCTTGAATTTAATGAGATAATCTTGTATTCCAAGAATACATATCTTCATTCCATAACAAAATTCAAAAGAAAATCTTTCTCCCTTTTTATTCATAATTTTTAATTTAATGAGGAAATATAAGCAACAATATTTATTTTATTTTAATCACCTTTTTCAGGTTATTGGACTATATGTTGGGCTACTCGGGGGGCCTTTAGGAGAATTAAGATTGGACCTTCTAATGGATCTTGAATATCTAATATTGAGCCACAATATAATTCAAGCCCATAAATATTAATTAATTCCACTACATAATTAATATCAGACTATCCATCTTAACCCATATTACGATCAATATGGCTCCGGTCATTATTTCCGTGTTTAAGATTATCTAGCCCATTAATTAATTCAAGCCCCTTTGAAATAGCTTTCCATTAATTAATATCTTTTGTCCTTGGTTAGAGAGCGGTTCAACATTATTATCCATAAGGAAACAAATTCCACTTGCAAGATTTGGTATGATAAAACTTATGAACCTCCCGAGGGCAAATCAAGCAAGCGTACTTGCACACGATTCTTCGTATTAAATCTTAGCAATCACATGTGACCAATAATATTGCCCAAGATAAAAAACGTATTGAATCTCTCTCCGATTCGCTACCCATGATAAGTCAAAGCAATAATTCGATCCCACGTGATCCTATTTCGGGGACGAAGGTTAAGAAACAACGAACCAATCGAGGTCTAATTCTTCCATGTTGGATTCAAGAATTTATCCTCCTCAGAGGTCCTATTCAACAAGATCATCATGCACTAGTGTAATCTCTTGGTCAAAACAAACCAATCCGAGCCTTACACCTCAACCTTTTGCGATGGTTGTTCATTTCCATCTAGGTCATGAATGGCGTACTTATAGTTACAAGGGGCGGATTAATTTAATCTTCGTGATCGGGTATCACTAAATTAACTCTGATGTAACACGCATTTAATTATTGAACAATTATGCAATAAATATATATAACATTCAATCATATTTAAAGCATCAGTGATAAACAATTTATTTCAAATAAATAAGTCCGGAAATTGGTTTGATTATACAAAATAAAAAGCATACTTTTCAAAGATAATCCCCAACAATCTCCCACTTATACTCAAAGTCCGCTTTTAAGTATACTACAACACGTCTCGAGTAGTCCGTGACATCTAATGTCACCTACACGAACCTAATAATTTCTCCCACTTATACTCAAAGTAGATTGGCAATCGGTCTTGACACCCATTCCACTCACATGTCTCTCGAATGTATTGAGGCGCATTACACTTTGTGAATGGATCTACTAAGTCGCCCCTCGACGCCTATCTTTGCCACATCTATATCTCTCTCTTAACGATTTCTCGTATAAGATGTCTTTCCTTTAATGTGTTTGTTTGACTTCGTGGACTCTTGGTTCTCTTGAATTTGCAAGCGCCCCTAACAGATATTGCTAGACAAATTGAGAACACCATCCAAGTCCACTAAGAAGATCTAGTGCCCAATCGGTTCTTTCTTCGCTTCCAAGCGCCTACTTACCCGAGTCCCATGGTTGAGTTAGTGATGCATTTGCTTTCACACTCGTCCCATTTGACGGCTACACTTCCCAAATGGAAACACACTAATCGAGGCAGATAATTTATGGAATCTAAATCGATTGGAAATCCGAGTCCGTGTGGCCGATGGGGATTGAGTATATCGATCGATAAATCAACATTCTATCCAGAGTTCTTTTTCAGATACTTCGAATGTTTTTAAGCGTCGTCAATTCGCTTTTCTGGGTTACTCGATATCTTGCTACCATGCCTACGCGAAAGCGAGATATCCGGTCTCGTCATACAAGAATGCATACATAAGGTTTCCGGCGGTAGAAGCACAAGGAATACCTTTCATGTCATCTATCTTCTTTTTCGTCTTAGGGAACATTCTCTTGGATAGATGGATTCCAAGTCCGAAAGGTACTAATCCTTTCTTGGAATCTTGCATCTTTGAATTGTTTCAAAACCGGTGTCTATGTATGAAACTTGCGATAACCCGACCATCATTTTCTTGTGATCTTGATCCCAAGGATGTGTCCGTTTTTCCCTAAGTCTTTCATATCAAAACTGTTTTTGAAAATCATGCCCTTACGCGTCGATCACACCTTCACATCGTTCCCGATGATCACAATGTGATCTACGACAATCTTAAGAATACCAATGCGATTCGACACGCGTTTTTTATACACATAACTTTCAAACTCGTTTTGATCAAAACCCATAAGACTTTATAATATGATCAAAACTTTGGTTCCAAGTTCGGATGCTGTTTGAGTCCGTAAATGGACCTCTTGAGCTTTTACAAACCGAGTGTTCTTGGCTTTGTTTCAATGAAAACTAGGGGTTGTTGCATATGGATCTCTTTATCAAGACTTAGTTAAGGAAAGTCGTCTTGATATCCATTTGCCGATTCAAAGTCGAAAAAATGCAAAGAATCGATAAGAGAATACGGATGGACTTAAGCATGGCTATGGGCGAAAAAAGTTTCCACATAATCGATCCCTTTCTTTCTCGAGTATAACCTTTCGCCATTAGTCTTGCTTTTTAAAAGGTTTCAACCTTCCCGTCCGATCCTCTTTTCCTCTTATATACCCACTTGTATCTAATGGGTTTGACCCCCATTAAGTGGTTCGACTAGCTCCTCACACTCTATTATGAAACATAGAACCCACTTGGCTTTCATTCTTTGTTTGCAAGAAAGCGCATCCTTATCTTGGAGTGCCTCGTCATATGTCCATGGGTGCGATTAGGGAATCAAGTCCGAGGACTCTCCTATTCCCATGAATCTCGGCCGCTGTCTAACAACCCTCCCACTATAACGAGGCTCGGTTGTGAAAACGATCGTTTGGTATATCATCTAATCTGATCGACCTTTGAGGTTTGCCCTCTAAGCTCATTTAAGGTAATCTCACTCTTTGGGTTTTCTTTGGTTCATATAGTCTTCTTCCAAAATCTAAAGTGGGTGCGGATGTCCACCTTTTGATCTTTGAACTATAGAACATTCACCCTTTTGTTCCTCGGGGTATCCTACAAAACAACCTTAATTACGATCGAGGATCCAATTTTTGGGTTTCCTTGTCCAACACGTAGGCGGACACCCCAAAGTTCTCATGTGTATCATACTAGACTTGCTTGGGTCCACAATTCTTTGGGGTTCGGGAACCGATTTGGATAGCACCAAGTTCGAGAATGTAAGTCGTTGTTTTCAAGGCATGACCCCGAAACGACTCGGGAAGATCCAGATAACTCATCATTGATCTAACCATTTCCAAAAGAATTATGTTTCTTTGCTCTGCAACCCGTTTTGGTGATGGGTTAAAGGGTGCATTAATTGGGACACAATCCTTTCATCGGATAAGCGGTTAAAAAAACTCATATTTGAGGTATTCGCCTCTATGATCGGATCGTAGAGACTTGATCGTTTTTTCCATATGATTCTCTGTTTGATCCTTAAATTCTTTAGAATTTCTCAAAGGACTCAGATTCATGCTTCATAAGGAAAATGTACCTTGAGTAATCATCAATAAAATTACTCATAACCTCCTCTTTGCTTTGGTTAACATTGAACTACGTACATCTATGTGAGCGATCTCTAACACTTCTTTAGCCCATTCCCTTGGCTACAAATGCCATCTTGGTCATATCACCCTCCAAACATGATTCGCAGGTTGGATCCGATTCAATCTTGGAGACGCTTCCCGGTGAACCATCTTTCACCAACCTTTGGATCCTCTTTGGATTTATATGACCCAATTTATAGATCTTAAAAAAGTGTCTCGTTCACGTCGATGAACGCTTTCTTTTTCGGAAGCTTGATAGATGTGTTATAGGTTACATTTCGTGAGTGGTGTGCCGCGATTAATTGTATAGAGATTTTCCATCAATGTCCCTTAACAGATACACTCATCATTTCAAAAATGATGTCATTCTTATTAGAAGAAACTTAGTGTCCTTTAATCGAATTTTAGAAACTGAAAGTGAATTCTTTCTAAAACTGGGAACATAAAGATAATCTCAAAAAAAATAAACTTTATCTTCAAAAGATAGGTGCACTTCTCCCATCGCTTTAATCTTCTTTACTCATGTAGCATTGCAATGTCTGCTACTTGCGTAGTATTGCAATAATCGTTACTATCGTAGCATTGCAATATCCGCCACTTACGTAGCATTGCAATGTCTTCTACTTTAAATAACGTTGCCCGATGTGATGAGGATCTCACTCTCACCTCGTTGCGAATCATTTAGAACCCGTGAAGCCAACATGATTAGTGGATCTCGTATCAACTACCCATGAATGAGAAGTATCGCCCGCTAAACAAGTTTCAACAACTAGTGTGTGAGAATTACCTTCCTTTCCGTCCTTTTGGGGTTGGAGCAGTAAAACCTCCATTGTCCTCTCTCTCTCACCGCAGCTTAAGCACTTCCTCTTTGGATTTTCCTCGACTCAACAAGCATTCCTCATCTTACCATTGCCCTTGGCAACGATTGAGTTTTATTGCTTATGGCCTTTGGTCCTCTTTCTTTATCTTGCCTACCCTTGGCCTAGAAGAAGATGAAGGCGGACCACTTGCCATCATAGCTTGAGTTTGGTGCCTTATCATCATTTCTTTGAGTCCAAAAGTTTGCAACAAATTAGCTAGCGAGGCCAAAATGCTCAAAAAAAAAAAAAACTTTTAAGGAGAGAATGAAGTACCAAATTCATCCGAGTCTCCATTTCATAATCTGACTCGAGAATCTCAAGTTTGTTGGGGATGGGCCATCTATTTTGAGGACGTAATCCCTTACGGGTTTTTCCTCCACCATTTTCAAATGACGACATCTCTCAAGAAGGTGATCGACGAGTCCCGCATGTTTTGACTCGTCGGTTGGCTCATCGATTTTTGTGTGTCAAAATCCACTTGTGCTTTTTGTGCGATTAGGACAATTATAATTTTCCAATCAATATAGTTTCCATACATATTGTATTGACTTTTAAGTATAATAAAAGTGGATTAAAAGGTAACGACATCTTTGAACTGAAATAAACAACTATATGCAATAACACAAGTATATCACAAGGTTCGATCACATTTCATCATATTTTAAAATCTCAAAAAAAAATATGAACATGCATCAGCCAACATCTCAAAAGCAGTTTAAATAAGCCCACGTGGGGTGGGTCATTATTTAAACACATTCAAGCAAAAGTTACAAACAAGAACATTTACAAACCTTTAATATCCAGTTAATAGTTGGCTCCCACTTGACCAATATAAAATTCGGGGACTTGGGAAGTATATGCATATCAATTTTATACCTAAGTAATAACCATGATTAAATCTGAGGATTACTATTTCGCTTTGAACGAGCCTCCTGGGGAGGGTCATCGCCGCCACTAGTAATAACCCACAATCATCCTTTCGGAATTCATTCATGTGAAACCTATCTTTTGACCGTCCCGTGGAGGGAATTTCTCCAAAAGAATTCACAAATAAATAAATCATGGAGGTCAAAATTAATTCAATTTTATTATCCGGAATAAAATTGTCAATTAATTATTTAAACATACTTAGTAATTTTGAAGTTGAGATTTTTTTCATTTGGCAACCCTCATGCAAACACATTTAAACAAATTAAATAAAGCATAAGATAAGCGCCAAATAAATCAAGCAAAAGCGAGAAAAAAATAAACATATTGGAAGGCAAATTATCCAATTGTCATGGTTTGATTTTTCTTAAACGTCTCTTGAAAAACCCGTCTCGAATTTTCTCCCTTTCGTTAGTCTCGAAAAAAATGCCGTCTCGAACCGCCCGCCTTGTATTGCTATAAAGGATAGCGCCCTTATCCATTGTAGCGCCTATTTCAGAGACAGCCTCGGCACAGCGCAGCGGGGTTTCGCCCTCTTGGCGCCTCAACCGCCTCGGCGGCCGGTCAGCGAAAGTCGATCCTCTCGGCGAAGCGGCCGCGTCGTCAGCAGCATTCTTCGCCCCGCCTCCGCCTCGCCACTTGACCGCCAGCGACCTTCGCGTCTCCGCCTTTGCCCGTCTATGGCCCGCGTGCCCGCCCGTCCTTCGGCTTTGGGCGCGCACCGCCCGTCTTGTTGCTGCAATCTCATGGCCAGCGCTCGACCCGCTTAGCCTCGCCCTACGCCCATGCGTGCCGGTAAGCGCCCCGCCCCGCCACGCCTGGTTCTCGGATTTCGTCCTTTAATTCTTCATCTCTTCGTTCCGATCACGGTTACAATTTATTTACAAAAAATAAATAAACCTAGATCTAGACTAATCTATTACATTTATCAAATCAAACAAATCCTAGTCTACTCGTGGATTTTCTCACGAGGAGGCAAAACAAATCCGAAGCTAATCGAATTAAAAAAACCACGGTTTATATGCATGCAAAATAAAACATTAAAATCCATGACAATTGGATACCGCAAAACAAATCTAACAGTTCTACTATCCAATTTCAAATTTAATGTCCACTTAATTAAATTACAATTTAAAAAATTGAGAGTCTTAAAGTGGCTCGACGATGCGATTGTTGGGGAATTATTTTGCCACAGATCTATTGGGGTGAATATTTAAATACAAATTTAATTCATTAATTATTACTAGCATGAATTAATCCTATATTAATTCAAATAATAATTGCAACAACATATCATGCATATAAAAAGCCACGTAAAAAACCTACGACGCGGAATCTACGGGGTTTACGTGAGCGTACCTCTCGGGATGGCGTTGACTTGATCGGACGGACTAACCAAAAGGACTTCCCAAGTATTCCCTTAGCCCTTGCTCGACAATCCGGTGGAAGGATACTCGCGAACAATTAACAAAAGAAAAAAATAAACTTTGTTGCATCACTTTTGTGGATTTGCTAATATTTTCAGCACATGGAATTGTACTTGGGAATGAACTAATCATCCCCTATTTATAGGAGAGGAGGGGCACGAAATTTTGGTGGTTTTTCAATGTGGGAAAAGACTTTTCTTGGTCACCAAGAAATCTTGAATATATCCCATATATTCTTTTTCCCATAATTAAAATATTCCACAAAAATCCACCTCCTCTATTTTATGGTATAATTTTCGAAAAATTGGGCAAGATTTCAAGATTTAGATCTTCTTGAATTTATGAGATATTCTTGTATTTCAAGAAATACATATCTTCCATAATATCTTTTCAAGAAAATCAAGAAAATCTTTCTTGCCCTCTATTTCCAAAAATTTCGAAAATCTCTTAATGAATAACCAAGTGGGAGATTTCTTGAATTTAATGAGATAATCTTGTATTCCAAGAATACATATCTTCATTCCATAACAAAATTCAAAGAAAATCTTTCTCCTCTTTTATTCATAATTTTTAATTTAATGAGGAAATATAAGCAACAATATTTATTTTATTTTAATCACCTTTTAGGTTATTGGACTATATGTTGGGCTACTCTCGGGGGCCTTTAGGAGAATTAAGATTGGACCTTCTAATGGATCTTGAATATCTAATATTGAGCCACAATATAAATCAAGCCCATAAATATTAATTAATTCCACTACATAATTAATATTGCACTATCCATCTTAACCCATATTACGGTCAATATGGCTCGGTCATTATTTCCCGTGTTTAAGATTATCTAGCCCATTAATTAATTCAAGCCATTGAAATAATTTTCCATTAATTAATATCTTTTGTCCTTGGTCGAGAGCGGTTCAACATTATTATCCATACGGAAACAAATTCCACTTGCAAGATTTGGTATGATAAAACTTATGAACCTCCCAAGGGCAAATCAAGCAAGCGCATTTGCATACACGATTCTTCGTATTAAATCTTAGCAATCACATGTGACCAATAATATTGCCCAAGATAAAGTCACGTATTGAATCTCTCTCGATTTCGCTACCCATGATAAGTCAAAGCAATAGTTACCGATCCCACGTGATCCTATTTGAGGGACGAAGGTTAAGAAACAACGAACCACCGAGGTCTAATTCTTCCATGTTCGGATTCAAGAATTTATCCTCCGAGGTCCTATTCAACAAGATCATCATGCACTAGTGTAATCTCTTGGTCAAGACAAACCAATCGAGCCTTACACCTCAACCTTTTCGCAATGGTTGTTCATTTCCATCTAGGGTCGTGAATAGCGTACTTATAGTTACAAAGGGACTGTTAATTTAATCTTACGTGATCGGGTATCACTAAATTAACTCTGATGTAACACGTCATTTAATTATTGAACAGTTATGCAATAAATATATATAACATTCAATCATATTTAAAGCATCAGTGATAAACAATTTATTTCAGTAAATAAGTCTGGAAATTCAGTTTCGATTATACAAAGTAAAAAGCATACTTTTCAGTATAATCCCCAACATCTGACTGATAAACCAACATTCTATCTTGAGTTCTTTTCAGATACTTCAGAATGTTTTTAACTGCCGTCCAATGTTCTTTCCCCGGGTTACTTTGATATCTTATCACCATGCCAACGGCAAAGCAGATATCCAGTCTCGTGCACAACATTTCATACATAAGGCTTCCGACAGCCGAAGCATAAGGAATGTCTTTCATGTCATCTATCTCCTTTTGTGTCTTAGGGCATATTTTCTTGGATAGATGGATTCCATGCCTGAAAGGTACGAAGCCTTTCTTAGAATCCTGCATGCTGAATCGCTTCAAGACAGTGTCTATATAAGAAGCTTGTGATAAGTCTATCATCCTTTTCTTGCGATCTCGAGTGATCTTGATCCCAAGGATGTGCCCGGCTTCCCCTAAGTCCTTCATATCAAACTGTTTTGAAAGTCATTCCCTTACGTCTGATAACACCTTTACATCGTTCCCGATGAGCAGAATGTCGTCTACGTATAGTACTAGGAATACCAATGCAGTTCCGACACGCTTTTTGTACACACAACTTTCGAACTCATTTTGATCAAACCCATAAGACTTTATTACATGATCAAAATATTGGTTCCAAGCTCTGGATGCTTGTTTGAGTCCGTAAATGGACTTCATGAGCTTACAAACTAGGTGTTCTTGGCCTTTTTCAATGAAGCCTTGGGGTTATTGCATATAGATTTCTTCATCAAGACTTCCGTTAAGGAAAGCCATCTTGACATCCATTTTCCAGATTTGAAAGTCGAGATGCGCAGCAATCGACAAGAGAATTCGGATGGACTTGAGCATTGCTACAGGTGAAAAGGTTTCCTCATAGTCGATCCCTTCTTTCTGAGTATAACCTTTCGCCACAAGCTTTGCCTTGAAGGTTTCCACCTTCCCGACCGGTCCTCTTTTTCTCTTGTATACATACTTGCAACCAATGGGTTTGACCCCATTAAGTGGTTCGACTAGCTCCCACACTCTGTTATGATCCATAGAACCCATTTCGGCTTTCATTGTTGTTTGCCAAGAAACCGCATCCTTGTCTTGGATTGCCTCATCGTATGTCCATGGATTTGATTCATCTTGTCTGGGAATCAAGTCCGAGGACTCTCCTATCCCCATGAATTTCTCGGGCTGTCTCACAACCCTCCCACTATGACGAGGTTCCGATTGTGTAAGTGTGTCGTTTGGTATGTCATCTTGTACAGTTGGCAATGAGGTTAGCCCCCTTAGCTCATTTAAGGTAATCCCACTTCTGGGTTTTCTTTCATTCATATAGCCTTCTTCCAAAAATCTAAAGTGGGTGCTTATTACCACCTTTTGATCTTCGGGACCATAGAACATACACCCTTTTTTTCCCTCGGTGTATCCTATAAACAACCTTAATTCTGATCGAGGATCCAATTTTCCGGCTTCCTTGTCCAACACGTAGGCCGAACACCCCCAAATTCTCATGTGTCTCAAACTGGGCTTGCGCCCGGTCCATATTTCTTTTGGAGTTTTGGGAACCGATTTGGATGACACCAAGTTCAGAATGTAAGCCACTGCTTCCAAGGCATGACCCCAGAACGACTTGGGTAGATCCGCATAACTCATCATTGGTCTAACCATTTCTAAAAGAGTTTTGTTTCTTCACTCTGCAACTCCGTTTTGTTGAGGGGTTCCGGGTGCAGTTAGCTGGGATACAATCCCTTCATGTGACAAGTAGTTCAAAAACTCATCGCTGAGGTACTCGCCTCCACGATCGGATCGTAGAGACTTGATACGTTTTTCCCTATGATTCTCTGCTTGAGCCTTAAATTCTTTGAATTTCTCAAAGGTCTCAGATTTATGCTTCATAAGGAAAATATAATCGTACCTTGAGTAGTCATCAATAAAAGTGATGAAATACTCATAACCTCCTCTTGCTTTGGTTGACATTGGACCACATACGTCTGTGTGAACGATTTCTAACACTTCTTTG
This sequence comes from Stenogyne calaminthoides, assembly GCA_037126765.1. Lineage (NCBI taxonomy): Eukaryota > Viridiplantae > Streptophyta > Magnoliopsida > Lamiales > Lamiaceae > Stenogyne > Stenogyne calaminthoides. The sequence goes on along the minus strand of JBBCBC010000017.1, from coordinate 11,521,549 downwards.
GCTCTAGTCCCCTTGGCTCCGAATGCCCTCTTGGTCATTTTACCCTCCAAACATGATTCGCAGGTTGTAATTGGTTCAACTTGGAGAGACTCCAGTGAACCGTCTTCTGTTGGGATTATACTGGAAAGTATGTTTTTACTTTGTATAACCAAAACTGAATTTCGGACTTATTTACTGAAATAAATTGTTTATCATTGATGCTTTAAATATCATCGAATGTTACATATATTTACTGCATAACTGTTCAATAAATAGTACGTGTTACATTGTAGTTAATTTAGTGATATCAGATCACAGAAGATTAAATTAACAGTCCCTTGTAACCAAAAGTACACCATTCACGACCTAGATGGAAATGAACAATCCATCGTGAAAGGTTGAAGTGTAAGGCTCAGATTGACTTGTCTTGACCAATAGATTACACTAGTGCATGACTGATGCACTGAATAGGACCTACAGGAGGACAAATTCTTCATAACTGAACAAGGAAGAATTAGACCTCAGTGGTTCGTTATTTCTTAATCTTCGTCCCTAAAATAGGATCACATGTGGTTGGTAACTATTGCTTTGACTTATCACGGGTAGAGAATCAACGAGATTCAATACTTTATATCTTGGGCAATATTATTGGTCACATGCGATTGCTAAGATTTAATACGGAGAATCGTGTGCAAGTACGCTTGTTCGATTTGTCCCCTTGGGAGGTTCATAAGATTTATCATACCAAATCTTGCAAGTGGAACTAGTTTCCGGTATGGATAATAATGTTGAATCGTTCCTTAACCAAGGACAAAAGATATTAATTAATGGAAAGCTATTTCAGTGGCTTGAATTAATTAATGGGCTAGATAATCTTAAACACGGGAAATAATAACCGGGAGCCATATTGACTGTAATATGGGTTAAGATGGATAGTGCAATATTAATTATGTAGTGGGATTAATTAATATTTATGGGCTTGAATAATATTGTGGCTCAATATTGATAATTTAAGATCCATTGGAAGGTTCAATCTTAATTCTCCTAAAGGCCCCCTAAGTAGCCCAACATAAAGTCCAATAACTGAAAAAGATGTTTAAAAATAAAATAAATTTTATTGTCTATTTTTCCTTGTTTTTTCGAAAATTATGAATAAAAAGGGGAGAAAGATTTTCTTTGAATTTTGTTATGGAATGAAGATATGTATTCTTGGAATACAAGATTATCTCATTAAATTCAAGAAATCTCCCACTTGGTTATTCATATTTGAAATTTTCGAAATTTTGATAATTAAGGAAAATAAAGATTTTCTTGATTTTCTTGAAAAGATATTATGGTAGATATGTATTTCTTGAAATACAAGTATATCTCATAAATTCAAGAAGATCCAAATCTTGGATTCTTTCCTCTTAATTTTCGAAAATTCCATAACAAGATGAGGTGGGATTTTTGTGGAATATTTTAATTATGGAGAAAAGAATATATGAGATATATTCAAGATTTCTTGGAGATCAAGAAAAGATTTTCCCACATTGGTTTTTCCTCAAAATTTTCGACCACCACCCATCTATAAATAGGGGATGATTCTTTCATTCCCAAGTACAATTCCATGTGCTGGAAAAATTAGTAAATCCACAAAGGTGGTGCAACAATTTTTTATTTTTCCTTTTGTTAATTGTTCGCGAGCATCCTTCCACCGGATTATCGAGCAAGGACTAAGGGAATACTTGGGAAGGCTTTTTGGTGTGTTTTCATCGACGAGTCCATTGTCATTCCAAGAGGTACGTTCACGTAAACTCGTAGCAATTCCGCATGCGTAGGATTTACGTGAACTGTTTATATGCATGCTTTGTTGTTGAATTATTATTTGAATTAATATAGGATTAATTCATGCTAGTAATAATTGTTAGAATTAAATATGTATTTAAAAATTCATCCCGAATAGATCCGTACAATTAATTCCCCAACAACTGGTATCAGAGCCTCGGTTTCGGGCTCTGAATTTTAAATTGTATTTTAATTCGTTTTCATTAAATTTGAAATTGGATAGTAGAATTGCTAGATCTTTTTTGCAGGTATCCAATTGTCATGGAATTTAATGTGTTTATTTATGATGCATATAAATTGTGGTTTTTAATTCGATTCATTCGAATTTGTTTTGCCTCGTGAGAAAATTCACGAGTAGATTAGGATTTGTTTGATTTGATCAAATGTAATAGACTAGTCTAGATCTAGGTTTATTTATTTTTTGTAAATAAATTGTAACCGGATCGGAAACGGAGGCGGAGATGAAGAATTAAAGGATAGATCGTAACCGAGCGTGATGCGGCGACGTCGCATCTAAACGCGCCAAGGAGCCGAACGCTGGTAGGGTGGTCTGGCTCACACAGACGGGCGGGCGATAGGCGTTCATGACACCCGTCTTGCGATTTATCGTGACGAGCATGAAGGCCACAAGGGCGTGCTGGGACGTAAGATCGCTGAAGTTCATGGGGCGAGACGAGGTCATGAATACACATGATGGATCTTGGTGGTCTGTAGCGTCGCCTGCCGAACCCTGCCGAGGCCGACATAAACCCAACATAAACCTTGTTCACAGAGAATATAACTCATTTAAATAAATGTGATATTCAATATTCAATAAAACTAACAGAGGTAATTCAACATAAATAAACTCCAAAGAAAAAGCCTAATAATACAAATTTACTCATAAATTAAACATTACGTTCTTTCTTTTATTAGATAATTTCAAAAGAAAGATTCAAATAAAAGTCTAATACATCGGCTAAGGATTCCTCGAGCATTCGGCCCCCTCCGTACCAGATTTTTCGGAGCGCTTACGATGTCGTATGCTTTCTTAGTCTTGAAGTGATCATCAAGGGACGTCTTCCATTTCCAGGTATCTTCCTTTAATTGGATCCTGTTAATCAAACAAATAAGATCATTAACAAAATATGTATCACGATCAAAAAGCGTCCTATTCCATTTCAACTCCCAACACCACGACCCATTCTCCCACTTTCCCATCTCACCAATTTTCGCCTCCCTCAAAGCGCTCAAGTTATATAGCTTATAAAACCTATCCTTAAGAGACTATGTATCCGCCCATCTACTTTCCCAAAAACTAGTGTTTTTTTCATTGCCTATACATCTCTCCAATCTACCCCATAACCATCTCCCCCCCTCACCCGACACATTATTCAAAATATCTTTCCACCAATTAGACATACTATTACATCTACCCTCCGTCACAAAACCCGACTCCCCCACGTCAATGTTCCCATACAAGGACCTAAGGACTCTAACCCACAAGCTGTTACTTTCCACCAAAAATCTCCATACCCATTTTTCCAATAAAATCCTATTAAACACCCCCAAGTCCCTCACCCCCAGCCCCCCCCAAAGATTTTGGTTGACAAATATTTTTCCAGCTCACCCAACATGCTTTAGAGTTGTTCTCACACCTGCCCCAAAGGAATTTTCGTTGCAAAAAGGATAATTCACACAAGGTAGCTTTCGGGATTTGGTAGAAGGAAAACTGGTAAATAGGTAATGAAGATAACACCGCATTTAGGAGAGTGATGCGCTCCCCAAAAGAGATCTTCCGATCTTCCCAAAACTTCATTTTCTTCTGGAATTTTTGGACCAAGCTACCCCATTCACTTGGTTTCTTGTAACTTGCTCCAACTCGAATGCCCAAGTAAGAAAAAGGAATCCCCCCAATGTCGCAGCCAAGAATATCCGCCATTTCTCTAACTCGATTCTCATCCACATTTAGACCCATCAAACATCATTTATCATAATTGATCTTGAGGCCCGAGAGTAGTTCAAAATTTTTCAAGATCCTTCTCATCGCCCATGCATTTTGGGGGCTCACTGATCCAATGAAGATTGTGTCATCAGCATACTTTGGTGAGAAATTCGAACTTTTTCTTTCCCAATTTTAGCAGCTTTGAATAGGCCCAATTCCATCGCTCTGCCTACCAACAGACTGAGTCCCTCTGCTACCAGCAAATATAAGAAAGGGGATAGAGGATCCCCTTGTCTTAAGCCTCTTTCCAGCTTGAATTCAGCAGAAGGGCTACCATTGACTAACACTGAGGCATATGTGCTTGAGACACACTCCTTGATCTAGCTCCTCCATTTATGGCAGAAATTGAAGCCTTTCAGCATCATATCCAAGAACTTCCAATCCACCGAATCGTATGCCTTAGCAAAATCAATCTTGAAGAAAGCTCTCTCCAATTTTCTCCTCTTCGCTTCAGCTACAGACTCATTAAGAATTACAATCCCGTCCATAATATTTCTCTTTCCCACAAAATCGCTTTGATTGGTAGAAATCAGTTTATCCATTACTTTGCTTAGTCGGGACGCAAGTAATTTTGCAAGAATTTTATAGGCGCAGCCGATGAGGGAGATTGGCCTATAGTCCGACAAGCATGTTGCATCTTCTTTTTTAGGAATGAGAGCAATGAAGGACGGGTTGATTCCACGAACTAGCTTGCCATGAACATGAAAATCTGAGATCATTTGGAGAAAATCTTCCTTTATAACAGCCCAGCACACCTTGATGAATTTGAAGTTGAAACCGTCCAGTCCCGGGCTCTTGGAATTTTCGCAATTATCAACTGCAGATTCACCTCTTCCTCAGTAAAAGGGGCTGAGAGAAATGAGTTATCTGCTGGGGACAACTTTTTGGAGAAGATATTTGATGCCAACTTTGGGCGTGCAATGCTTTCCTGGCTGAAGTGTTTTTTGAAGAAAGATTCGACCCGGTCTTTCACAGCTTTCACATCCTCCGTCCACTGCCCATCTAACAATAGCCCTACAATGTCATTCCCTTTTCTGCGAAAATTGATCGCCCTGTGAAAGAATTTAGAATTCACGTTATTTTTAATGCACTTAAAGGTAAATTGAGAAGAAACATTAATATTAAAATGTGCAAAATAACATTTAAATTGCAAATGAAGTGAATAGATAATACGATATTTAAATTGAATTAAAGGGAGTATAGTTTAAAGTTTTAGCATGAATAGTGAGCTATAGTTGTTTGAAACTAAATACATGTTTTCAAAACCGGGTTGAACCGGCCGGTAACCCGGTTAAAAAGCACCTATATAACCGGATTTCAGGTTGAACCGGGTTGAACCGGTCAAAACCCGGTTCAACCGGAAAAAACCGGTTTTTTTCTTTTTTTAAAAAAATTAAATTATTAATTTATATTAAATATTTAAAATTTTAAATCTATATTCCTCTCACATTTTTCTCTAACACTTTCGATGTGGGATAAATGTACGAGGTGAGACAAAATTTATAAAATATGATATGAAAAGTTATAAAATATATATTTAAATTTTTGTAGGTGTATACTTATTTTATTTTTTTAACTAAACATAGAAAACGGTTGAACCGGTCCAACCGGTTGACCCGCTGACCGGTGGTCTGTCCGGTTCGATCACCAGTTCGGTTATGAAAACATTGACTAAATACTTTCTAAGAATTTCTGATTACCAATATTCCGATGAAAATTAAGACATAATTGGAGTATTAGAGTCAACTGGCATTATGTCAGCATGTTGTCATTATTGCATATATTGTCTTTAAATCATATTAAAATAGCTAATAATGTCAATTGAAAACGAAAGGAAAAAATATACATATAAAAGAAAATTCACATATCAGCCGATAATTTGAGCAATTGTTGTAGCAAAAAGTTGTGCGTAATAAATGTGAATACCGACTTATTGAGGAAGTTAGGTTTCTGATTTGGAAGGAAAATAGTTCCTTCTCATGGTCTTGCACCGCCCTATCCTTGAAAATATGAAGATATGTTAATAGGTAAATTTCAAGATTATAACTTATTAATAGGTATAAAATGATGGTATAAACGTGAGTATATTTGCACTATCGTGTGAAACTTTGACTATATATTCAATTTCATTTATATCTATTAGTAATTTGCATAAAAAATTTGTACATATTAATAGTTTTTATCCTAAAAATATCGTGAAAAAGAGTATAAATCGCGAGATGTGTTTTGTTGCGGTGTTTGCAATACTCACACTTTGAAAACACTTCTGAAAATCTAAAACGTAAGGTGCAATTTTAAAAATAAATGATTATATATGTTTTCTTAATTGTGTTTGTAAACACCCCTACATTGAGAATGCACTAATAAAAGTGTTAATTTACAAAGAATTTCTATAACTTTGGCAAGAATCAAATCTCACACCCATCAACTAGGTTTGTAAATGAGTCAAGTTGAGTACATATTTATGCAAATCTTGTCTGAAATGTTATCAAGCTCTAATCGAGTTGATGACAAGTCAAGCCTGAGTTGTTTAGCATTATTACACATGTATTTTTTTATTTTTTTTTTATTATTGAGTCTGAGCTCGAGCCGAGCAAACATAATAATTTGTTTGAGTTTTCGATGTCGAATTAAACACAAACGAGCTTTATCAAATGATCTTGAATGATTTGGTTTGATTTTTAATCCTACAATGTAACTGTTCTTAATCTCAACTACAATTATCTTTATTAAGGTAGAAAGAAAAATGAAACAATTATCTTATGAGACGATCTCACGGTGAATGTTCACATTAATTAATATCCAAAAGAAAAAATTAGGACAATAAATTTATTGTCTCACACAAGAAATTGACTTAAAAGGACATATTTACCCCTAAAGAGGAACTTGAAATAGAAAAACGGTAGTCGAGCATTAAATTGAATAGGGACCCATATGTGATATGTTCACCTAACCGTTCAACATTGCACCTCTTTTTCCTCAGATATGTAGTCTTGCACCACTTCGCATGTTACCATATTTAATTTCATCCCTCCAAACAACTTTCCCCTAAGACCCGCTCAAACTTATTTTCCTCTCTTTACCTTTTTTATGTAGTTTAACTTTATGATTCATGTTTACTAAAATCATGTTTATATTCATACTTTATTGTATTTATGATGGGTTATTCGAACAATCTATTTTATCGTGCCCAGAAACTTGCATTCATAGTATCTATAAAGTTCATAATATAAATGACTACCTTATATTTAACCTCATTATGCATTAAGAGTGTGTATATATAGTTAACGAAATATTAAATGTAAATAGGATATAATGAATGATCTAATGTTTTCTTCTACATGCATGTCTTGACCTTTTGCACATTTCTAATAATCACATACCATGGGGTGGTAGAAGACTTCTAAAGGAACCTTGATCTAAGATTCAAGAAGGTATTACATTTTTTGTAGACCGGTAATTTTACATCGTTTTGAATTATTGATCTCCATTGCTTGATCTTTTAATTTTGGTCCTATAAATTTTCTGATTTTTTTTTTTAAATTGGTCATTTAACCGGCTGCAGACCAAACAGGTAACCGTCACATATTTAATTATTTTATTTTTTCCTTTAATTTCGAAACACAACCTAAACTTTTTTAATCCTAATAATTTTGGATCGAGCTTGGGTCGGGTTTAAAAGAAAATCTGGATATTGTGAGACAACACAAATCAGATCGGTTTACCGGGTCTAAATTGACCCTGAAAAAAAAAGAAATTCAAAATACACAGTGTTGTGCCCGGAAAATAACTCCGGCCAACAAGTAATAATAAATATAAAACTAGTGCGAAATAGTAAATTAGACAATGTTTGATGACCCAGTTCACCGGAATGGTTACTTCTGGGGGCAATACCAATCCAGAAAGATATATTATATGTCTAGCATGCTAAAAGTTCAATCCTTTACAATGGAGGATTGATCGCCTATTTATAATGCTACGTTTTGCCATGCAGCCCTAATGGGCTGGCCGAGCTACAATCATGGGGTTGTTACTGTGTGCGCATGATCTGCCGCTAACTTCCTTGATTTGTGTCGCAGTTGTCTCCTGGAAGTTGGCGCGCCAATCTCTTTGGCTTTGGATCCGGGAGTTTGTTCTCTCACAGCTTATCTGATCCCGTCGGATACGTTCGGGAGCAAATTTGGCACCTTTGCCAACTGTGCTTACCAGATTCGCGTGCGACATGAGCTTGCGCAACTCTCTAGGGAGGTCGCCTGATCGGGCGAGCTTATTTGGTCAGGTCGCTCTGTTGATGTCGACTTCGGTCTCTTGTGCGATTGTCTAGTTAGGCTCCGGTTGCCATGTTAGCTTCTCTTGCCACGTGGTCGTAGGCCGACTACATGGCTACAACACACAGAAACCACTCTTCCTCCCTAAAAAATTATACATAAAAATTCCGATAAAAAATTATTAGGATTAAAAAAATTTAGGTGACATTTAGAAATTAAAGGAAGAAATAAAATAATCACACTTGTGGTGGTTACCTGTTTGATGACCTGCTGCAATAGGTTAAGAGAACAATTTCAAAATTTTAAAAAACTTACGAGATCAAAATTAAAAAATTAAAATAATCAAGAACAATTTCAAAACGAAACAAAGTTATGGTAGTAGAAAATATTTAATCCCATTCAAGAATTCTAGAGTACGGTCCATTAATTGACTAGATAGCTAACTACTAACTAGCAAATTTGGAATGCAACCGTTTTCTTTTGTATTTTTCCTCTCATGTGAATCTACAGGTATATATGCACACCGACGTTCATTTAGTGTGTTACATTTATAGAAGTACTCTATATGGGTTCGACTAACAACATCCAAAAAGGCATAGGTCCCCTTGATTTGTCGAATTACCAAAATGGATCATTTAATTTGAGTTAATTATCAAATACTCTCTAGAAAGACTAAATAATTCGTTCAACTGACGCGTAATGCAAAATCATGAAATAATTAACGGTGCAAATATGAGAAAAGCACAATGATTAATGAAATGTTTTTGCATTTCTCAACTAGTACTCAAACAATTTCTTTAATATTTCTAGGGGATGTTTGACAACTATATATTCAAATTATATGGTTCTTTTCATAATTTGGACAAATTATTTACACATAATAGAAAAAGAAGAAATCCAAAAAGTCATAGTTTTGAAACCTTGAATTAAATATAAACATCCACGAGCTAGGGTCATCGAGACATTGAGACATGATGTTTTTAATAAAACACAAATACTTTTCCTTTAATGGGCCACATAAGTTCAATATCTAAGAACATGGAAGTTGAACCAAATTGTCTTTTCGCATTACTTACCAAAACAAACTATCTAAAGGACATTTTTTAATGAACAGGTCTAATATACATCCGCTGCACGGTGCACTTTATAGTGTATTATAAAAAATATACAACTTATTATATATTAAAATATACAATTTATTTTACGAACACAGATTACATATTTTAGTATAAATAAGTTGTATGTTTATCAAATACACTAAGAAGTGCACTGTATAGCTGGTGCACAAGAGACCCGCTCGTATTCAATTAGATTTTTTTTTTCGAGGTATGAAATGACAAAAATTACTACCAAAACATGGAGAGCCCCATTTTCCTCCTACATATACTTCACACACAAGTTTCCCTCTTTTTTTCTTCTATACATACCTCTATTTAATTCAAATATCAACTATATAATAAAATACCCATTTCATCAACTAACACTATATTCACTATTTCAACTGAACACATCACCTCCCCTTTCAAAAACCTCTCTTTAATTCTCATCTCTCTCTCTCTCTCTAGTAATTAATAGTCTTAATGATGGGAAAAAGAGTGAATGAATTAATACCAATGGTACTCCTACTTTTCATCATGATTTTCACTTGTGATCATGCAAATGGTAGTAGGCACACGCAATTTCTCAAAGTTAAGCGGCAAACTCGAAATCCGGGAGAAGATGATACTTTCGCCGGATTTTTGCCGAAAGGAGTGCCGATTCCGCCCTCCGGTCCTTCCAAGAGGCACAACGAAATTGGCTTGGACGGAGGCGGAGGATCGCCGTGAACCTATACATACAAACACGTGTATGTATAAATATATATATTTAGCTAGCTAGATATTTATAAAATGCTATTATATTTTAATATTATTGATTCTTAATTAATCAAATTAAACGATCTATCTTTATTTGTGGAGGATCGGAGGATATATAGCCCACCTGGCCACTGGGTTCCTCAATTGAGTGGGAGACCCATGTTCAATTCCCTTTGAGAACGAATTGGAGTATGAGAATTATAAGATGGCTTGATGACTTTGTGGGGTGTTTGAGTGTTTTTTTTTTTAATCATCATAAGATGATGAGATATTATAGTTTAGAGAGAGAAAGCTATTATAGAGTTATAATTAATTATATGATCATAGAATTTCAGGAAAATTAATTTGATTTGTGGGTATTCTATGTGGAGAGAAACAACAATTGAAGTACATATATAGCCTTTATTGATGGATTTTATACAGATCTATTTCTCTTGTTTTTCGATTCATTTTATTTATAAGATAGAAAAGGATTTTATTTTAGATTATTGCATTACATTTACATGCTATTGTTTCTATATTCCTGCATGAAGGACGTTGAGCCATTAATTTCTCGTACGTTGTTGATTTGATATATATTGATATAGGTAGCTCATTAATTGCGGTTCAATTCTCTTATTTCACTTTGCGTATTTCATTGGTGTTTCACTCTGTCAGATCTTTAACACATGGATCTATAATATGGTAGTTCATTGGATATTTTTTATTATTCTACATGTCATCCTTCCATATTATGAAATGAATACAAAGTGGAACAATAATTATAAAATAGGTGATCTCCATAAAATTAATCATCATAGTATTAAATTAATCTTTCCTTCGGAAATTCTGTTCCTTTTCTTTAACATTTAATTCTATCATATGATAGTAAATGTGGAAAGGGAAAGAGTTATTCGTACGGTGGTACCAATATTATTAACTCATATATATTATTTCTGGAAATATTATTTGATCAAGTTATGTTTATTCATGACAGTAAATGTGAAAAGGGAAAAAGTTATTGGTACCAATATTAACTTATACATTATTTCTGGAAATATGAAGTTGATCAAGTTATGTTTTATTCATGGCAGTAAATGTGTGAAGGGAAAAAGTTATTGTACCAATATTAACTTATATTATTTCTGGAGATATGTATGTTTATTCAAGCTTCTGTGTGTTTTACTAATTCAATTTTTTTAATTTTATTATAGTATGCATGATATTGACCTATTCAAAAGGATAAGATTGTCATTGTTAGAGAAACAAAAGCGTGTTATAATAATCATGAAATTAATAATTAATGGGACGACGAAATGTTGCATATTATGATTTAATTAATTATCGTTTCACACTACGTATATGCGGTTGTGTGTCCAAAATTATGTGAAAAATACATAAGATAATGCAAAGGACAAAAAACATAATTATAGCCAACTTTTTTATAAGTGTCGGAAGACGGATAGAATTGACTAATTAGGAGATACATCAACAGTTTCAACTGCAGCAACGAATTAATGATCTCAACGCTTTTAATTTAATGGACATATTTGTCTATTTCGAATCTCATTTTGTTGTCGTCAAACATAATTTCCTTTTGAAAGGGTCTAAATTTTATAATATACGATTTGCAAGGATCTAATTGCAGTATTTAAGATCTGCGCATAAAAAAATTTATTCATTAATTGAAAGAATTTCGTCTCATCTAAAAAGTCGAAAGACGTCTAACTATGTTCCTATATTATTAACAACAGACTTTTACGTATAAATAAATAAGTCGTGACTTTTCAACATAACAAGTTGCAAGTTTTCTAAAATGACTATGAGTCTAAGACGGTCTTGCATCCGAAAACAAGACATACAAGACCTAGCCTACGTTTATTTAATTTCCCTCAATATTAATAATAAAAATTGAGAAAATCTCATGTGCAACTGGTGCACGGATACTCGCCCCAACTCTACTCATATATCCACAGAACATATTTAATATATTCAATGAGTCATACTTTTTTAAATTGATCATTTTATTGCATGAATGCACAAGAGTCTCATTCATGAAAATTATGTGGGTAGGAATATAAGTCGAAACATTCCTCATTGAATTTTGACAATCGATGGAGAAAATAGTTTTTTTTTTTTTTTTTTATCTTAACTTTTTTTTGGGTCACGTTGACTTTACACACTTTCGACCTTTTGACTTTTAAATTTTAATTTTTATTCTGTAACTTGTACACATTTATTGCTTGCTTTTTAATTTTAATTCATGTAAGTTACATGATAAAATTAAAATTTAAAAGTTAAAGATCAAAAAGTCGAAACTGCTTAAGTATTGAAAGAAAAGTCAAAATTTAAAAATCAACAACATAAAAACCAAAATATGATAAAATTATAGGACCAAAAACTATTTTTTTTTTCCCGTTGATGTATGTGGAATTTGTAGTAGAACGGTGAAATGCGTAGAAACCAGAAGGAAGAATTGTAGTATTACTAATTAGGCAAGACACTTGGTTCAATCAAATCAGTTAATTAAACATTCACTTGTTGTGAAAGGTCGACTTAATAGGATTAATTAAACAGAAGATTAAGTTGAATAAATATAATTAGCATGGAATTGAACTTGTATTAGGTTAAAGAAAAAGTCTTGTTTCGAAGTCATCTGCCGTCCAAAGAGACCATTAAATTCAAATATTCCTACCAAATCTGAAACGACTATAGCTATTAAAATAATTGAATTGTTCTCAAGTATGAAAAGGATAGAATTATAAACAATATAAAGCAATAATGTCAAATGTTAGTTAAATCAAAATTGATTTTTTATTTTTTTGGGTTTTGTTGGTGGGAAACTTCAAATACATGCACCCCCCGTCTGAAATTAGGGGAATAATTTATTTATTTAATTTCCTCAACACTACCCCTCATTCAATATCCATTGCCCTCGCGCTCTCTGGAGAAAGGCCCAATAGAGTGGACAATTTAAATGGGTGGAGTGCTTCCCGGAATCGAAAATAACGATACCATGTTTTCATCTAAAGTTTCGAAGAAAGAGAGGTTAGGGGAATAATCTATTTATTTAATTTCCCTCAACAACCCCCTCGAAATTGTTGTATACATCTACAGTTCAATATCCACTTTCGCATGCCCTTTGTTTTGTGAAATAGTGTCAATATTGATGGGTCTTATGACAAAAAATATATATACCGATTCTATATAACTGTTCTTTTATGAGAGAGAATTTATTTTGTAATTCAATAGTGTTTGACATTTTTCTCCCATTTTTCCTCTTTTACCCCTAGCCAAATCTCATTAATTTTTCCTATGCTAAAATTAAAGAATATGAATTTGACAAAAAATTACTCCATCAAAATTATACACCCTCCGTCCACCAAAATTGTGTTCATTTCATTTTGATATGTTGTACGAAAGAGAAATTAAGTCAATTTATGAATAACATAATTGATTGTGAGTAAAGTATAATGATAACTTGAATAATTAAGTGATTGTTGGACGATGAAGATAAAAAAAAATTATGTCCATAAACGTACGTAATTTACCTTTTCGTACAACATGTCAAAATGAAATTATCACAGTTTTGATGGACGGAGTGAGTATTTATTAATATATCTTTTTTTAATTTCGGCCCACATCCTAAAATAACATTTCTAAAATAGTCCACACTATTTTGACTTTTTAATTCTGGTACATCTTTTTTTCTTTTGAGTGGGTCTTATGTGCACTTCATAGTGTATTTTACTTTAAAACGTGCAATTTATAACACATATTACACGTTTTAGTATAAACAAATTGTATATTTCAGTTAAACAAGGTTTATATTTTATTAAATGTATTATGAAGTGCACTTGGTGTATACAACACCTAGCGCGGTTAAAAGAAAGTCTCATGGATTAATTATTTTTTTGAAATAATTTCATTATTGAGGAACATCTCAAAACATTTCCAAGTATATAATTTAGTGATATCAAGAATTTATCCAAGATACATATTATTTATACCTATCCAAATCAATGTTTAGCCTTATAAATCAAGAATCTGCCACTAGATTATGAACCCTTTATATGTATCAACATCGCTCGTGCTTAAGCTCGTTGCTAATATTACATTTTTTTTAAATAATAAATTAGAATATCGTGGACCATTTTATTCCTTCTGCTGATATACCTTAAGCCAAAAATAAATAAAAGAATATAAAATACTACATTTAACTAGTTTAATTTTGTAGATTGGAGTGTCAAATGCTCAGAAAATTTTGGCCTAGTGGTTAAATATCATAATCAAAACCACAATTAATTAGCACATATGCTTAACATGAACATTATAATGAAGTAATCAAAGTAACATGCTTCAATTAAATAAGAGTCAGCAACTTTAAGGTCCAAATTGGGGCCTTTAAGTACTAATAAGTCAAAACATTAGAAAAAAATACTACTAGGTCCAAATTGGTGATTGTAAAGACAATAATACCCCTCTTCTCCTTCTTTCTGCATACCGGCTCCAATGGATCAGTTTTCTATTCTGCAGGTTGATTTGATGTCTCTCCTCATTCCTCATGCAAGTATTGATTACACTCAACCTTCCCATTTCTCACTTATTAGTTATCACACGAATCAAAACCGGTCTCTCTCTCTCCTATTTTACATATCATCTTCTGGGTTGGTCTGAGTTATTGTTTTTTAATTTTGGTCTGATTTTTTGTTTTTTACTGAATTTTTTTACATCCAAAATATTACATATCATCCTTATTTTTTTATTTTTTATTTTGTATGGGTTTTCAATTTTTTTCTAGTTTTTTTACATCCAAAAAATTACACATCATTTTTTTAAGCGCAAAGTTTTACATATCTTTAACACGCATAAATGCATCAATAGATGAATATATGCAAAAAACATGAACGAATTCATAAAAATACATGAACACATTCACGAGTTTATGCACAGATTCATCAATTGATGAATATATGCATCTCTATTTCCAGATCCAACTCTTCCATCTCCAGCCCAAATAAAAAAAAAAAAAAAATTTACCAGAAACCAACGCAAATTTGACAGCCTCAACATATTCATCATCAAATTTACATATTCTCTACACACACAAATGCATCAATACATGAATATATGTAAAAAATAAAATATGCATCTGTTCATAATTTAATGAACATATTCATAACTAAAAGCTCAAATAATCATGTCTTCCTCCTTCATCCACCAAATTCCAATTCCAGATACTTCATCTCCAACCCAAAAAACATCAAATCCAGATCTTAAAAAATGCAGCACCAAATCTTCAAAACGCTTGCATGAAGAAGAAGTCCAGATCAATCACTACAAACCCACAAAATCAAAACAAACAAATCAAAATCAATCACCAAAATCCCACAAAATCAAAACAAACAAGTTCCAACAATTTTATACCACAACGATTTAATATAGCAAATCAAGTTCCAAAAATACCCCACAATTTTATACCACAAAAAATAGCAAATCTGAATTTTATACCCCAAAAATATAGCAATGAAAAAAAACAGATCTGGTAAACACGAATCAGAGCAAGTCAACCCACCAGAAAAAAATGCGTCCAACTCGAACGGTCCTAGCGGCGGCGGCTTCATCGGCTTTTGCATCGCGTCCACCGCCGCTCATCTAAAGCGCACCTTCTCCTCCAACTCAAATCTGCTTCCACCGCCGCGGGTTCAAGCTCTCCGCCGCCGCGGGTTCATTCTCCACCCGCCGTCAAATTCTCTCACCATCATAGGCGTGAAAGTGGTGAAGACTGGCTGAGAGAGGGTATTTTTTTGAGAGGGGATTTTTTTTGGGGGGAGAGAGATTAGAAATTAGAGAGAGAAAGAGTGAAAAGAAATGAGGGAGAACGTCTGGTGAACGGCTGATATGGGAGGGGAGGGTATTGTGGGCTTTTCAACATCCACTTTGGACCTAAGAGTTATTTAAAAAATATATTGGACCTGTGAGTTATTATATGGGTCTTTTGTGGACTGGATAGTCTTTTGTGGACCTAAGAGTTCATAGTCTTAAATAATTAGAGCGTGAGCCGTGGGACACCCCCTTCGCATCTGGAATGGTAAAGAATCTTTGCCAAACTATTCTCTTTTTAACCACGTGTCTCCCAAAAAACGTGTTGCTTGTTTTCCATATTAATAGTCAGGAGCCGACGCAGAAATGAGTAGGTCTCATGTGCACTTGGGTGTACTGTGCACTCATAGTGCATTTTAGAAGCGTTCAATTATACAAAACAAAAACGTGCAACTATTTCAAATAGAAGCATGCAACTATGTTCCCATATTAACAGTTGCACTTTTCTGTGTAAATAAGTCGCACTTTTCAGCATAACAAGTTGAATGCTTCTAAAATGCACTATGAGTGTGCGGTGCACTCGGGTGCATACAAGACCTAGCCCGCATGAATATATTCCAGGCAGGGCAAAAAAGAATAGAAAAAAATATTTAAAATAAAGGAGTTTTATCAATTCAGGGCCTGAAAGATGGTAAAGCTATCAATTTAAGGCCTGAAAGATTTTTCCTATCGATTCAAGGCCTGAAAGATAGGAAATTATCAATCCTGGGCCTGAAAGATAGAAACTATCAATTCAAGGCTTATAAAATTTAAGGCTATGTTTGGCACTAAAACCCTAAACTCTGAACACTAAACCCTAAACCCTAAACGATGAACCCTAAACCTTGAACCATGAACCCTAAACCCCCTGAACCGTAAACCTTGAATCGTAAACTCTAAAAATAAAAAAAATAAGAACATGAAATAAGGATATAAAATATAAGTGTCAAACATGACCTTAAAATGTGTGAGTCTCAAATTGATAGTTTTTATCTTTCAGGCCCTGGATCGATAGTTTTTAATCTTCCAGGCCTTGAATCGATAGGAAAAATCTTTAAGGTCTTAAATTGATAATTTTGTCATCTTTCAAGCCCTGAATTGACAATTTTTCTAAAATAAATTATAATTAATTAATGCTTTGAATTTAACTGATCATGTTGGTTTGCTAAATTATCATTTATTCATTCATCACCTTATTTAATTTTTACACCGCAAAAAAATAAGGAATTGGTTACGAAATTTTCAAACATAGCTAAAGAATTTTTAAACAAAATAATTTAGTCCTTAAATAGTGAGCATTGCCTACGAATTTTTAACATTCTAGTAGAAAAACAAATTCTCTATGAATTACTTACGGATTCTTAAAGACAAATTAACAAATTACCTACGAGCAAATTATCTACACATTTGTAATTTTTCGTAGGCAAACAAATTACATACACAAATAATTTTGTAGGCAATTACAATTGTAATTTGGAATTGCATACAAATAAATTTACCTGTGAATTACATAGAGGATTGAAAAAGTCTATATGATTAGAAAAATTTGTAGGCAAGTCTCAGACAATCCTCACTATCTAAGAATGAAATTATTTTCGTTGAAAATTCCGTAAACATATTGAAAAATTTCGTAGGCGATTCTCTATTTTCTAATAATATTTAAAATATTTATAAAATTTTAAAGGGTATATATGGTATTTCGCAATGAAAATTGAGATGGGGTAATTGCCCCACCTTGCCTTAAGGTGCGTCCACCCATATTAATAGTTACACTTTTCAATATAAATAAATTATATATTTTTAAAACGCATTATAAAGTACACAGTGTATTTGGTGCATATAGACTTAGCGTTAAAATTTTAAAGTTATAAGATATCTTAAATTATAGAAAATTTACAAAAATGTCATATATTGATAGTTTAAACTATTTTTTGCCCTATCCTTGATTTTTTTTTAATTACTCTTTTATGACATTTTTACTCTTACTACATCAATGTTTATCTCTCTCACTAGGTAGCGCGACACATGTGCAATCTACGCATGGCTCACGCGCGACTCACTTTAATAAATGTAAATATGTAATAGAAAGAAAAAAATTAGGTTTTTTTTATTAAAGATAAGATAAAAAAGAGTTTGAATTCTGAACATGGGCAAAAAAAAGAAAAATTGTCCCCTTCAATTAATTTTCTATTTACATTATTTTTGCCAGTCTTATAATAATACCTATGAGTTCTGAATAATGCTGGCATGCACTTAATGCATAGAGAACATTAGTTTTGCTGTAGAGTCTTAATTAATTAACAAGCATTTAATTTTGTTTAACAAATTTTAATTATAATAAGGCAATTGTAATAATTGAGAATATATAATTATATTTAATATATATATAAAATAATTATTGCAAAGTTTTGTATGCAACTAAATGAAATGTGCAATTCAAATACATTTTTAAAATATGCAAGTATTTTAGTAAAAACAACTTGCATATTCCGATAAAAACAAATTGTAAAATGCAATTAAGTTAGACATTGCACTTTGAGGCACAAGACCCACTCATTGTATATTTGAATCCATTTAACTTAAATATATAAAATCAGGATACATATAACATAAGAAAAAACTCCCCAAAAATAGGATTTGTAGAAACTATTGCCAGTCCCCTTATTTTCCAGATAATATTTGAAGTATCATTATAAAATATGACCAAAATAAAATAAAATTCAAAGTTAATAGTATTTAATTTCAAATAGGTAAAATCCTTCTGTTTTTCTAAAATAGGTATTGCAATCAACTCTTGAAATAGATCAACTCATTAATAGCGTAACTTTGGCTTGTAATGAAGCCCCCGTTAGTGGAGGGTGAATTATGGTCCCCCCGAATAAATCGGTACTTGAGCCAGGATATCAAGTCATCAAAAAAAAATCTCTTTTCAAATATATTTCATCTCAAGTTTGAAAACTTGCACACAAGTTAGGCGACCGAAGCAAAAGACACAGGAGCACAAAAAATTGGCTCATAAATGTTAAACCATAATAACTTGAGGAGATATATGTACACACTATGACCATATAAACCTCTGAACGCCCTTCCCCTTCAGATGTTATAGAATTCAAATATTCTAAATAAAACAAATTAATAATTAAAAAGAATAAAAAAGAGAATAAGAAAAGAGTGGAAGGGCCAAAAAGAAAAAAAAAAAAAGGTCTCTGTTTCCTACAATACAATTGGTCTGAAACTACATCATGCTCAAGATGAACAACATTTCAATAATCCTGTGATTCGCCTAAATTTGGGAGGAGGGTGAAAGAGCTCCTTCAGATCTTCGGGCAGCCTGCCCAGAAACTGATGACTTGTCCGATCCACGCACATTGTATTTCTCGTAAACCTTTTCTCTGTTCTCCGACCACCACGTCTCTGCTTGGTGTTCCCCGAATCTTCTTCGACTGTATATGCAAAACATTATAGGATAACACACAGAAAATGTGTGAAGAAGGCTCTCTATTATACACAACACAAAGGCAAATACTTTTATGAACTAGTTGCACCAAGCAAGTCCAGTCAATTTTTAAATGGTATTAGTTGGTCAGTATAACTTGATTTTACTGAAAAGTATTACTCCCTCTGTCCCATAGTCTTTTGTACATTTCACTTTTTGGCTCATATTTTAGCGAGTGAGTTGTTTATAGTGTATGAAATGATAAAGTGACTTTTAAGGAGGTGTAGGATAGATGAGGGGTAGGACTATCATACCCCACCTTAAAAATCTCTTTATCATTTCAAAAGTAGTTTTTAACATTTAACAGTATTAATTGCACCCAAGTGTTACTCCAACATAAATGATGGCAATTAAAATAAGAGGTGATGTCAAATACCTGAAGCGTACGCGCTTGAGATCTCTTGTTCCATCTCGAAGGGTAACAAGTGTTATGTACACACCTGGTTCATACTGTTCAATCCACTCAGCTTCAATTTGGCTAGCGTTACCAGGGACAACAGCGTTTCTTGATTTCAATCCACTTTCACTGTCCCGGTTAGGCTCCGAATCTTTCCCATCGAGACTCTCCGACACACTGCTCCTATAAGACTGAGAATTTGCACCACCGTTGGAAAGTCTGGTATCTGAGCGCTCAAATGTGCCGTTAGAGGAAGCTCGTTCCAGTCCCTGAGCATCTAAGCTATTCTCGCTGATTCCCGTATTATTTCGAAGCAATTGAGATGGAGCCTGTGTTGTATTTTGCAGACCTGAATCTATTACGGGGTGGGACCCCAAATAAGAGGCACTGATCTCATCTGATCTTGGATTCTTTTCTCCATTTGCACCAGGATGGTGTAAGCCGTTTGATTCCAATCCGTTGGGCAGGTAAATAAGCTTGAGGCTTTCAGGGTCGTAAGCCCCTGGTGGCAACCTCTCGGCCATATCTTTGAGCTGAAATATGAGAAAAAGGCGCGGGTTAACAAAACATTTATCAACCTATATGCTGGATATGGGGTGGACTTCTCTTTCCTTTTTTGCCCTTTTATGTGCAGAGGAGAATTAATTCAACTTCAAAAAAAATAGGATAAAAATTATGTAGTCCATCTGTTTCATGTTAATTTTCGTTTTAGAGAACTTCTGTTTCAAACTAAATGTCGTTTAACTATTTATCCCCAAGTGTGTCCCTTGAAGATTTCTTATAATGAAGAATATTATTTTCCCTCACTTCTTCCACTCTCTCTCCTCTTTTTCATTGTATCCCTCTCTTATTTAACAAAGATTTTTTTTTCTGTCACCTTAATTTTTCCACTCTCTCCTCTCTTTCATTGGTGGAGAGAGAAAAGTGTAGTTAGAAAAAATGATTTGAGGGTAAATATGCCAAAATACTATGTTCCTTAATTTGATACAAATTCTCTAAAACGACAACTAATATGAAACAGAGGGAGTAGGTTATTAAGGCAGAAATATACAACTCTCTAATTGTAGAAAAAAATACCGGTGAGATTCTCCTTGCTCTTGAAATTTCAAGTTAATATGTGATGAGATGCACATAAGAATAAGAAACAGAGCATAACCTGTGCTGTAAGTGACTTGATCACTTCTTTTGCAGCTTTGCATTTAGCAGATTCCTCAGCAGCCAATGTCATTGCCTCCTGAGCTTTCTTAGCCGATTGCTGGAGCTCCAATTCTTGCAACTCGCATCGGTTTTTAAGGCTTTCTGCCTGATTTAAGTTCATGGTCCATTAATTAGAAATACTACTTTTTTTTCTTTTCAGTATTTATTGAAATCAGAAAAACAAGTGAGATGGAAGCTAAGGCATACCTGCAACCGCAACTTATGCACTTCCTGATTCAGAAGTTCATTCGTCTTCTTTAGACTATCAGTAATACTTTTCGAAAAAGAGAGACCAGCTGTGGTAGGAACCGGGGGTTGCAGATCTCGGAGGGCTAGCCTTTCTCGAGAAGGGCGAAACAGACCTTGAACTAACACTTGAGGCAGTAAGAATCGGTTTTGGAACATTCCTACGTACATCAACACTTGTCGACATAACAGCATCTCTCAGCTGCAATAAAGATACTTGAGACGAACGACCAATAGAAAATGTATCGCCCTTTCTTCCTTGTTTAGCTGCTTTTGTATCCAACTGTTTGATCAAATCAAAGTTTGAAGGCATCCCCGACTTGGCCAACCTTAAATCAGCCTTGTCTAAACGATCCTTGTTCTCACCAGAAAGGCGGGGCCCGGAATTCCTCCGGTTATTGGCTCCAGCTTCGGCCACATTCGATAGTTTCACAAAACATGAATCACACACACGGTACGGTTTGCTAGGATTTGGTGACAACGCTGCTCGTGCTGCTTTTCTAGAACTGCAAGCATGGCAATGTACTAATCCACAGTTATAGCAATTATGTCGTTTTCTTGTGAAACCGAAAGCCTGTCTACAAGATGAGCACTGAGACTGCTCAGCACTAGAGACCCATTTATGAAGACATATAGCAGATGTATAATTCGAACCACAAGCAATAAATTTAACATGTCTATCCTTTAAAGCTTCAACTAGAGTCGGTATCTTCCTGTCTTCTATGTCCCCATGGCCTAACCTTCCATTAGCCCCTTTACCCCATGTATAAACCTCATTTTTGGATGTCAAAACAGCCACGTGATACGCACCACAAGAAATTTCTTCGATGGTTTCAGAACTGAGCTTGTCTTCTATCAAGCAAGGTAGCTTACCATCAGACTGGGAATTTCCGAGCTGTCCATAGACGGTACTTCCCATCGTGAAAACATGGCCGGATGTCGTTAGCCCAACGGTCAAACTATGCCCACACGCGATTTTGTGAAAATTGAAATCGATAAGCGCGGGGACGCAAGTGGGCTTCAGGCGAGGCTCCTTGTCACCATGTCCTAAACGATGCTTATCGCCATCTCCCCAAGTGAAGAGTTTTCCAGACGAAAAACTTGAGCTCGACTGTGTTACGATAACCTCAACCACAGCAGCTGTGTGCCACACTCCACAGGCGACTGCGATTGTTCTCAACCCTGATAGAGAGTCGACCTCCCTTGGAAACGAGACGCTTTCCCTATTCCCATGCCCCAAAACACCAAATGTCCCGTCCCCAAAAGTGAACAGTTGTCCAGTCGAAGTTATCATGGCAGTATGCCATGGCCCACAAGTAACTGTCGCAACTTGAAGCCCATCGAGCGGGCCCGCGATTCTCTTCGGTATCCAATGACTCACATCAGTACCATGACCTAACAGGCCGGCATAGTGGGTCCCATCGCCCCACGTGTAAAGCTCACCAGCCATTGTGACCGCACACGTGTGGAACTCTCCACACGCAACGAAATCGACACTACTAAATGTTAAAGATTCGATTAAACGTGGTTGTGTTACGTCTTTCCCGACCCCATGCCCGAGGCGTCCCCCCGATTCTTCGCCCCAACTGAAGACTTCACCTTGCCTGGTCACCAGAGCAGCATGGCGGACCCCACATGCTATGTAGTGCACATCGAGCACTACGTTGCTTTCCAATGGCCTAGGGAGAAGAACGTCAGCTCTTGTTGTGATGGAACTTGTGTTCTTCTCTGGCCCGATTTTGACGACATTATCACATATGACTTCGCCCCATATGTAGACATCCCCCAGCGCATCACAATCATCTGGTGCAGAACCGTGACTGGATGTACTGGGGGCGCTAGACACACTAACACGAAAAGCATCTGAGCCAGATGTTTTTACTTGCATGTTTGTTTGGTCTAATGCTACATGTGACCTTTCTGAATAGGTTGAATTATCAGGGCGGTAGCTCTTTGGAGAAGCAATTATGCTTGAAGTGATGGAAACCTCTGGTGAGCTAACTTCTCGTGTTGCACTCACGGAACTGTTGCTTGGACTGTTTGATGTCAAATCTCTGCTGTCCTGGAATCATTTAGTTAGACATAACAGGTTAAGATATGAATTTATATATCAGCAATAAAGCAACTCAGCATACATGTCATGCTCAATGATAAAGTTAAATATCAGTACACAGATCCATAGATTAAACGATCTACCAAGTCATTGACCATTATTAAAAACCTTTCAACTTACTTACTTTAAGTGTATTTATAGATGAGTTTACCCCCTACCTTCATAAATTATCCTAACACAGTTTTTGGATATTTTGTTGTTTATTAGTTGTTTGGAATCTTAAACTTGCAGATTGATTGCATTTTATTTTTATCTTTAGGATTTTAGCCTCATACCCTTAGACATTAAAGTCCAAGCAACAAAGACCAAAACTAAGGACTAAACTCTCACATGCAAATGACAACTTGATAATTCCAAGTTGTAAAACTCACATCAAAATAGAGGCCTCCATCATTCCATCCATCAATTTTTGAGCGCCCAGCTTGTCCAGATGTTATTAATGTCTTGAGACCAGCTATCCAGATTTCTGCCTCAACTTTGTCCTTGCAGATCTAATTATAAACAACAAATAGTTGCAGGGTTATTTTCCCATGATAAATTATTAACTAGTGGCATGTTGATAGCTCATTTTTATTTTTTAAGAACTTTGGCTAATCACCAACCAGGTCAAGCGATCTTTTCCCGTTGTTATATATGAGAGAAAAAGATAAGTACTCCTTCTCAGGGCGGAGATAACGTTGAAAAACGGCCTGCGAAACAAGTCAATAACAATCACTGAGATGGAACGCCAGATATGATAAAGTGAAAAGGTGAGGTTAAATAAAATATTAAAATCTCACAGTTCTCTGTCCGGGGATAATTCTTGAAACTGAAGCTAACTTCAAACTTCTTTCACCACTACTAGAAATCCAAATCAATGATGTCTCATCCTACACCAGTAAATTTAACTATAATTTTATGTTATAAAATAAATAAAAACACAGAAAAAACTCAAAAAGTGACGATGCTGTAAAATATTTATTTATCAAGTGAGATAGAAAACTGCAGTTATACAAATAACTGATGAAACATATAACATTCGTCCATGTGCATGTCAGAACAAATATTCAAGATTGGACACACTTTGATGGTATTTAACTGCTAATCATCCACCACAAGATTAACTTATTTAACAAACTATTAAGAAAATTTCAATAGGAAAGAGGATAAAAGTTAAAAGCTTCAAACATATTCAATTTCAATTACGGTAGAGACCAAAAAACACTTCTTCAGGAATCTAATCAATCACAGATGAAATTACCTGAACTAAAGCAACAAGATTTTGTTGAAAGTAAGCTTTGGAAATTTCTCATTTAAGTAAATCACTAAATCAACGATTATATGATCTAACTGCTGTTTATATATTATTTTATGACCCTTTTATTATCATTTCATTAGGGTTTTTGCCTCACTTGATTGGCACTTGTGATAGCTAAAGTTGTGTTGCTATTTATCCCGCCAGTTATTATTTTAATTTATCCATATAAAGAGGTGAATGAGGAATGTTAACTTTCCAAAGTTTTGGATGTCATACTGGGCTGGTTCTATGTCTCCTACTGCACATAAGATCACACACTGTCATAAGCAAATGGGTCTTATCTTATAATCATGATCAGAAGGTAAGCAATCAAGGCTTTTGAACGAAGAGAAGTGTTGTGATGCTCCATTGCTGCAGCTTGCAAATTTTCTAAAATATATACATTTAAATGATAATCTCATGATTGAATTGTATGACGCTGAGACAATTCTGGTAAGCATTCGATGTATGCTATTTTAAGATATCCAATTAACATGTAGTTAAACACTAATTGCATAATATTCACTAATAATTATTGAAAAATGGTTTATTGCATACCTAAGGGGGTGCTTGGTTTAGGGATATGGAGATGAGGGAATGGGAATGGACTGAAATTTTTGTTTGGTGATGAGGTATGGTATGGGAATAGTAATTTCATTCCTCACTTTGAGGAATCCCAATACTTCCCAAGATTGAGAGGAATGACTTTCATTCCATTCTACTATCAAAGTCGTTCCCTAAACCATTCCTCCCCCTCCAACCAAACACCCTTTTAGTTTTAGTACTTAGGACAAATAAGTCACTCTTTTGATCTCTGGGGTTTTTGAAATGCAGACAGCACTAAAGAACCTAAATTGACTGATATCCTATCCACTTTTCGCTTTCTAACATATATAGGGATTCAAAACTATGTAGGTTTTGGCCAATTATCCAATTGATTCTTTATAATTATCATATACTCTCCCAAAAGTCACTTTTCTTTTTTGTGTGTGTCTACAAAGTTTTTAGTTTTTCTTTTTGAAGCCTCACAAACAATTACAATAATTTTAGGTAAGAAATTCATCAAGATGATAATGGCATGTTCATATATAAGTGGAGGCTTGTGCAGGTGAGCTAGATCCAAGAAAAACTTAGATCAACTAATTCCACTACATCCAACTTCCCATGTACATAATGAAGTCATGATTGTTTTTCCAACATATACGCAATTTTGCCTGTTAGGAAATCAAGATTGAGAAAAATACGAATATATAGTGAAGATCTACATTCTACGACATTCTCCTGGAACAAGATAGCATCATGTCTTCACATGAATAATACAAAGTGCAAAATAAAGTATATCAGAGGATCACTTCTGTAAATCTTCAAACATTGCTCGACTTCCGAAATGATTAAACTAAATTAAAACACAATAATCAAATAATTTGGAAAAATAAAAATTTTGCAAAGAACACATCATCCTCAGAAGTCAGAATACATAATGATGGCGATATAATATATCAATTCTTGAAAAACTCTAAGGGATAGAAAGATCAAGTGATTGTCAAAGTAGAGTGGACATAAAAAGGACAAACATCACGACAAATGCAAGGACTATGAGCAGTATAAAAGTATAGTGCAAGAAAGCATTGTGCATATGGTATATTAGCCTTACATTAGAGAGTCTGAATGGATAAAATTTAGGTTTTCCATTACGGCCGTATTTAAGTAGTTGAGCTCCCTTCTTTAGAGCAATCAACGCCTGCACAAGTGAAGATGAAATCATAAAATAGAAGCATAGATAGTTAAAAACAAACACGATATACAGCTGTTCACTAGACAAGTTTCACAACACTCTAATTAACAAGCTAAAGGAATGTAAAGTCTCTCCCAAAAATCATGAACATTTTCAGATAAATACAAAGCAACCTCCACATATTTCCTTTATGTCAACACAAGTAAAAGGTCAAATCCGGACACTAATCAGAGATTCAATCTCCATGTCAGAATCTTTAGGACTTTTTAAATCGTATTTTGCTACAGAACACAAATAGTGAAATATATGCTGTGAAATATATGTGAGGTTCCATTAGTTAAAACAAATCAACACCCTGTTGTCTTTCTTATACAACAATGATATTATCATCATCTGTGTTTTTCTTCCTCTCAGCTTAACAGTAAAGGAATTCAAGTTATCCGAACTTACTCACTCTTGAAATTTCAATTCTTAAATTTACATTATTTGAAAATGAATGGTTGGTCCCAACAAATCAAGCAAATTAAGAAGTGATACTCCAAAAGAGATTATACAAATAAAGACACAAGATCTACATTAGAAGACAACATCTTCTTCAATAATGGCATTGCAATCCTTCAGAAGCTCCAATAAGAGACATGAAACCATTAAGTAAACCCAAGCAAAAAACTAAAACACACTTGAAAGAATAGTCAATCAACTAATAGCACTCATCAGAGTCTCAAATCAGTCTCAACCAGAAATTGACTGATGTGAACTTAAGAGCTCCATAATGTCAAATGATCAGCACTGCTAAAAACAATATAACTGGAACCAAAAAAAATTGTGAACTTCCTCCAAATGCGAACCACTGTCCTAACATATCACCAATTTTGAAACCTGTAATTAAGGGTATGTTTGTTTTGAAATTCACATGAAAGGATTTAGAACTTTCGGACCACATCATGTTCTATTTGGATTTCAAAATCTCACTACAATCCATATCTAAAAAAAAAAAACTAACTTTATTATTGCTCTTCCAAGTAAAACACACTTTATACATCCTAATAATAATACAACATGAATCACTTTGATTTGACATAAAGTAAAATCTCAATCTACAAAATCCCCAAAGGCCAAAACAAACACACATTTTTTTACTGTTCACCTGAATTTTTCAAATTGATAAATTTCAAATTCCAGAGAACCCCCACACCATAATCCCAAATTCATAACAACCTCACAGAAAAGAAGAAGAAAGACATAAACTAGCTCAAAGATCATACCATTTAAACTTAAGAATTCCATTTACGAATCAAAACGCAAATATACCTGCTCGATGTCACGATCGGCATTACCGTAGCTAACAAGATCTGCCATCCAATGTGAAGCGGTCACCTCCACACCAACACCACCGCCGCCACCATCCCACTCCACTCATTATCATGCCAAACCACCACTACCTCCGCCGCACACTACCATCCACAACGCCACCTAACTTCCCTCCCTTCCCGTTCAAAATTACTAAAAAATCCCCAAAGATCCAACACCGAAAACCACGCCTCCTGTCTCCAACAGATCTGGAAAACCTATCCAAAGTCAAAATTGGTCCTCCGTCCTTCCGATGGACTCCGATTGACCACGTCAGACGAAATTAAAAGTCCAAACCGCCGGAAGCAGAAAACGGCGATTCTACCAGCTCCGGCGACGCCGGAAAAGAGAACAGATAGAGAAATCAATTTACGAAATGAGAAGAGAGAGACGGAGGTGGTACGCAAGGAAGAAGAAGAAGAAAGACTACGAGTCAAAGATTAGGAAAAAGCAGGAGTTGCAGCAATTCCCAGACTTTGCCTGAGAAAATGTGTATTGATTGAGCTGTGATACTGTGCGGGGTGTTGCACCTCTGCTTCCCCTGCGTCCCTCTCAAAAGCATTTCTTATTAATTTTCTTTATTCCCTTTTCTTAAAGACAAAAATTTGTTTCTAAGTTTGAAAATGAATTCTATTTTTTTAATTTATTTTTTTTAGTTGTTTTATGAGTTCTTTTTTCTTAAAGTTGTTCACTTTACATCATTATTATTATTATTATTTATTGTACAGTGAATATTGTACAAATAATTATAATAGTAGTATACTATGAACATGATAAATCTAATATTTTTCTTTATTATTATTAATTGATACTTATAATCGAAATAATTAATTGTAGCTCAAGTTGTTTCAAGTCAAAATAATACATTTCTAAAGTTAATCAGTTGTTTGACGTCAAAATAAATAAGTGTGTTTTTTAAAATATAATTAAAAAACAAAATTTGGTGATGTTGATTATTTTTAATTTTTTAACACAATCAATATACATCATTCTTAAATATTAGGATTGTCAAATAAAAATTACTTATTTTAACGTGAAATAATAGATATATATCCAATTAAAATATATAAACACTTTTTTTAAAAACATATCAATTAAAAAAAGACTTTAGAAATATCTTATATTATGTTTTAAAATAGTCCCTAAATCGTATCAAAATGATTATACAAGTTGAGTTGCGAATATTTGAAGAAGAAAATTATCAAAGTTAACTTTGATCAGATCAATAATTTGTATGCACTTGAGAAAGTCAATCACATATTCTTTCATGTTGGAATGCCAATTCTTCACCAATGAATAGAAACAACACGAAACAAATCAATTTTGGATCACTCACCTTATTTTCAAGTTTCAATGACAAATATTTAAAAGACAAATGTTAAAAATCACCATAAATAATTTGGATTCATAAGATTAATCTCATGGAAACTCATAAATCTGGTTAATGAATAACTGAATAATTATATTTTCAAGTAATTTAGTAACCCTATCATATAATGTTATATGATGGTATTTCTTTAAAAACACGTTATAGAATTCAAAAAATAATTTTGAAATACAATATATATATATAGAGTAATTTATGCCAATATCAGTTTTTTTTGGAATCAGATTAATGTAATACGCCAACTATTGCTAAACCATGAATTAATTTCTAAATAACAAAAAAATTGTTTGTAATTTATATATCGGGCGGGTTGAGTTGGTGGGGTAAAAAAAAAATTGAAAAAAAAAATAAAAAGAAACTAAAAAATGGCTATTTTTTTTTATAGTAAAATAACTAATATTCCCTAAATAAATATTGAGTGGTTTTAGACAATGGTTCATGAAATGGTTTAGGGAATAATATTCAATTAAATTAAAAGATTTATCTTGTCATTTTTATATATATATATATATATATATATATATATATATAAATACTTTATGCCAATGCAAAATTTGGAATCATGTAATAATAAGTGCAAGTATTATTATTTCTCTTAACAAAAAAAATTGTTTGTAATTTATATATCATAGTTGAGTTGGTGTTAAATGTAAAAAAAAATGAGAAATTAGTTTATGGCTATCACTTTATGGTAAAAATGTAAAATAATTAATATTCCCTAAATAAATAGTGTTATGTTTGTTTGAACACCTGGAAATGACCGTAAATCTAGTAAACTCGGGTTTTCTATTTGGATTGGAATAAAATTTGGCCTATTTGAAAATATATTAATATTATATTTGTTAAGATTTTTGAGGATATTGTTGGGACGCCCAAATGGATTCGAACAAGTAATCATGGAATGGAGAGTATTAAAACAAGACAATTTGTATCAAATTAAGGAAATTATTCAATCAAATGGAGATGTATCTTTTTGTTTTGGGTGGAGAAACGGAAGAGAATGCATGTCATTTTTTTTTCAAAACAAATTCTCATCTAAAATCTGGAGTAGCATTTACAAATGGGCAAACGTCAACATAGTTCATCATCTGGACCCTGTACATTCATTTTCTGCAACATAGTACTATGTTCGTTACTCTCCCCAAAGGTAAACTCACGTCTTCTATTTAGATTTGAGTTATTTGGTCTATTTGGAAATGTAGAAACAATAAAAATTTTGAGGATATTGTGCCAGATTTGAACAAGCTCATGGAAGAGATAAAACCAGACTTGGTCTTGGATAGTGGCGAAAAATTCGACTTTGAGAATTTATCTTATTCGACGTGGTGAAAGGATCCTAGGAGCGGCTATATTTTTTAAATTAATGTCAATGCCTCTCTCTATTTTTAAGAGAGTGATTATCTTTTGTACTACAATTTTTACGTAATAATATTATTTTTGCTGTTAAAAAAAATATAATATTTTGACACATTTTACCATTGTCCAATCTTATATGTATCCTAAAAGGTATTTTTCAATTAAAAAAAAGTAAAAGATTTTTAGAAATATACATATGCCAGTAAATTTAAAAAATTGTGAAAAATAGCTTGAAACGACATTTAATTCAAAATAAAATTTAACTTCTTATACGATATTGATTATGAAACGGAAGGGTATTTTTTAATGAAATGACTAATAATAATATCAAATTAATAGTACTTTTAAATGAAATAACTAATATTATTATAAATTAAACACAAATATGATAAACCTTATTTACATAATGCATTTTTTAAACAACTACTCATATGATAATATAAACATTCGTTGCTCTTAAGTCAATAAATATTTACAAATTGTTCAAGAAAATGTACAAATAGCACATGCATTATTGAAATATTTCATAAATTTTATCCCTTCGTTCATCTTGTCTTGTTGTTATATTAAAAGTTTGACTCGTTTTTTAAACAAAAAATAGCCGAAAGGCGTTCTGGAAAAATAAACAATAAATAAGCATACAAAAAAAGTACGTGTACCAAAAAAAGTCTTCAAACAAAATTAATTGTTGAAGTTTACCTCATACTCAAATTTCAAATTTCCTAAATGTGTATTAAGTTAATAATTTTTCAGCCAACAGTAATTATTATTAAAAATATTTAATTATTTTTAGTTAAAATTAATTTTGACATAAAAAATATTGTTAATTTGTTTGAAATTTCCCAATATGACATCTAAATAAAATGAGGGGAGTATTATAAATTTATAAATGTTTTACCCTAAAACCTATAAAGAGCAACAAAAAATCGTGTGCCAAAGTAAATTGAAATTATTTTTAAATTCAACTTATACCCGCTTATTTTTGTATAACATCATATACATATAAATTATGAAGGCACATTTAAGTGAGAAAGTCTCACGATGAGACGAAATATAATTTTAGCTATGATGATTTAACATTTTAGAAGGGGTGAATGTTAATTTGTATTAATTTTTATTCCATTTGATATATAAGACAGTCTCGTATAGAATTTTTATTATAAAAATAATTAAAAAATTAACTAGTCAATCAATTCTCACGGTTGAGCATCAATGTCTTGGATTTGAAATTTAATGAAGTCGTATTTATGTAGAGTATTATTTTGTAATATAATAAAACTAAATGATCTAGAAAGGCTGGACCATGATTTTCGGATTCGGACACTTGACTGGACCGGTCGAATGAAGGACAAAAAGGGGGTAAAGCGGACCAAATGCTTTTGCATGATATGTGCATTCCCCAAAACGCCCTTTCTTTGCTGGATGACGTGGGCGGTTTCTTGAATGCCTATGTGTCATGATATTGCATTTTCTCTATTTTTTTCTTTTTATTTTTACTTTTAACAAAATCCGAAGTGTAAGAAAGTTTTTATTTTTTTTCCTTTAATCATCATATATTTGTATATATTTAGATATTCACAATTTCATTTAATTTTATACCAAATGGACCACGCCAGTTTATGTTGTAGTTGTAGATGGATCTACATTTTATATTTTTTATGATTAATGGTTTAGGGTTTAAAGTTCATGATTTAGGTTTTAGATGAACCAAGAACCCTAAATTTAAACCCTAAACCATTAAACATTCGGGTTAAAAATATATAAACCACTTGAATTTTGATTAAATTTATATTGAGTCCTAGAATGGGTATTTTAAAAAATTGAAATGAAAAAACAAAAAGAACTAAACCCATTCGAGTCGGGTGAACCATGAACCAGTCGGACTGAGTTTGGGTCGGGTAAAAAACTAAAAAAAAAAAAATTGAAAAAAAAAACTGAAAAACAAAAGTTGATAAAAAAAATCCAATTACACCAATTCTAAATAAAAGTAAAATAGTCTTGATGAAAGAATTCTTAAAAAAGAAAATATTATAATTATGGTATAAAATTAAATGAAATTCAAAATATCTAAATATATACATATATGGTGATTAAGAAAAAAAAAATTATGTTGCACTGTCACATCGTCATCCACATAGTCAGTGAACATAATTATAGTGACAACTGGTGGACTCTATTACCATTTTTAGTGTCATGAATATGATATTGCATTTTCTCTCTTTTTTCTTTTTATTTTTACTTTTAACAAAATCCGAAGTGAGTAGAAATCTGGTACTTTAGGTGCAGCCGTGGTGCAGGTAAACTCACAAGCATATTATTGTGCCAAATGGACCACGCCAGATCCATGTTGTAGATGGAGCTACATTTTATAATTTTAATTATTATATGTCGTCTACTAAATTATATATTAATATTTGTAAAAAAAAAAAAATAATAAATATTTGCAATATATGTATTTAAAGTAATTAATTATATAAAAATAAAGAGTTGGTATGTTGTGAAACTTGTTCACCGTGATTTTTTTTTTTTTTTACATATATACTCTTTAGTAATATAAGTCACAAAGAAGATTATCATTTAAGACGAAAGGTGGCGGAATATGGATTTAAACTTTTTGGAGGAGGGGGGGCAGTCACGCTAAACTCGTATTTTAAGTCTAACTAAAACATTTAAATGTTAATGTAACTATACTTATGTATACATATAAATCCAAACAAGAAAGAAAAATATACATATTAATATAATTATATACATGTGGACATATATATATATACACAAAGATAAAAATCTAGGGGTTGCAGCCCATAGTTTCACTTGCTCCCTAAATGAACTTCACTTTTGCTATATAATATAAATGAAACCTTCACTTTTTTGAAGAATACTCTTTATAGTAAAAAAATCACACCTTTTACAAATAAAAGTCACACTCTTTAGTAATATAAGTCACAACCATATTAGGTTTTTAGTGAAAACTTGTTCACACTGTACTTTGCCAAAAATAAAATACCACTTGATATTATATATATTTATTATTATATCAAATAAAAGATTGTTAATTAATTATAATAAAAACAACTATTTGAATTATATGTCTAATCTATGTATTGTAATTCTTGCATCTAATACAATATTGGATACGTTAATATACATGTACACACCATATGCTGCATAACTATACAATATGTTTCATTTATTTAAGAAAATATTTAGGATACAATATGTATTGTGTTTTTTTATGTGCATAGATATGGGTATTATATAGTTTAATAGTTGTGCATCCATAATAAATGGATAAATTGTGTCAAACCCCCATGTGATTTGCAAAATCGATGTCAAACCCCCCCTATACTTTATAAATATGGCACGAAAACCCCTTGTAATTTTTTGATATGGCGTGAAACCGCCCATTTTTGTTGAGATAATGGAAAATGTAATACACACTCGCTTTTTATTGTTATTTTTTCATTTTTTTTGCTAGAAAATGACATAATTACTCTCCAATAACTATAATAAAGGTGATTTTGGTGCTAAAGCTTCATATTTTTATGATTAAATAACTATATAAAAACTTTAAATTGTAAAAATATGAATGTTTGACGTTAAACCCCCCATTAATATAATCAATGGAGGGTAATTATGTTATTTTCCAACAAAAAAGGTGGGGAAAAACACTATAAAATGAGTGTGTAATACACTTTTTATTTCACACCATATTTATAAAATCACAAGGGGGTTTCACACATTTTTTAAAGTATAGGGGGGTTTGACGCCGATTTTTCAAACACATGGGGGGATTGACACAATTTACCCTATAATAATGGCAAAGTATAGGGTGAACAAGTTTCATGGTGAAATTAGTTAAGGAGTGTGATTTATATTACTAAAGGGTATTGATTATATAACTTAATAGTGTGACTTTTTACTATAAAGAATATTACTCATAAAAATGAATGTAGGATATATTACAACAAGAGAGTATAGTGTGATAATGAAGAAACAATGATTTATATTAAAAAGGGTGTAGTCATGATATAACTGAAATGTAAAAAATAAAGGTTTATTTACATGACCTAAACAATATACCAACTCATAATAAATATATACATGGCACATATATATATTATATATTTACAAAATAAATTTTGTACATTGTATCTTTCATTATACCTTGTAGATTGTTGTAGCATAGTTGCAGCCTTGCATGAACCTCAAGCTAGGTAAATGAACTTCGATGTTTCCTATATAACTTTGGAGGAATATGTTTTTATATATATCTAGGAACAACTACATTCCAACCATATTCAATTTTTCACTCTTATGTGTTGTCTAGAAGATTCCATAATCTTATGATTTTTGTATTTCTTCATTGATCAGAGCCTCAGAGGTATAAATTCAACGAATCAAAGTCAAAATTTCATTTTGAAAGAGTCTGTTAATTAATTTTTTTATTTAGCTGTGTCGAGTTTAAATTAGCAACAAATCAACACAAAAACCGTTCAATCCCAAAAGCTTAAAACTGTACTTTTATTGCTCTAATTGGGCTCGAAATATTATTATATTATTTAATATATTTAAATTGTTTAGTATATACTTGAACTACAGTCATGAGCTTTTGGAATAAAATTTAACTCTTGACTATCCCCCATATTACTATAAAGATTTAATTTGGAAGATGTGTCATCTTGAGATTAATTTTTATTGTATCGATGTGTCATTTTTTCACTGATTTGTAGTTAATATGAGACATTCATGTGACATTTTAATATGTAGTTTACTTAAAAAAATTGCAATAACTAAAGTTTGAACTTTATACCTCTTACATCGTATTTATATCTAATTGCACTAAACCAATTAAACTATCACTCAAATTGTATCTAAACCACCTAACTATTTTTTGTTGCACTAAACTATACAAACTATTATTTTATTACACTTACACCACCGAACTAATTTTTCAAGTCATATTTTCTCCCGATTTTATAAAGTGCGCCACACATAATTTTTAAATAGACATTTACATTAATTTGTATATACTAAGCACACTTCTTTTTTCCTCACTCATTCTACAACTTATTTGCAACATCTTTCTTCCTCAATTCTCGATTTTTTTAAATTTAAAAAAAATGAAAAATACTCAAATTTAAATTAGGGATTCGTGAAACAATTGCAGAATATGTAAAATTTGAAACAATAATTTTGCTCAAACAACTGTTTAAACAAGTATACTCATATACACCCTAAACAATTATTAATTCATATTTAATGTATTTATGTACATAATTATATTTTTTATTATTAAATATTAAATATATGTATTTATTATGAATATTGCATTTTTTAGTTAAAGAATCGCTTAATATGCGGGTATTAAGGGTGTGATTGGTATGTTGGAATAGATAGAGAATGATCATTCTTTAATCTATTTCAAATACATTGATTGGTATGTATTTTTGGAAAGAATCATAATTTCATTAGGAATGATCATTCCCAAAAATAAAGAAATTGTGATTCCTTACATACCCCATGGGTTTATATATTCCACATTTTGAGGAATAAATTTTTTTCCACGAAAAATATTATCATTCATTTCATAATATTACCTTCTACCCAACAACATCAATAATAATTTAATAATAATATTATTTTATTAAAAAAATTATTTAATAAAAAAAATAATAACCAACTCCAATAATAATAATAATCATATTAAATATAATAATATTAAAATAATTAAATAATATAAATTTTTTAACAATAATACTATATCTCAAAAAATGTAAATTAAAAATTTAAAAAATAAATAATTTTAATTTTGTTCGAAAAAAAATATTTTAACGAAAACAAAAAAAAAATATTATTATTTAATAATATATTATTAATAATAAAAAATATTAAATATATATATAACGTTATTATTAACTTATACTTTCAAAAATAATTAAAAACATATTAATATACATATATATGTTTACTAAAATTATATATTATTATAATAAACACAATAATAATATTATTTTTGTAATTATAAAAAATATTATTTTAAGAAATATATATTAAAAAGTTAAAAATAATAATATATTAAAAATGTATATAATAATCAATAATAATATTAATATTAAAGTATAATTAATAATTAATAATAATAATTTTAAAACAGATTCACCAATACTTATATTTCATTCTTAGGTCATACCAATCATAAAAATCATCATTCATATATCATTCCATTCAGACCTTCATTACATTCATTAATTCATTACATTCAATCGCAATTCCATTCATTAATACCAATCATGCCTTATAGTCATAAGTTTTCGGTATAAATTTTTTGCCCAATTAAATAAAATATATATATCATCATAAAATATATATATATATATATATATAATATATATATATATATATATATATATATATAAACAATATCAAGTTCAGATTTTCTTTTAGGCGACAATTTTGAAACTTCTATTAGATTTTCAGCAAGAGACAACTAGGAATCAAACAAATTATTTTCCCCGTCTTAGGTTAGCTACTTAGGATGCATTGAACAATAAATACAACTCACAAATTCATGTTAAATTAATGTGAATATCAATAAATCCAACTAATTAATGAGTGGAATAATGTAACCATTATATAGGCTAAGTCTTCGATGCAAACGAGTGCACCGTGCACTTATAGTGCATTTTAGAACCGTACAACTTTCACATATTGAAACATGCAATTATTTTTTTATATTAATAGTTGCAAGGTTCAGTGTAAACAAGTTGCATATTTTAGTATACAAAAGTTGCACGATTCTAAAATGCATTATGAGTACATAGTGCATCAGGATGCAAATGAGACCCACTCATTTATATAGTATCAAATTTTCCAAAGTTTTTTTTTTGGTAATGGAAAATTTTCATTAAAAATGAATAAGGTATACAATATACCTGTACAAAGATGTTATGTACAAATTTTCTATCACTCAAGAATTTTTTTTAGGATTTGACAACCATTCTGCAAAGGTTAAATTGCTAAAAGAAGAAGAATTTGTCCATATCCAATTCCAAAGTTTTTCCTTGATTTTTTAATGGTGCTCTCCATTTCAAAACATGTGCTTTCAAAAATCTATTTTTTCTTATTTTTTCATAATGTCAAAACAACACATATCCAAAGACCATTTGCTAGCAAGCCGCCCCTCTTTCCATTGAAAAAAGCCCACAGTGGAATCGAAATGAGAATAAATCTGATTTTGACACATATATGATATATCAAGCCAATTATAACAAGCATATCAAATATCAATAGCCTTCCCACATTCGAGAAAAAGATGAGAGACAGTATCCAAAATACCATCACACAAAAAGTGATTTTCTAGTGTTTAAGATATGAAAAAAAAAAACCCATATATATTTATTTTCACTAAATTAACTATATAAACAAATAAAATTTTAAAAGTTCAAATATCAGTTGATCTCTTCGATCAATATCTGATGCAAAATGCAATAAGATATCCATTAACTCCGTTCCCCACAAAGCTTCAAATTTTTCACGTGGCATTGCCGCCAACACTCAAATCAACTAACAATGTCAATCTCTATGTAACACATGAAACTTGTCTAAAAAAGTAACTAAAATTTTTAGGCGTCGTTGCAAATAAAATTATGATATTTTTTAAATTGTAATTTAATCTAAATTTTTTGATTTTGATAAATAAAATTTTACATTTATATTTTTTTACAATTTGAGCTTACATGCATATACCTCTTGAATTTTGACCATGAATAACATGACTTTTAGCTTGAGAAAAAAATTATAGCGGTGAAGAAATATACTTCTCGTAAACTGTGCTATTCCAAATTGAATGTCATGTCATATACAGTTAAGAAAAATAACTATATATAAGCTCGAATTGCAAAAAAATGTAAATGTGGAATTTTATTTACTAAAATCGAAAAATTTAGATTAAATTTTAATTTAAAAAAAATTATTCGCAATTAAGTCAAAATTTATTGCAATTAATTGACATTAAAAAAAATCAGCTATTATTTTTCTAACAGTACCAAATTATAAGTATTTTTTTTTTTTTGGATTTCTGTATTTACCAATAATTAGAAAAAATTATTAGTCCTGCACAATGTAATTTACTAAATGTATCAAACTATAAGTTGCTTATTCTGAATTTCTAAATCATCAATCATTACGAACGTTGAAAATTGTGGTTCATTAGATATCTTTGCCCATTTGACCAATCATTATTTTAAACAACGGGACACCAGAATACGGAGTGAAATATTATTTTTGGCACATATGATCATATCATCCGTTTATATTAACTGTCAAATGGAAGAGAAATCAAACAAGCGATAAGTAATAATGAAAAAAAAAATCGATTGCGACGTACTTAAATTAAATAATTTTGTTTCATTATATTCTTTTTTTTTTTCCGAAAGGTTTTTCATTATATTCAAAATCAACAATTATGATATACTCTTAAAATATTACAATGTGGCAACTTGGAGTGGAGAA
The DNA here is from genome assembly GCA_037126765.1 of Stenogyne calaminthoides. Lineage (NCBI taxonomy): Eukaryota > Viridiplantae > Streptophyta > Magnoliopsida > Lamiales > Lamiaceae > Stenogyne > Stenogyne calaminthoides. The sequence goes on along the minus strand of JBBCBC010000017.1, from coordinate 11,482,727 downwards.
CTTCACCCCAGATATATATTATGGAATATATAGGGATCAATTTCCAAGTAATGTCTAAAATTCATACAAATTAATGATTATTTTAACACAAAGTGATTGTTAATGTGATTTTCCTTGGCCCGAATTTTTATCAGAGCCCGAGCCCGAAACCATTTTTGGGATTTGGTAGGTGAACCAACGGTGGGACTTAGGGTGTGTTTTGAAACACTTAAAATAGCTTTCAGAAACACTTATTTTCAAAAACTGTGAGAGGAAGCTTTGAAAATAAATGTTTCTGTAAGCTGTTTTAAGTGTTTCAAAATACACCCTTACTTGGAGATAGAGGGCAGGAAGATCACCAAACTCGTTCAAAGATTGATATCACAGCCGCCTGTTTGGTTGACTTTTATTCTTTATTGACTCTTCAAAATTGTTATCTTTCAGCTGGTTTAGAGCCCGTCTATTTATTATTATTATTATTTTATTGATATGAAATTATGTGATTTATTTAACTTTCACATATTTGTTAAAGCCTATTATAATATGAAAATTCAAGAAATAACTTTTTATATTAGCAATACTACATAGCAGTTTCATTCCTCTGTGCTATTTTTCGTGTTTCAAATCTATTCTATTTTCTTAATTTTTAACATATGGATCCAGGATTACAGTGGTCCATTAGATAATTTTTTAAATTCAGAATATAGAACATAAAGTGAAACACTGAAAATGGAACATATGATAATTCCGCATAGGAGGCGGTCTGGATAATTCAACCAAAATTGAAAAATAGAGTACGGACTTTCGAGCCAAAAGAAAAATGCACCAATAATAACAAACAATTGAAATAATAGAAAATGTTTTTCCTCATTTTCCCAACTTTTCCAGATTAACAAACGGGCTTATGGAATAATTATTGTAATACACAATTCACATTTGCATGCCTACTCTTAAGATGGGCTGGGAATTGGGATTATTTAAGTGGTTATGAGTTCATTTAGAGGAAAATCTTTGAGAAAATAATTGTATATAAAAAAATCGGCCTGTTTTAAATTCACTAACTAGCTTATAGATAATAGATGCGACTATGTTTTTCATGTTTTTTTCTCTACAAATATTTTTTTTTTATTTTTTATTGGATGTGTATATTATCCATTGGATATTTGATGTAAGGTATTTTTTTGTTTTTCTTTCCAAAGAAATTTCAAATATATATTAATTACGGGGTTATGATTTAATGAAATGAATTATGAGATGAAGATATGAATGAAAACTGAAATAATTATCTTATTATTTGTATTTGAAAGCATTCCTGATCACTAATCGAGAATGCATATTAATTACATAAACTTTTTAAAAATATTTATTGCAAATCACACAATAGAGTAACCACATAGATATTTATAAATACATTTTTTTTTTTGAAAAAAAATTATTTATCAAGTACCAGAACTTATTTCATATTTAAGTGAGTATGGTATCTCAAGTCTTGCACCTTTCTTTTCCCTGGTCATCGATGATCATTATGGCTAAAGATATATATACATATATTATTATATAAATAAATAAAATGTGATTAATTTATTAATAAGTAATGATAGCATGAAACAATGATAGCTGTGATTATATATATATATATATATATATATATATATATAATATATATATATATATATATATATATATATATATATATATATATATATATAACGATCCCCGGCCTGAAAGCCGCCTTTGCCTTCTGTAATCATTCTATTATGGCATATTTTAAATGACTATCAACTGAAAACCAGACGAAATATTAAAGAAATAAAATAAAAGAAATAAAAAAGAAAAAGTAGAAAACGAGACACACACAATGCGCATTACTACACATTTAAGCTTGCATAAATTATGACTTGGACAATTTTTTTTTCAAACAATTTCTCCAAGAATAGTTTGGAGAAGCGGTTTTATTAAAAAAAAAAAAACAAAAAGGCAACGGTTTGAAAACCATTTGTCCAAGAATCAAACCGCTGTCTAATACCACTCAGACAACAGATTAGTAAATCATTGTGTCTAAGTAAACACTTGGACAACGGTTAATAATCGCTGTCTTTTTTTTTCTTTTCTTTTATATATTAGAACCGAGACCTAGCTCTCAGAATCCTTCATTTCTTTCTCTCCAATTTCCTCTCCCCCCAAAATCGCCGCAAAAACCGAAGACCAAAAATCGCCGTGCTTGGTTTCTTCAACCAAATCATGGCAGTCGTCGGCTTCTCCCTCTCCCCAAATCGTGGCGCCCTCCTCCTCCCTCCTCTCTACTGCCGCTTGCTCCTCCCCACCCCCCGTTGCCGTCGCCATCCTTCCTACCGCCACCGGTGCCGCCTCCATAACACTTAGTTAGTACAAGTGGATTGTGGGATCTTTTGACTTTTTTTTTATTTGAAATTATATATTTTGCTTCAATCTTAGTTTAATTTGTTTATATTATATATGTTGCTCTTGTTGTTTTTTTGGTGAACTAATCTTGTTATTTATAACACTTAGTTTTGTTTATATTATATATGTTGCTCTTCTTTTTTTTAAATTTGAAATATTATATTTTGCTCCATAACACTTAGTTGCTCTTGTTGTTTATATTACTGGTCTACTTCAGAAGACAATGTCATTCAAGCCTAATACACATGTGTTCATAGTATAAGAGTCTGCTATCAACTGAAATTTTAATTTACCATCTACGTGTACCTCCCATGACTATGATGATGATGAGATGTAACTTATAAGTAGATGTATCATGTATGCATGCATAGATAGTTCTTATAGGAAAGTGTTAATGTTCTTTAGGTCTATGGCCTAGAATGTTTTCTGCTATGAAGTAATTCACGGTTCTTTTTTCGTTTCCATGTGATGCATGATTATTGTGCCTGGTAGAAACAGTGGGGATATTCATGTAATGTCTGTGCAGATTTAGGTTCTTATCCGGACCATGTTATGGTTTCTATACAAGGTCTTTCTCCTAGAACGCCTAGTGTTGTAAAATCACACACCATTCTGTCCTCCCTGCCACGCTATGTATGATTGTACCTTGTAGAAACAGAGTTCGATATTTTGGTCCAGTAATCGGCTGTAAGAGATGAAACATCCGGTTGACCAATCTGGCTATGCCACATAGAAATGTTGTTAATACATGAAACATCCGGTTGTGAATATTGTTTGTTTTTTGTTTATTAAATGTTGTTTCTTCTGCTTTACAGGATCATGTCTCGTTTACCATATCCCGGAGATGATGGAGATTCTGATGGAGATCATGGCGCATATGATCATGGTGCATATGATGACTTGAGAGAGTGTGACACTGATGCTCCCACCACCACTAGCAGCTCCGGGGAGAAGCGCACTCGGGGTATAGTCACCATGTCATCTATTAAGAGAGCTCGTAGCAAGGGGAAAACACTTCAGGTAATTTTATTACAATTGAACAGTTTAAAATCGATAAATATATTGATTGATCGTTGAACCTAATTAAATATTATGTTATTGCAGTTATCGTTCAATGAGTTTGGACAGGCAATAGGAAAGGAGAGTGAGTCGTTGTCCTTCTACATTGAGCTGCAATCGAGGGCGTGATCCTATCGTCTTTGCCCGCCAAGGATCGGCGTATTTCAAACCGACTCTTTGAAGGAAAGATTATGGGACGAGCTTACGGTATGTTAATTATATATTTATTGAAAGTTGTAGTATGACCCTTAAATTTACTAATTTGTTATGTTATATGCGAATAGACTACATTCAGAGGTCTTGACCTCACAAAGAAGAAGTAAATATTGTCTCAAGTTGGAGTAATGACCAAGAATTTCCGGACTTGGTTGAGAAGTAACACACGAGATCCGGAAACTGATCTTTACTCGGCTAGTCCGCCTCTTGCGTATCAGAATAGCCCTATGGTGGCTCCATACTGGGAGGAGTTTGTGAGCAGAGCTATGGATGATGATTTCCAGGTAAAATTGATCAATGTCATTTCCTCAATTTCTAATGTCCTAAGTTTTTTAGTGTTTATCATATTTCTATTATACTGTAGAATCGAAGTAATAAAAATCGCGATCAAGCCAAGTCGATGGAGGCGCTATATCGTGGATCAAACAAAGGTTATGCACGAATAAGAGAAAATATGGCGAGATCAAAATCCTAACTTTTAATTTTTTTTTATATATTCACTTTTAATATATCTAATAAAGGAACACGTTCATCACTATCGTAGAAAGAAGAAATAAGAAAAACTGGAGAGAGTGAGCCTATTGTTACCCGTTTCGACTTATTTTGGACTACCGAAGCGGTCGAGACGGGAATATTCACGATCCCAGGTTACAACGCATCATCGAAGAAGTGGTAATCTATCCATTAATTTATCTTTCAATTACAAACTATTATTTATAAACAAATAATTAAATAATAATCTTTTGTTTTTGTGATTCAGGAGCGTCTATCTCAGACCATGACGCCCGATGGCATTCGCATGATCGGCCCTGATGATCTGTTTGGACGGGCTATGGGTCGCCAGAGCATCCCTACCGCCACTTCTGAGTGTCGGATATGGGCGTGTTAAGACATCTTTATGCTTTTGGTCTTCAAGCCATGAATATGGTGGGTATACTAACGAACAGATTGCCAAGTTGGCTAAAGATGTGGAACGTTTGAGGTCTCGAGAGAAGATCGAGCCACGTAATGTCGTCGAGTGGAGGAAAAGGCATGAACATAGTGTCGCTAATGCTATGTTTTTTACTAACCCAAGGGACGACTTTATTGAGGCACTTCAAAACGTCTCCCTGTGTATCGGATATGCATGTCTCACATTTGTTTTAATTAAAGACTAGTGTATTAAAAATTTTCTAACTAAATATCTTATTGAGCGACCAGCGACCTTTTGCTACCTTTATCCGGAGGATCCCGATCGGTTGGTGGCCACGAGAATCGTTAGATGCTCCCATGGAATGATTCATGGTCATTCCATCACTCTGGTTTTAGTGAGGGTCACACTCGATGTACCCGTAATAGGAGAGGAGGATTCGGTGCAAAACCAATCGATGAGGCCGTCGCGGTCGGAATGTTAATCGGGCACTTCATCGAATGACCGAGCAACTTGGTCTCTAGCACCATGAGGGTAAAATATTTGTTATTAAAGTTCATTATCTTATTTGTGGTTCTAAATAATATTGCAAATTAATTGTAGAATCTGCCGACCCCACATGAGGCTAAATCGAGGGACTCCACTGCTCTAAGACTTGGTTATCCCATGACTGGAGACTTAGATCACGATGATCATTTATAGTCTAGGGTGCACCGGATGGTATCGTCTAATGCTTTCAATATCGTCACAGTTCCCATGCTTGCTCACTTTCATCAGAATACTTTCCAAGAATTCGCCAAATTGAGGAACATGTCTTGTGAAAGTCTTGAATGACGAGTGGTTGAGTGCAACCACCATAGCCATTTACCTCAGGTATGTGTTTACTAATTCTCAATATTCACTTTCTGTATAGTTTAATTTTCTTTTTAAATATTAATTAGCGTATATATGTTGATTATGTTGGGATTATACTGGAAAGTATGCTTTTTACTTTGTATAATCAAACTGAATTTCGGACTTATTTGCTGAAATAAATTGTTTATCACTGATGCTTTAAATATCATTGAATGTTACATATATTTCTTTGCATAACTGTTCAATAATTAAATGCGTGTTACATTGTAGTTAATTTAGTGATACCGGATCACAGAAGATTAAATTATCAGTCCCTTGTAACTAAAAGTACGCTATTCACGACCTAGATGGAAATGAACAACCCATCGTGAAAGGTTGAAGTGTAAGGCTCAGATTGACTTGTCTTGACCAAGAGATTACACTAGTGCATGACCGATGTAATTGAATAGGACCCTGAGGAGGATAAATTCTTGAATCGAACAAGGAAGAATTAGACCTCGATTGGTTCGTTATTTCTTAATCTTCGTCCCTTAAATAGGATCACGTGGGATTGGTAACTATTGCTTTGACTTATCATGGGTAGCGAATCAACGAGATTCAATACTTTTTATCTTGGGCAATATTATTAGTCACATGTGATTGCTAAGATTTATCTGAAGAATCGCGCGTGCAAGCACGCTTTTGTTCGATTTGCCCCTTGGGAGGTTCATAAGCTTTATCATACCAAATCTTGCAAGTGGAATTAGTTTAGGTATGGATAATAATGTTGAACCGTTCCTCGACCAAGGACAAAAGATATTAATTAACGGAAAGCTATTTCGGTGGCTTGAATTAATTAATGGGCTAGATAATCTTAAACACGGGAAATAATGACGGAAGGCGATATTGATCGTAATATGGGTTAAGATGGATAGTGCAATATTAATTATGTAGTGGGATTAATTAATATTTATGGGCTTGAATTATATTGTGGCTCAATATTAGATATTCAAGGTCCATTAGAAGGTCCAATCTTAATTCTCCTAAAGGTCCCCTGAGTAGCCCAACATATAGTCCATTAACTGAAAAGGTGATTAAAATAAAATAAATATTGTTGCTTATTTTTTCCATGTATATTTCGAATTTTATAGATAAAATTGAGAGAAAGATTTTCTTTGAATTTTGTTATGGAATGAAGATATGTATTCTTGGAATACAAGATTATCTCATTAAATTCAAGAAATCTCCCACTTAGTTATCTATAATGATGAGTTCGAAATTTTTGAAAATATAGTGGGCAATAAAGATTTTTTTGATTTTCTTGAAAAGATATTATGGAAGATATGTATTTCTTGAAATACAAGAATATCTCATAAATTCAAGAAGATCCAAATCTTGGTTTCTTGAACCATATTTTCGAAAATTATCCATAATTTGAGGAGGTGGGATTTTTGTGGAATATTTTAATTATGGGAAAAATAATATAGGAGATATATTCAAGATTTCTTGGTGATCAAGAAAAGTCTTTTCCCACATTGTTTTTCCACTGAAAAAATCGACCACTCCTCACCTATAAATAGGGGATGATTCTTTCATTCCCAAGTACAATTCCATGTGCTGGAAAAATTAGCAAATCCACGAAAGTGGTGCAACAAAGTTTATTTTTCCTTTTGTTAATTGTTCGCGAGTATCCTTCCATCGGATTGTCGAGTAAGGGCTAAGGGAATACTTGGGAAGTCGTTTTGGTTAGTCCGTCCAACCGAATTCACTGCCATCCCGAGAGGTACGTTCACGTAAACCCGTAGATTCCGCATGCGTAGGTTTTACGTGGCTTATTATATGCATGATATGTTGTTGCAATTATTATTTGAATTAATATAGGATTAATTCATGCTAGTAATAATTAAAGAATTAAATTTGTATTTAAATATTCACCCCGAATAGATCTGTGCAAATTATTCCCCAACAGGTTAAAGATATTTGGGTGAGCTATATCTCTCCAGAGATAACCGAGCAAGTGGAATGTACTCCTTCGTCTCCTCCCAAGTGTCTTGCATAATGGGTGATAGGGTACAGACCATGGATGAGTTCGTTAATCATATGCTGAATCTAACTGGGAGCGATCATCTCATTTTTTGGCCAACAAATGTGGGGTGAGTGATAAACATTTCGTTAAAATTTATATTCATGTTTATAATATTTGCACATATATATGCTAAATTTGCAGTTAATTTTAATACTCTCAATATAATATAGGAACCATTGGGTGCTGGTCGCCATACAAATGAATACATTAAGTGTGTATTTTATGGACCCAGCTCATGATGGAGTTTATTCAAATCGCCCTGATCTCGTTTCATATATGGAAGCGTAAGTTCATTTTTAATATTCTATACAATGATTTATTTTACTTTTAAAATTATGCATATTTAATCTATTTTTATTTTTTAATTATAATAATAATAGTGTGATGACGATGTATCAGAGTCGCCTTCAGAGTCAGGGTTCAAGATCCAGGTTAAATAAAGTGAACTGGATTAACATTAAGGTAAATTTAATTTAGTAAATTATCAAACTAATTAATAGAAAGAAATCATAATTGTAATACGTGATTATATTGTTAATCAACGTGGTCCGAACCTTGGCGAGATAATGACCATTGTGGTCATTTTTGTGTGTTGCTTTATAGAAGATATAATCGGCCGCTTCTATAACTTGAACATTCCTCCCAATGTAAGTCAATTATTGATTTATTTAAATTATTATTGATTGAATAAAAATTCATACTATATTGATTGATTAGATTTGTTTTTGCGGTTTGTCTATGAGCGTGAGCTCAAGTCTTACTCTAAGAAAAGATGGAGAAATGGAAAAATGATTGGATGGGGGTACCTTTACAATCGATTCTTATATTCATCGATCAATATTGAGAGAATGTTGTTTGAAATATTGGTAGCATGTAATTAAATTATATATTTACGATGATATATATTTCATGTTTTTTGGTGTATTGGACGTATGTTTATGATTGTATGTTTATATATTTGATGTTTTGGTATATATATGTGGTTTATGGTTTTATTATAGGATTTTTGGTTTATGTTATATGGTATTGGACGTATATATAAGTTTTGGTTTATAGTTTTATTATAGGATTTTTAAAATGTAAATTAATAATTAAAAAAAAAGAAGATATTGGACAGCGGTTTTCAACCGCTGTCTATGTAAAATAATAAACAAATTAAAAAAAATATTAGCTTGGGACAATGATTTATCAACCGCTGTCTGCTTAACTTGCAAAGCGGTTAAAACATTTGTCAAGTCTTTTTCTTGGACAGCGGTTTTTATCATTATCCAAGCTGGAGACGGTGATGCTTGGAGAAGCGATTATAACCATTCTCCACCGCTCTCCAAGGTCATTTTTTTTTCATAATTTATTCGCCTCAAATGTGTATTAGTGGCGATTCTAATTATACAAAGGCTAACTTTGTAGGGGAAGAAGCCAAATTTTAAAGGTAGAATAAGCTTTTGATACGACATTACCAACTAGTTTGGTCGGGGACCCAAAAAAAATATTGCATTATTTCTTTTCCATTGATAGTTAGACTTCACATAGATATGCATGTATGTATATAAGTCTATTTGCTACCATTATCATGAATGTTTTTTGGACTTCAAATGCTACGATCCCCGTATAATGCGATAAGTTTGACAAAAACTCGTATGAGACGGTCTTATGCAAAAGTTAGACGGGATACAACCAAATATGAATCAACACCCACTCTTTCAAAATGTTAAAGTGATAATGTTCAAATTATAACCCGATTCATCGTGAGACCGTCTTATACAAGTGCGTCTCGATAATTTTTGTAGTATAATTTTTTTTGTCCAATAACTTAACTACTATTCATGTTTCGTTCCAATAAATTTATTCGTTCACTTGGTCCCGTAATTAAATTGATTGTCCAACTTTTATTCATTTTTTGCCGAGACATTGCAAATAATGTCGTTTCGCTCACATGCAAGTCACGTGACGGTAAAATTTAAGAATTTTCAATACTCTCACTGATATGGACACTGATTATTTTTTCCTTTTTAGTTTTTTACGTTTTTAATCAATTAAATTACTTATGTGTAAATAACTCAATAAATTAAAAAAAAATTAAAATTAAAAATCTATAAATTTCGAAAGGACTAAATTTTATCGGCACGCGACTTGCGTGGCCAAAAATGATGTCTTTCGCGATTTTTGAGTGAAAAATAAATCAAAATTGAATAATTAGTTAATTTAATTATGAGACTAAAATTGAACATTTAAATTTTTTTAAGATAAAAAATATTTTTAAAAAAAATCCCTATCTCGTTGTTTCAATCTAGATAAATGGTTTAATAAGCTATCTGACGAAAAATTCGAAAATCATGTCCGATTATTCTCACTATATTAATCAATATTATTAAGGAAAATATAAGTTGAGCTGATTTGGGTTTTATATGAATAAAATATAGAGTCGTCTATTTGAATAAGATCTGTAAAACAGTCTTACACAGCTAGTATCAAATTAGGTATGACCTGTATTTATAACATACAATGCCAAATTAAACCAAATAAAAGATCCAATATATATAGACGGCCAATTTTTTCATTGATAAATAAATAAAATAGGGCCCCAACTTTTATAAGAAATTGATTTTAGAATATAATCCCTCCATTTTTTAATAGATGTCATTTTGAGGTTTTTAAGACAAATTAAGGACATATTTTTTTTTTTAAAATTAACCTTAATTATTATTATTTAAATATTCTTAACAATAATTGTTATTGACTGAAAAAATATACACACAACATTTTTATAGGAAATTTAAAATTTAAAATTACCATATTAAAAGCAAATATGAGATAAAGAGGGAGAAAATTTCAGAACGACATCTATTTTAAAAATATTTCAAAAAATTAAAACGATATCTAATTAAAAATGGAGGGAGTATATGACTAGAGAGGAGTTACTAGAAAGAATAAATTAGTTGTTAGGTCAAATTAATAAACAATAATAATCCCTTTGAGTGCAAGAGAATCAAATTATTAGGTTTGCCTGGAAAAGCACAAAACAATTCTGAAAATAAACCTTAAAAACTAGTGCATGTTTGTGTTTCCACTTTTTAAATAATATTTTATTCTCAATCATTGCAAATAAACCGACATATTCCATCAAACAAGTTTTGTGATGCCTGAATTTCAGTTTCAGGTTTATCTGAATAAATGAAGTACGTGAACGCGGTGATTGAAAATTATAAAATTCAGTCAAGTGTTAAAGTGGGGATAACTCAAGTGGTTAGAGCTCAATTACTTGAGATCCCGAGATTCTGGGTTCAAGACATGGAGAGGGATACTTATTCACTCTTGTGGTGATCCCCCTTATATGGGGTGGTGGTCCCCTTCTGTGGGGTTGCGGTGCGGTGCAATTACTGTTTCGAGTTGTAGTTTCGGGTGGTCCCTCTCTTGTGGTGGTTGCGGTTTCGGTCTACAGCGAGATGAAATGTGTTAGTGTTAGTGTCCTATAGACAATCATTTGTAAGGACATAATACTCGATGATATTCAGTTTGATTTAATATTATTATCCATTTAATATTAATGTATGACAATACACTTGTTTGAATATTATGTTTGATTGTTTGCATTTATTCTTATATGTGTTCCCATGAACCAATGCAGTCATTGAGGATGTGAGACCTCAGATGACTTAAGCATGATTCTCAAATAGTCCCGATCAAGGATCATCAAGAATGAGATATTGATGATGCATTTGAGATTGATGTGCGATCTGCATCATACTCTTAGATAGTGTTGTAGTTCTCACTTACTGCGAGATACTAGGTATCTCATGATGGATGCACAGATACCTTAGAGGGTATTGGTGTACTCATCCGAAAAATTGTTTGATGTTACTCCACTTAAGTGTCTACGAGTGTCTCGATTAGTGGGAGCGATGTGATATTCCTCTGACTTGAGGTCAATATGCATAACATGTATGTGTTGGGGAATGAGTTGCACAGATCTATTCGGGGTGAATATTTAAATACAAATTTAATTCATTAATTATTACTAGCATGAATTAATCCTATATTAATTCAAATAATAATTGCAACAACAAATCATGCATATAAAAAGCCACGTAAAACCTACGCATGCGGAATCTACGGGTTTACGTGAACGTACCTCTCGGGATGACAGTGACTTCAGTCGGACGGACTAACCAAAAGGACTTCCCAAGTATTCCATTAGCCCTTGCTCAACTATCCGGTGGAAGGACACTCGTCGAACAATTAACAAAAGGAAAAAAATAAACTTTGTTGCACCACCTTTGTGGATTTGCTAATATTTCCAGCACATGGAATTGTACTTGGGAATGAACTAATCATCCCCTATTTATAAGAGGGAGGTGGTCGAAATTTCTAGTGAAAAATCAATGTGGGAAAAGACTTTTCTTGATCACCAAGAAATCTTGAATATATCTCTTATATTCTTTTTCCCATAATTATAATATTCCACAAAATCCCACCTTCTCTATTTGCTATGGTAATTTTCGAAAATAATGCCTTGCAAGATTCCAAGATTTGAATCTTCTTGAATTTATAAGATATTCTTGTATTTCAAGAAATACATATCTTCCATAACATCTTTTCAAGAAAATCAAGAAAATCTTTCTTGCCCATTATTCTCAAAATTTCGAAAATTCCATATAGATAACCAAGTGGGAGATTTTTTGAATTTAATGAGATAATCTTGTATTCCAAGAATACATATCTTCATTCCATAACAAAATTCAAAGAAAATCTTTCTCCCTCTTTTATCCATAAATTTCGAAAATTAGAGGAAAAATTAAGCAACAATATTTATTTTATTTTAATCATATTTTTCAGTTATTGGACTATTTGTTGGGCTACTCAGGGGGCCTTTAGGAGTGGACCTTCTAATGGATCTTGAATATCTAATATTGAGCCACAATATAATTCAAGTCCATAAATATTAATTAATCCCACTACATAATTAATATTGCACTATCCATCTTAACCCATATTACAATCAATATGGCTCTCGGTCATTATTTCCCGTGTTTAAGATTATCTAGCCCATTAATTAATTCAAGCCACTGAAATAACTTTCCGTTAGTTAATATCTTTTGTCCTTGGTCGAGGAACGGTTCAACATTATTATCCATACCGGAAACTAATTCCACTTGCAAGATTTGGTATGATAAAACTTATGAACCTCCCAAGGGGGCAAATCAAGCAAGCGTACCTGCACACGATTCTTCGTATTAAATCTTAGCAATCACATGTGACCAATAATATTACCCAAGATAAAAAGTATTGAATCTCTCTGATTCGCTACCCATGATAAGTCAAAGCAATAGTTACCAATCCCACGTGATCCTATTTAAGGGACGAAGATTAAGAAACAACGAACCACTGAGGTCTAATTCTTCCTTGTTCAGTTCTGAAGAATTTATCCTCCTGTAGGTCCTATTCAGTGCATCAGTCATGCACTAGTGTAATCTCTTGGTCAAGACAAATCAATCTGAGCCTTACACCTCAACCTTTCGTGATGGGTTGTTCATTTCCATCTAGGTCGTGAATGGCGTACTTTTAGTTACAAGGGACTGTTAATTTAATCTTCTGTGATCTGGTATCACTAAATTAACTACAGTGTAACACGTACGAATTATTGAACAATTATGCAGTAAATATATGTAACATTCAATCATATTTGAAGCATCAGTGATAAACAATTTATTTCAGTAAATAAGTCTGAAAATTCAGTTTCGATTATACAAAGTAAAAAGCATACTTTTCAGTATAATCCCAACAGTATGAAGTGGTGAACTTTGAACATGACCGACGCTTGCACCCTTAATGGGTAGATATGACATGGATTGAGTTCATCACAAAGTGCATGTGCATGGTAGTTGAGCCAAGAAAATGATTCATTCCTCAATGTGGATTTAGAGAGAGTGCTCGTCTTCTTATACTAATTGGATCGTTAATCATTGTCCAATGCACATCATGTTTGGACTTTGTATCCAATTGTAGCAAACGTGATCAATTAGCGTAATGAGAAAATATGATTAAATTCATGTTCAAGGCTTAATCGAGTATTCGTGAATGAAAGGAGGAAATCGTAATAACCCATGTTATTGTTACAGGTAGTTGCACATTTCCTCGCAACGTACCTCATATATTGAGAATGTCTGATTTATTGTCTAGGGTTCAATTAAGATCGTTAGTTTGACTAATCGCTCGATATATAAAGGCATATGAGTTACACAACAAGTAATTCCCCTTTACAGATTATAGTTGATTGATTAAATATTAAATTGAATTTAATATTTAATTTATGGAGAATTAATAATAATTATATTTGGAATTAATTATATTTAATTAAATAGGAATCCCAAAATAATATATGGAATATTATTGTAGGAAAATATAAATAGGGAAATAAAATCTATGAGATTTGATTTGTAAGATTAGGGATTTTATTTCCTAATGAAGATGACTTAAGATTTAAGTTGACTTCTTCTATATATATGAATCCTTGGAAATTCATTATACACCCAAGAATTATATTCTCCATAAAATCTCCAGTGTAGAATTTTCTTAGCAAATTCATACGGGGATTCAACGCTGGCAATTCTCTGTGGATCTGTGAACGGGGATTACTAGGATACCGTAGTTGAGGAGATTGCTTACGAAGAACTGTAAGAATTCCGTTTACGTATTCCGTCATTTAATTATGCAATCTATAATTCGTTGTTGGTGAATTGTTTATTCCGCTGAGCATGTTTTATTTGTATTAAGTGCTTGTAAATTCCAACAAAATGATGTTGTCATACTCGATGGTAGAAGAAATTATTGTAATTAATTATCTTAGGAAACTATTGTAATTGATTACCTTTCAAAAAAATAAAATTATAAAATTTAAAAAATTTCTACTTATGTTTTTATTTTATTGAAATCCTCATAAAATTTGTCTAGTGTATATATTTTAAAAAACTTATATTGTTATCGCGTGAGCATAAAAGGTAGTCTCGCTATGCCCAATTTTCACTTTTGATTTAATACATGCTTTTAATGTATGTCTGGTTTTAAAACAATTATGATAAAATCTTTTAAATTAGTAGATCAAAGTACTTTTATGCATGCTTAAATGACTTTTGGTGTTAGAACTTTATGATTTTCTAATGGAATGAACGTATATTTATGGGCATGGACAAAGTCTTGTTATTTAAATGCATTTTCAAGAGTCAAATTATTTTTCACTAAAGTACTTACATTTTTTAGTGAAAATAACTTGAATTTTTATAAATGCATTTTCAAAGTGTGTGTGAGTGTTTTTTAGAGATGTTGTGTAAAATATTTTAACATGTGGCGCAATATTAAACAATCGAAGACTTAAAAATACGTGCAAATAATTTCAAAATTTTACATAGACTAAATTAGTGTATGTGTGTTTAAAAATGAAAGTATTCATTATAATAATCAGTGACATAGACATAAATATTGTACCATGACTATAAGATATAGAAAGGATATAGTGTAATACAAAACCTAATGAACTATTTTATGGACTAAGTAAAAATTGATCTCCTTTGACCATAATTAATCTAAGAACATAACCAGTTGTTGTTTGGAACGTGATAGCAATTCATAACTTAAACACGAGAGTAACGACCCTAGGAAACTAGGTGTACTAGAACACTCAATAGATTGATACTTGGTTACTTCGCTTGTTTTTGTTAATATTTGCAGTTTGTGTTAGTGTTAGTGTCCTAGAGACAATCTATTGTAAGGACATAATACTCGATAATATTCAGTTTAATTTAATATTATAGTTCAATTAATATTAATGTATGTCAATACACTTGTTTGAATATTATGTTTGATTGTTTGCATTTATTCATACAAGTGTTCCCATGAGTCATTGCTGTCATTGAGATTGTGAGAACTCAGATGACTTAAGCATGATTTTCAAATAGCTCCGATCAAGGATTATCAAGAATGGGATATTGATGATACAATGGAGATTGGTGTGTGATCTGCATCATACTCTTAGAGAGTGTAGTAAGATCTCACTTACTACGAGATACTAGGTATCTCATGATGGATGCACAAATACCTTAGAGGGTATTGGTATACCCATCCGAGAAACCGTTTGATGTATTTCCACTATATGTGTCTACGGGTGTCTCGGTTAGTGGGAGCGATGCGATACTCCTTTGACTTGAGGTCAATACGCACGACATGTGTGGAGTGATGAACTTTGACCATGACCAACACTTGCACCCTTCCATGGGTAGATACGGCTTTGATTGAGTTCATCACGAAGTGCATGTGCGTGGTAGTTGAGCCAAGAATATGATTCATTCCTCAATGTGGATTTAGAGAGAATACTCGTCTTCTCATCATAATTGGATCAAAGTCATCGGCCGATGCACGTCAACTTAGACTTTGTGGCTAAGTGTGACATACATGATCAATTAGCGATTAGAGATAATATGATTAAGTTATTTGAATAGACACTTCATCATGTTCAAGACTTAATCGAGTATTCGCGAATGAAAGGAGGAAATCGTAATAGCCCATGTTTTGATTCTACGGGTAGTTGCGCGTTTTTCATAGCGTACCTCATATATTGAGAATGTCGATTTATTGTCTAGGGTTCAATTAAGACCGTTAGTTTGACTAATCGCTCGATATATGAGGGTCTATGGGTCACACAACAAGTAGTTCCCTTTTACGGATTATAGTTGGTTGATTAAATGTTAAATTGGATTTAATATTTAATTTATGGAGAATTAATTAATAATAGATTAATTTGGAATTAATTATTATTAATATTTAATTAAATTGGATTTAATTAAATAAGAATTCCCAATAATAATATATGAAATATTATTGTAGGATTTAATATATATGAAATCAAATCCGTAGAGATTTGATATACATGAGAATTAAATCCGTAGAGATTTTATATGTGGGAAATAAATCTAAGAGATTTATTTAAATAAAGATTAGGGATTTTATTTCCCAATCAAGTTAACTTAAGATTTAAGCTGAGTCTCTCCTATATATATGAGCTCTTGAGAATCCATGCATAATACGGTTGTTCAACTTCTCTCCATAAAATCTAGAGTTATAATTTTCCTAGCAAATTCATCTCGGGATTCAACGCTGACAAATTTGTGCAAGTTTGTGAACGGGGATTACGTGGATACCATAGTAGAGAAATATGCGTACGATTTACTGTAAGATTTCTCTTTATGTTTACACGTATTTAATTATGCAATTATATGTTCATTGTTGGTGAACTGTTTAATTCCGCCGCGCATGTATTACGTGTTTACGTGCCTCTAAATTCCAACAGTTTGTATATATAGGCAATGAGCACAACTACATTTGCGACTACTAGGTCAGTTTTGAAGGTCGACATAAAAACACTTCTCCCACTAACTCCATCTTCTTGAAAGTCTCTTTTATGAAGCGTCTAATAACTCAATCTTCGAATCTGCACCACATGCATGACCTGTAATCTTTTAAGTCTTCATCTTGCATTCAAAGATATTATAAACAACATATAAAAAATGAGTTAGTATTATGAGAAATGTAAAAAAATTCAAATGTTATCAGAAATATTGTCTAACATATTGTACAACAAATTGTCAATATCAGCACACTTAAATTGTAAGGTACACCTGTTGAAAAAAAAAAAAAACCTACTCTTCGTTCTGTTGCATGAAAGCATGCCACATAGTTAAGACGGTTTATGACACACATGAAATACTTTCTCAAAGCTTAGACTATCACTTGAATTCAATATTCGCGCGCATTTTGAAGTCGTCTAGTTCTTTTTTTTTTGGAGGATAGTCGTCTAGTTCTTAAAGTACATATACATACGTAGATAGAAAGAGGATGTATTGAAAAGAAAATATTGCGAATGATATCTTATGACCAATATCTTATAATCAATATTAGTTGAGTAACTTATTGAATTTATATAGTCTATGTTTGCTTCGAAACTCATGCGGATGAACTTAGAATTATACGAATCATGCATTTTCTATTACATAGTTTGATATTTAAAATTATATTTCAACATTTATTCCTAAAATTTACTTTTCACAAAATATTATATATTCACATCACTGATTTTTTCACTCTCAATACTATATAAAACACAATATTAATTACTATTAAAAATTGATTTGACATAAAATAAAATTTCATCCTATATCAAAGTTTCAAAACAAACACATAGTTTCAAAACAAACACATATCTAGAAAAAAGTCTAGTACTTGGTACCTTAGTAGTTAACCACAACCATAATCTCACCTTTATCTCATCGATCACTCTATCAATCACCATGGAAACATTGCTGAAGACGAGTTCATTTTTACATTTCCAAATCGTCCAAATCGCAACAATCCATATAGTAGCAGCGAATCTTAACGAAACACCTGACCCAAGAAGTCCACAAAACTGCTGAAAATTTGATCGCGGGTCACTATGGAAGGCAAATGAAAGATTCAGTCACTCAAGCAATCTGGACCAGATTTGCGATAAAAACTACAGTCAAAGAAAAGGTGGCTAATATCCCCCGTTGCCTCACCACAGAGAGCACAAGAAGTATCGTCCTAATCTGTAAGCACTTTTTTTCCTTAAAGATTCTCTCGTTGGCATTCTCATCTTCAACATCTTCCAGACAATGGTTTGAACTCTCCTGTGAGCATAGCTTTACAAAGATATTGTTGGAAATTGGTTGAGTGATTGGGTGTTGACCCAACGTTGACCAGATTTTCAAGATGATGATGCATTCGTGAAAAATGGAAAAAAGTTGCAAATTCATAATCTACGTTTCAAGTAGATTAATTTGATGTATTTATTTGCCCAAAATCAATTTCGGGTGAATGGGATACTAATATATTAAGTTGGCAATTTGTCATCAAAGTTGAAGAGGAAATTGTGGAAGGGAAATGAAAATCCCACCAATCCCACATAGGAAAATGGATGAGGAATGAGTCTCCTTATTAGTAGACTTGTGGTATGAAAATTCAATATTGACTAAGTCTACATAGTGGTGCTAAGAGTCTATTGACTGCACGCGCGCGCCATATTGGGCGCTTAGATGTTCACTTTGCACGTACGCATCATCGCAAGGAACTAAGGAGGCAGTCGGCTCGATCGTGGCTCGAACCTGTGACGCGAAATAAGGGCTCACACGGTGCGGTTCGTCTGGGCGGTTGAATCTTGATCTGATCCAAGAGACTTGATCGGAGGGCCCATATTCGCCTTGTCCAGAAAGTTGCAGCCTTTTACCAAACAACACTACAACTCTTCAACCATTATAAATTTAGTCCCCATATTTCATTTTCAATCATTCAAAAATTCTAAATCATTCAGTGCATACAAAACATTCTAGCAATCTAGATCTGCATTAGAAGTCGTGTCAAGAAAGTTTCGGATACCCCGAGTCCGTTCGCCGATAGTTTCCGATCCGTAGTGCAATGATCGTGAAGTTTTAAAGTTATTGTATCTTGGGGACGATTGCCATTGTTACAGTATTGCACTGGAGTACGGAGCTATTTCATCTTACGAAAAGACAATTCAACTCTTGCCTCGACTTTTCGTATTGAATTAGTTCTGCATCATCTTCATCTACACAAACAATACCATTTTTCTAACAGATATTTGAACATTTTTTCTTGATCAATTCTCGGACCAGCAGCTATCGGATTGTCAACTAGTCTTGAAGAGTGGTGTAAGGTGCTCAATGCTCATGATAAACATATTTAGTAACTGCTTTAAAATTCAAGTAAAAAGATAGAAATAATTATTTTAAAAAAAATTTGCATGTAATAATTTTAAAAATAAATGCTTATGAAACACGTTTTAGAGTTCTAAAATAGGCACTTAAGTTTGCAAAAAAAAAAAAAAAATATATATATATATATATCATACTACAGGAAAATAAAATATATTTGATGTGCATTTTTATATAATAATTATAGGTTTTTAACCAAAAAAAAAAGAAAAGAAAAAAAAAGGATACTAAAAAAAATTTAAATTATATGCTATTATTATATAAGTAAGTGGGTTCATATAACGCATCTGAAAGCATGAACCTACACCCATCGTGTTGGTATTCGGGATTTAGAAATCACTAACCTTTATTCCAGAATTACAGCGGAAGAAATATCGAACCCGGTTGAATTCATCGTATGCACTAGAATCTCTTAGTCCGAAACAAAACCACATGGATTGCTTCCATTATTCACAATTTAAGAGCCCTTTGTTCTAGTATGTTGTGATGTGATAGCAGAATTGAGAAAACCCCGTTATCTCTTTCTGTGTTCTTTTACGTAAAATCTTTTTGAAGCATTCTGAATAAGATCTTTTGTCTCTCTCTTATTCTCTCGTATGATGAATTCAAATCATTTTAAATTTATCCATAACTTTAAATCAGTATTATCCATTCATGTGTGTATAATAATTATTATTATTAAATAATAATTATTGTTTGATTAATTATTATAATAATAATTACTTTCACATCCCTTAACAAAATTGATTGTGTTAATCACATTCATGATCACAAACCCGTTTAGAACTACCCATAGCCGATCGGTAGGCTTTGGAGGGTACCCAAAAAGCTCCGTCCCATTACCATTTCTAGGTGAATAAGGGTTTTCCAACTGAGGCACAATATAATTTCATGGTGAGACGAAAAATAATTTACTTATGACGTTTTTGTTGGGCTTGATGTTAAAATAAAAGGGGTTTTTTTATCCCACATCGGATGAGAACAAAGAAAGTGGACTTCCAAATTCTATATAAGGAGCCTTTGGGTCTTTGTTACAAATGCACCGGTCAATACACTTTAGTCCAGTGTTTGATTCTAATTAAATTTCTTTCTCATATTTGTGAGAAGGTGAGAGTCATGTAGACTTGTAATAGTGTAGGGGTGTCGAGCGAGAGAGGGAAAATCTGTATGATTGTAAAAATTTATCATATAGTGATGTTTCTTTCGTGGTCTGTGGTTTTTCTCCGGTTTTGGAGTTTTCCACGTAAAATCTTGTGTTGTTGATTGTAGTTTTGTTTCTTCATTTATTTCTCGTTTGTTTTGTTTTTCCCTTGGTATGAATGGGGGACAAAGTTTCCCCAACAAGTGGTATCAGAGCCCGGGGTCAGGTCTCTTGATATTCTGAGTATGCTCTGTGGTTGCAGCGTAGTCTGATCTTCCACATCAGAAAAGATTTCTTGAGAAGGTCCTGTTGGGTAATAAGTTGCACAGATCTATTCGGGTTGAATATTTAAATACAAATTTAATTCTTTAATTATTACTAGCATGAATTAATCCTATATTAATTCAAATAATAATCCAACAACATATCATGCATATAATAATTCACGTAAAACCTACACATGCGGAATTCTACGAGTTTACGTGAACGTACCTCTTGGGATGGCAACGGTGTGGCTGAATAGACTAACCGTAAGGACTTCCCAAGTATTCCCTTAGCCCTCGTTCGACTATCCGGTGGAAGCATTCTTGTGAACGATTTAACAAAAGGAAAATAATATGTTGCACCACCTTTGTGGATTTACTAATTTTTCCAGCACATGGATTTGTACACAACTCACAATTGTCGTTTTTCAAAAAAATACAATCTGTCGACGTTACAAAATATTTGATATTTTATCGACGCTGATATTTTTCCGAAAAACCAATTTTCGTGTGTTACTGGGAATGAAACATTCATCCCCTATTTATAGAGCATGAAGTGGACGAAAATTTTGTGATAAAACAATGTGGGAAAATCTTTTCTTGATCTCCAAGAAATCTTGAATATATCTCCTATATTCTTTTTCCCATAATTATAATATTCCACAAAAATCCCACTTACTCTAATGCTATGGATATTTTCGAAAATATGATGAGTCAAGAATTCAAGATTTGGATCTTCTTGAATTTATGAGATATTCTTGTATTTCAAGAAATACATATCTTCCATAATATCTTTTCAAGAAAATTAAGAAAATCTTTCTTGCCCACTATATTTCCAAATTTTCGAAAATCTCTTATGAATTAACCAAGTGGGAGATTTCTTGAATTTAATGAGATAATCTTGTATTCCAAGAATACATATTTTCATTCCATAACAAAATTCAAATAAAATCTTTCTCCCAACTTATCCATAATTTTCTAAATTTAATTGGAAAAATAAGCAACAATATTTATTTTATTTTAATCACCTTTTCAGTTATTGGACTATATGTTGGGCTACTTAGGGGGCCTTTAAGAGAATTAAGATTGGACCTTCTAATGGACCTTGATTATCTAATATTGAGCCACAATATAATTCAAGCCCATAAATATTAATTAATCCCACTACATAATTAATATTGCACTATCCATCTTAACCCATATTACAGTCAATATGGCTCCTGGTCATTATTTCCCGTGTTTAAGATTATCTAGCCCATTAATTAATTCAAGCCCTTTGAAATAGCTTTCGTTAATTAATATCTTTTGTCCTTGGTCAAGGAAAGATTCAACATTATTATCCATCTAGGAAACTAATTCCACTTGCAAGATTTGGTATGATAAAGCTTATGAACCTCCGAGGGGAAAATCGAACAAAGCGTGCAGACGCACGATTCTTTGTATTAAATCTTAGCAATCACATGTGACTAATAATATTGCCCAAGATAAAAAGTATTGAATCTCATTTGATTATTTACCCATGATAAGTCAAAGCAATAGTTACCAATCCCACGTGATCTATTTAAGGGACGAAGATTAAGAAATATCGAACTATTGAGGTCTAATTCTTCCTTGTTGGTTAGAAGAATTTATCCTCCTCAGAGGTCCTATTCAGTGCATCAGTCATGCACTAGTGTAATCTCTTGGTCAAGACAAGCCAATCGAGAGCCTTACACTTCAACCTTTCACGATGGGTTGTTCATTTCCATATAGGTCGTGAATAACGTACTTTTTCGATTACAAGGGATTTGTTAATTTAATCTTCGTGATCCGGTATCACTAAATTAACTACAATGTAACACGCATCGACTTATTGAGCAGTTATGCAATAAATATATGTAACATTCAATAATATTTAAAGCATCAGTGATAAACAATTTATTTCAGTAAATAAGTCTGAAAATCCAACTTCAATTATACAAAGTAAAAAACATACTTTCCAGTATAATCCCAACAATCTCCCACTTATACTCAAAGTCTGCTTTTAAGTATACTACAACATGTCTCGCGTAGTCCGTGACATCTAATGTCACCTACACGAACCTAATAATTTCTCCCACTTATACTCAAAGCAGTTAGCGCGGTCTTGACACCCATTCCTTCCACATGTCTCTCGAATGTATTGAGGCGGACCCTTTGTGAATGAATCGCTGGGTTGTCCTTAGACACTATCTTTGCCACATCTATATCTCTCTCTTAACGATTTCTCGATAAGATGTCTTTCCTTTAGTGTGCTTGTTTGACTCGTGAACTCTTGGTTCCCTTGAATTTCTGTTGCCCTAGCAAATATTGCTAGACAAATTCGGAACTCCATCCAAGTCCACTAAGAAGGTCAGAGCCAAATCGGTTCTTTTCAACGCTTCACAAGCATTCTTTACCCGATTTCCATGGTTGAGTCGATTGATGCATTTTCGCTTCACACTCGTCCATTTGATGGCTATACTTCCCAAATGAAACACAATGGCGAGGCGAGATAGTTTCTGAAATTTAAGTCTGATTGGAAATCCGAGTTCGTGTAGCCGATGGGGATTGGAGTATCTGACTGATAAATCAACATTCTATCCCGAGTTCTTTTCAGATACTTCAGAATGTTTTTAACTGTCGTCCAACGCTCTTTCCCTGGGTTACTTTGATATCTTGCCACCATGCCTACGGCAAAGCAGATATCCGGTCTCGTACACAACATTGCATACATAAGGTTTTAAAAGCGGTAAGCGCAAAAGAATACCTTTCATGTCATCTATCTCCTTTTGCGTCTTAGGGGACATTTTCTTGGATAGATGGATTCCAAATCTGAAAGGTACGAATCCTTTCTTGGAATCTTGGATGCTGAAGCGCTTCAAGACAGTGTCTATGTATGAAGCTTGCGATAAGCCTATCATCATTTTCTTGCGATCTCGAGTGATCTTGATCCCAAGGATGTGCCCGGCTTCCCCTAAGTCCTTCATATCAAACTGTTTTGAAAACCATGCCCTTGCGTCTGATAACACCTTCACATCGTTCCCGATGATCAGAATGTCATCTACGCATAGTACTAAGAATACCAATGCAGTTCCGACACGCTTTTTATACACACAACTTTCAAATTCATTTTGATCGAACCCATAAGACTTTATAACATGATCAAAACATTGGTTCCAAGCTCTGGATGCCTGTTTGAGTCCGTAAATGGACCTTTTGAGCTTACAAACTAGGTGTTCTTGGCCTGTTTCAATGAAAACTTGGGGTTGTTGCATACAGATCTCTTCATCAAGACTTCCGTTAAGGAAAGCTGTCTTGACATCCATTTGCCAGATTTCAAAGTCGAAATGCAAAGAATCGATAAGAGAATACGGATGGACTTTTAAGCATGGCTACACAGGCGAAAAAAGTTTCCTCATGTCGATCCCTTCTTTTCGAGTGTAACCTTTTCGCCACTAGTCTTGCTTAAAAGGTTTCAACCTTCCCGTCCGGTCCTCTTTTCCTCTTATATACCCACTTGCATCCAATGGGTTTGACCCCATTAAGTGGTTCGACTAGCTCCCACACTCTATTATGAAACATAGAACCCATTTCGGCTTTCATTCTTTGTTTGCCAAGAATCTGATCCTTATCTTGGAGTGCCTCGTCACATATCCATGGGGTCCGATTAAGTCTTGTCCAGGAATCAAGTCCGAGGACTCTCCTATTCCCATGAATCTCTCGGGCTGTCTAACAACCCTCCCACTACAACGAGGCTCCGATTGTGAAAGCGTATCGCTTGGTATATCATCTAGTACAGTTGGCATTGAGGTTTGCCCTCTTAGCTCATTTAAGGTAATCTCACTTCTGGGTTTTCTTTGGTTCATATAGTCTTCTTCCAAAAATCTAAAGTGGGTGCTGATGACCACCTTTTGATCTTCGGGACCATAGAACGTACACCCTTTTGTTCCCTCGGGGTATCCTACAAACAACTTTAATTCTGACCGAGGATCCAATTTACCGGCTTCCTTGTCCAACACGTAGGCCGGACACCCCCAAATTCTCATGTGTCTCATACTAGGCTTGCGCCCGGTCCACAATTCTTTGGGAGTTTTGGGAACCGATTTGGATGGCACCAAGTTCAGAATGTAAGCTGTTGTTTCCAAGGCTTGACCCCAGAACGACTCGGGAAGATCCGCATAACTCATCATTGATCTAACCATTTCCAAAAGAGTTCTGTTTCTTTGCTCTGCAACCCCATTTTGTTGAGGGGTTCCGGGTGCAGCGAGCTGGGATACAATCCCGTCATCAGATAAGTAGTTCAAAAACTCATCGCTAAGGTATTCACCTCCATGATCAGATCGTAGAGACTTGATACGTTTTTCCCTATGATTCTCTGTTTGAGCCTTAAATTCTTTGAAATTTCTCAAAGGTCTCAGATTTATGCTTCATAAGGAAAATGTAACCGTACCTTGAGTAATCATCAATAAAAATACTCATAACCTCCTCTTGCTTTGGTTGACATTGGACCACATACATCTGTGTGAACGATCTCTAACACTTCTTTGGCCCTACTCCCCTTGGCTCCAAATGCCCTCTTGGTCATTTTACCCTCCAAACATGATTCGCAGGTTGGAATTGGTTCAACTTGGAGACACTCCAGTGAACCGTCTTTTACCAACCTTTGGATCCTCTTTGGATTTATATGACCCAATCTTAGATGCCAAGGAAGCATTTCGTTCACGTTTTCTTTTGTCGGAAATAGTTGATGTGTTATAGGATGCATTTCGTGAGTGGTGTGCACAGTTAATTGTATAGAGATTTTCCATCAATGTCCATATGAGATACACTCATCATTTCAAGAAATGATGTCATTCTTATTAGAAGAAACTTAGTGTCCTTTAATCGAATTTTAGAAATTGAAAGTGAATTCTTTCTAAAACTGGGAACATAAAGATAATCTTAAAAAAAACTTTATCTTCAAAAGATAGGTGCACTTCTCCCACTGCTTTAGCTGCCACTCTCGTAGCATCGCCCAGTGTGATGAGGATCTCACTCCCACTAAGTTGTCGGGTCCGTTTGAACCCGTGAAGCCAACATGATTAGTGGTTCTCGTATCAACCACCCACTTAATGAGAAGTATATACGCCGCTAAACAAGTTTCAACAACTAGTGCGTGAGAATTACCTTTCTTTTTCCGTCCCTTTTGGGGTTGGAGCAGCAAAACCTCCATTGTCCTTTCTTACGCATCTTAAGCACTTCCTCTTTGGATTTTCCTTGACACAACAAGCATTCCTCATCTTACCATTGCCCTTGGCAATGATTGATTGAGTTTTATTGCTTATGGCCTTTGGACCTCTTCTTTATCTTGCCTACCCTTGGCCTAGAAGATGAAGGCGGACCACTTGCCGTCAAAGCTTGAGTTTGGTGCCTTATCATCATTTCGCCGAGACCAAAAACTTGCAACAAATTATTTAGCGAGGCCAAAATGCTCAAAAACTTTTTTGGGCAGAGAGTGAAGTACCAAATTTATCCGAGTCTCCGGATCATAATCTGACTCGAGAATCTCAAGTTTGTTCGGATGGACCATCTATTTTGAGGACGTAATCCTTACGGGTTTGCCCTCCACCATTCTTAGCAACGACATCTCTCAAAAGGTGATCGACGAGTCCGCGTGTTTTGACTCGTCGGTTGGCTCATCGATTTTGGTGTGTCAAAAATCCACTTGTGCTTTTTGTGCGATTAGGACAATTATAATTTTCGTTTTCAATCAATATAGTTTCCATACATATTGTATTGACTTTTAAGTATAATAACAAATGGATTAAAAGGTAACGACATCTTTGAATCGAAATAAACAACTATATGCAATAACACAAGTATATATCACAAGGTTCGATCACATGCTTCATATTAAAATCTCAAAAAAAATATGAACATGCATCACCCAACATCTCAAAAACAGTTTAAATAAGCCACGTGGGGTGGGTCATTATTTAAACACATTCAAGCGAGTTACAAACAAGAACAATTACAAACCTTTAATATCCAGATTAATAGTTGGCTCCCATTGACCAAAATATAAAATTCGGGGACTTGGGAAGTATATGCATATCAATTTTATACCTAAGTAATAACCACGATTAAATACATGATTATTATTTCGCTTTGAACGAGCCTCGTGGGGAGGGTCATCGTCGCCACTAGTAATAACCTACAATCATCCGTTTGGAATTCATTCATGTGAAAGCTAACTTTTGACCGTCCCGTGGGGGGAATTTCTCCAAAAGAATTCACAAATAAATAAATCATGGAGGTCAAAATTAATTCAATTTTATTATCCGGAATAAAATTTTCAATTAATTATTTAAACATACTTAGTAATTTTGAAGGTGAGATTTTTCATTTGGGCAATTCTCATGCAAACACATTTAAACAAATTAAATAAAGCATAAGAAAGCACAAAAATAAATCAAGCAAAACAGAAAAATAAACATATTGGGCACAAATTATCCAATTGTCATGGTTTGATTTTTCTTAGTTTGATCTTGAAGAAACACCGTCTCGAATTTCTCCCCTTTCGTCGTCTTTCTCGAAAAATACTCCGTCTCGCATACGCTGGCGGCTTATTTCCTTGTTGGGATGCGCTTTGCGTCCGTGGTACCCGCCTAGACATTGTTCTCGGCGACCTTACCACGCACTTTGTGGGCAGCGCCCGCCGATGCCTCGGCTTACGTCTCGGCGGCGGCGATCCCTAAACCGGCAGCGGCGCCGCTTCGCCGCGCCTGCCTGCGCCCGGCGACACCGTGACACCCGTGTGGTATGCGGCCCGTGTCTGGCCAGGAAATCCGTCTCTTCGGCTTTCGATAAGCGCCGCAGTCTGCCGCGTCGCCCGCGTCGCCCGTGCCGCTAACATTCGCCATGTATTTCGGCGCCTCGGCCTGCGCCTGCGCGCGTGCGGTGCCACCCGCGCCACTACACGGGATTAACGGATTTTGTCCTTTAATTCTTTCTTCTTCTCTTCGTTTCCGATCCGGTTACAATTTATTTACAAAAATAAATAAACCTAGATCTAGACTAGTCTATTACATTGATCAAATCAAACAAATCTTAGTCTACTCGTGAATTTTCTCACGAGGCAAAAACGAATCCTAAGCGAATCGAATTAAAACCACGGTTTATATGCATGCATAAACACATTAAATTCCATGACAATTGGATACCGCAAAAAAGATCTAACAATTCTACTATCAATTTCAAATTTAATGCCCACTTAATTAAATTACAATTTAAAATTGAGCCCAAAACCGTGGCTCGATACGATTGTTGGGTAATAAGTTTTCTGAGATCTATTCGGGTGAATATTTAAATACAAATTTAATTCTTTAATTATTACTAGCATGAATTAATCTATATTAATTCAAATAATAATCCAACAACATATCATGCATATAATAATTCACGTAAAACCTACGATGCGAATTCTACGAGTTTACGTGAACGTACCTCTCTTGGAATGGCGGTGTGGTGAATAGACTAGTAAGGACTTCCCAAGTATTCCCTTAGCCCTCGTTCGACTATCCGGTGGAAGGATTCTTGTGAACGATTTAACAAAAGGAAAATAAATATGTTGCACCACCTTTATAGATTTACTAATTTTTCCAGCACATGGAATTGTACACAACTCACAATTGTCGTTTTTCAAAAAAATACAATATGTCGACGTTACAAAATATTTGATATTTTATCGACGCTGATATTTTTCCGAAAAATCAATTTTCGTGTGTTACTGGGAATGAAACATTCATCCCCTATTTATAGAGCATGAAGTGGATGAAAATTTTGTGATAAAACAATGTGGGAAAATATTTTCTTGATCTCCAAGAAATCTTGAATATATCTCCTATATTCTTTTTCCCATAATTATAATATTCCACAAAAATCCCACTTACTCTAATGCTATGGATATTTTCGAAAATATGATGAGTCAAGAATCCAAGATTTGGATCTTCTTGAATTTATGAGATATTCTTGTATTTCAAGAAATACATATCTTCCATAATATCTTTTCAAGAAAATTAAGAAAATCTTTCTTGCCCACTATATTTCCAAATTTTCGAAAATCTCTTATGAATTAACCAAGTGGGAGATTTCTTGAATTTAATGAGATAATCTTGTATTCCAAGAATACATATCTTCATTCTATAATAAAATTCAAAGAAAATCTTTCTCCCAACTTATCCATAATTTTCGAAATTTAATTGGAAAAATAAGCAACAATATTTATTTTATTTTAATCACCTTTTCAGTTATTGGACTATATGTTGGGCTACTTAGGGGGCCTTTAGGAGAATTAAGATTGGACCTTCTAATGGACCTTGAATATCTAATATTGAGCCACAATATAATTCAAGCCCATAAATATTAATTAATCCCACTACATAATTAATATTGCACTATCCATCTTAACCCATATTACAGTCAATATGGCTCCCGGTCATTATTTCCCGTGTTTAAGATTATCTAGCCCATTAATTAATTCAAGCCACTGAAATAACTTTCCGTTAATTAATATCTTTTGTCCTTGGTCAAGGAACGGTTCAACATTATTATCCATACAGGAAACTAATTCCACTTGTAAGATTTGGTATGATAAAACTTATGAACCTCCCAAGGGGGCAAATCGAACAAACGTACTTGCACACGATTCTTCGTATTAAATCTTAGCAATCACATGTGACTAATAATATTGCCCAAGATAAAAAGTATTGAATCTCACTGATTCACTACCCATGATAAGTCAAAGCAATAGTTACCAATCCCACGTGATCCTATTTAAGGGACGGAGATTAAGAAATAACGAACCACTGAGGTCTAATTCTTCCTTGTTCAGTTCTGAAGAATTTATCCTCCTGTAGGTCCTATTCAGTGCATCAGTCATGCAGTAGTGTAATCTCTTGGTCAAGACAAGTCAATCTGAGCCTTACACTTCAACCTTTCACGATGGGTTGTTCATTTCCATCTAGGTCGTGAATAACGTACTTTCAGTTACAAGGGACTGTTAATTTAATCTTCTGTGATCTGGTATCACTAAATTAACTACAATGTAACACGTACGACTTATTGAACAGTTATGCAGTAAATACATGTAACATTCAATAATATTTAAAGCATCAGTGATAAACAATTTATTTTAGTAAATAAGTCTGAAAATTCAGCTTCGATTATACAAAGTAAAAAACATACTTTCCAGTATAATTCCAACAGGTCCGGGGGTCTCTTGAGAGACGGGTTATTCAGCTAGGGTTGAAGAAATGGTATGTCAAAAGCTTCAAGTTCCATGAAGTGGTGACGTAGAGAATTACGGTGGAATAATCAATGTGGTGATGCAATCTAGGTTACACAAGAGGTTATCGATCAAGGTGGAGCGGTTGTGGCAAATAGCTCTTGAAACTAACATTATGCTTGATCGAAAATTATTTCCTATTGAAGGAAATGAACATCCTTTTGGCATACCCAACTGCCATGGATGAGGATGTGATAATGTTAGTTGTATCGCATGTGCATTGGTTTGACATGGATGCAAGGTGTGTGCTGAATGTATGTCGATGGCTGAAGAACTTCTAGGAGAGCCAAAAGTTAGAAAGAGCACCATAGTTTTCAGCAGGTTTTTCGACGTGTGCCGAGGGAAATTCTTAGAATGGTTAATTCTAAGTGGTAAAAAAATCTTAAAATGGTTTATTTTAAGTGTTCTACTCATATGGTGGAGTAGGTTATTCTCTGTTTTGAGAATGATGGTTCTTTGGTTTAAGGATCATGATTGTCGATGAAGACAATGGATTGTGGGCGAAGACAGTGGAGTTTTATTTTATACCAAAGTGGAGATTGTTGGGCTTGGTGTTAAAATAAAAGGGGTTTTTTTATCACACATCGGATGAGAACAAAGAAAGTGGACTTCCAAATTCTATATAAGGAGCCTTTGGGTCTTTGTTACAAATGCACCGGTCAATACACTTTAGTCTAGTGTTTGATTCTAATTAAATTTCTTTTTCATATTTGTGAGAAGGTAAGAGTCATGTAGACTTGTAATAGTGTAGGGGTGTCGAGCGAGAGAGGGAAAATCTGTATGATTGCAAAAATTTATTATATAGTGATGTTTCTTTCGTGGTCTGTGGTTTTTTCTCCGGTTTTAGAGTTTTCCACGTAAAATCTTGTGTTGTTGATTGTAGTTTTGTTTCTTCATTTATTTCTCGTTTGTTTTGTTTTTCCCTTGGTATGAATGGGGGACGAAGTTTCCCTAACAGTTTTAACACTCTAAAAAAATGGATGTAATTTGTATTAGTTTGTAACCCGTTTTATGTATAACTGTCTCATACGAGTTTTTGTTATTCCCAATTTAATTGGGGAATCTTGTAGTTCATGACATGCTTGAGGTGGTGTTGATTCTTTTTTCACAAAAAAAAATAGCTGTGTGTTCCAAACAAATCCTCCATAATTTTTCACTTTTTTTCATTTTTTATTTTTCTAACTTAAAATTGGACATGATTTAGCAATTAGATGGATTGTAGGCAGTTTTACCCCTGATAGCTAGGGGTGAATGATGCAACATCTTTAAAATTTTTCGCCATATCGATTGCATCAAATTTTCGATACCAAAAAATTTCATACCGTTGTCGTACCGAAAATTCGATATACCGAAATTTCGGTATACCGAATTTTTCGGTATGCCGATATTACATACCGATACCGTACCGAAATTTCAATATATACCGGTATACCGAAAATTTTTCGGTATACCAGTATATTTTTCATTATACTGAAATTTTTCCGTATATATACTTAAAAATATTTAGGTATATCGAAATATTTTAGATATCGAAATTTTCTATATTTTCATATCAAGTTATCGTGCCGCATCGAAAATTTCGATAAAATCGATATTTTTTTGTATGGTAAAATCTTGATATCCCAGTATTTTTCGATATTTTCCGCCGATAGCAACTGAATTTGTATCAGAGTGGACCCAAACTACATAGTGTCTCTGAAATTAGGCACAAACCACTTCTATGACTCTTGATTGACGCTGATATTCATGTCCTTCTAGAGTACAATAGGCTAACCATATAGTACAACCCAATACGTTTACTTTTTTTTTTTTAATGCCCTTATATAGGAACATTATGCTGGCTACAAATCTAATTGTCACCCTCTTTAATCATCACCAATAATAATTTCTGACTTCTTGTCACAAAATAATTATACTGCTACTTCTATATATCACGATTCAAGTCTAAGTTTGGTTTACAATTTTTACTTTAATTGATATATTCATCTTTCAAATTCTGTATGGGTCTTTTATCTTTCCGATTCTAAATTTATATATATATATTTTATTTTTCAAATCTCGAATTGATTAAAGTCTCATGAATTTATGTTTATTTTTGCTCGAATTAATATTTTATTTGGCTAATATTGCTAATATTTTTTTATATACACTAGTTTTGTAACGAAGTTGTACCACTTAACTCTTGAATTTTTAATTTTGGACAAAAACTTGTGTTATCCCGAATTTACGTTGAATTCTATTTTTAAAATATCATTGTTATGTATAAAAAAAATTACTGTTATGCATTATTATTTAAAAAATAAAATATATTTTTTAAATAATTATAATTTTTATGTATATGTCTATTTATGGGGAGTGTCATGCTGTGTCTTGATATGAATGGGATGTTCGGATCCCAACTCACTCTACCCATTAAGGAAAAAACAAAAATATAGAAATTGTCGTCAAATGTGGCGGTCTTAGGTTCGAGACACGAAAATAAAATTTATTTCCTCTTGTGGTGGTCCTAGTGAGACGAAAAGATGTTATTCCATTTTGTGGTGGTCTCTCTTGTGGTGGTGGTGTTGCCGTTGGTGGTCCCCCTCTTGTGGTGATGGTGTTGTCGTTGTGGTGCGTTTACGATTTCGATCGATAGCAAAACAAAAAGATGTGTCATGCGTCCGAGAGAAAAAACTTAAAAATGTAATAAATTGTCTTTAAAAAAACTTAAAAATTGTCAAAGTGACCAACTATATGAACCTAATTAATTTGTTATTTCTAGAAAAGAAATTAAAATATATTAAATATAAAGTCTGAATGAATTACATATGATGCATCCATCGTGGTCGATGAACTTGTTAAATTGACAGTTATAGGTTTATATTAAAATAATATATCATAGTAAAGCCCAAGAACCATTTTAATTAATTATTGGGCTTCGTAAAGGAAGTGGTAAACCCATTAAAACAATTAGGTAGATAGTTCCAAAGTAATGGTTTTGGATACTGAGGCCCATTAACAAATTGGGCTGAATGAGTATAACACTAGCTAGGCTGCTAGATATTTTAATGATTTTTCATTTGCTTATGAACTTAGTTTTTTAAAATTTCATTTATATATATGCATTTGCTCAACACCTCAACCAAATATGCACTTCAATGAAGATTTGAGCTTTTACGGTTTTTTATCGAATTTATTTTTAAAATTTCATTTGTATTTATGCAAAAGTATGGATCGATAATTTAATTCAATTGAATGTTAGTAGGAATGGATCTTGGGGGTCCCCCTTGGGATTAAATTTTTGTTGTACGTAGAAAATTTATATTTATATCTTAGAATCGTAAAATTTTATCATTCCGTCCGTTTGGAATATTATAATTTCGCCACCCTTACTTAGTAAAAAATTTCGTCCCCTTGTAGGAGCGGATTCATGATTTTTAATTTAAGGTACGACAAAATAATTTAAATAATATTAATTATTTAATATTTAAAACTTCATGGATCGATACTAAAATATATAGTACTATATTATAATTACACTTGAATTCATTGAATGTAATTTTTTAGAAACATTCTTTAAATTGGTTGAAAACTTAAATATATACTATTAATTATATTTCATAAAAGAAAAATGAAGCAATGCCCAACCGAAGTAACCAAAAAATTGTTAAAGCAATAAGAAAGATAAATGGGCTGGGCCGAAAAAACACAAAAAAGGGTCGGTTAAAAACCCCTTAAATCTTCTCTCTCTTCCTTCATTTTCCGGTTTCTTCAATCGGCCGCCGCCTCCCATCCACCACCTGCCTGTTCCCTCAGATCTCACGCCACCCGCCCTCTTTCTCCCTCAGATCTCTGGTAAAGTTACGCTCTTCTTCTCTCTCTTTTTTTTTTTACTACAGATTCGAAATTTGTTAATTTCAACTGATTTTTGCCAAAAATAATATATGATGATTTTCGATATATTTTTTTACCGGCGTTCCATATTTTTTTATCTCGGAAAAAATTTATATAGAAGTGACGGCGGCAGACTGCGGTTAAATTAGGGATTGAATATATATTTTTAATATAAAATGATAAGGTATCATGATTGTTGCCAAGTTGAAAATCTGCAATTGAAAAATTGGGGTTTAATTTGGTTTATGCTGGAAAATGAAGTATTCTTACAATAACAAACCTGCTACAAACTATAATCTTTGATGATTGATCCGAAAATTGTGGGTGAAATGAAAAAATGGTTTAATGTTTCTGTATTTAACACACATAAAATGAAAATTCATTGAATTAAGTTTCCAAAGAGCCTTTTCAGATTTCAATTATTAATTTTGGTTTTAGAAAGCAAATTTGTATGCAACGTTTATTTAGTATAATCAGGTGTGAATACAGTTCCCAAAGAGTCTTTTTAGATTATATTCAATTCAAGATATCATGTGTTTTCTGTAGTGGTGGCTATCAAGATCATCACAAAGACTGGTATGCAAGCTTAAGGAAGAGTTAATTGTAAACCTCCCAGAACTAACTGTGAAAATCCCCACTTTGTGTTGGCTCTGATAATTGATCCATGGGGACGCCAGAAACATCTCGTGAACCATGCCCAGACCGTATTCTTGATGACGTTGGTGGAGCTTTTGGCATGGGTGCCGTTGGTGGTGCAGCTTTCCATTTCTTGAAGGGAATCTATAACTCCCCCAAAGGCGAGCGCATAATTGGAGGTTCTCAAGCTGTTCGCATGAATGCACCTCGTGTTGGTGGTAGTTTTGCTGTATGGGGTGGTCTCTTTTCTACCTTTGATTGCACTATGGTCTACGTTCGCCAGAAAGAGGACCCATGGAACTCCATCATAGCTGGTGCAGCAACTGGAGGCTTTCTGCAGATGCGTCAGGGATTAGGTCCCGCTTCACGATCAGCATTGTTTGGTGGTGTATTACTTGCTTTGATTGAGGGAGCCGGAATTATGTTAAATAAAGTTATGAGTGCGCAACAGGACTTACCTATGGATGAACCTCTACCGAATGTGGCTGGTGCTCCGGGATATCCCATGGGGCAAATTCCGGGTCAAGCTCCAGTAAATGTCGAGAGCATGGGGGCAGGATCTTCAGCTTCTTCTTCTTCGTCGTGGTTTGGAGGTCTTTTTGGTGGTGGTAAGGAGGAGACAGCTCCTAGTGATGGAAGCAAGACAAAGGTTTTGGAGAGCTTCGATGCTCCGACTCCACCATCATTCGTGTACAAATGAGTTCAAAACGAAGTATCTGGTAACTGAGATATTATGCATCTTGTTGTTTTTCCATCTTTATGAGCTGATAATTGTTAGTATTTGTCCTACATTAGTCTTGATTGAAGGCCCCATGCAGGATTTGTTGGATAATAGGTTTTAAGTTATAAGTTGAATGTTCAATTTTGTCTTTAACTATGGTTCTAGCCTCTAGGAAGACATTTGTTTTTCAGTATGTCATTTGTTATTAAGTTATTGCTATAAATCCATATGTGCATCTCTCCCAGGTTTCACTACATATCCCCTCATCCTCCCTTTCTTTATATAGATCATAAGGACAATAAGTAAATGAATTTTTATTTGACATTTTTCTGTCATGTTGATTATTGTACGTACTTTGTTTCTCATGGCTATTGTGACGTATATAATTACGATTTCCAAAAGGACTGGTTGTAAAACAATGTCTTTAGGTTTAAAATTTGAAAAAAATAGCATGTCTTATAGAAGAGCACTAAATAGAAGAATGAAATTGTTGGTGTAGAAACGTGTGTTAGCAGCACTATGAAACAACTTGAGTGCATAATTTTTTTTCTTTCGATTTGTTAGAATGAAATTGTCATTTTGTTATTGGTATAAGTAAATCTGTTGAGATATCATCTCATCCGCTTCTGTATTGGATTTCAGTGCGGGGATGAGGATTTATGCGGTCCTGGAAATTGATGATTAAAGAACACAAGTCTCAATCTCTTTGGTCTTTTTTGCTGGCATTCTATACATACAGTAAGGATTTGAAACTTGCCTCGCTTTTATTAGTTAGATTCTTGATTGAGCAGTAGTTTGTAATAATATATTGTCGTTTTAACAGATGATTGCACTTCTATTGTCTATAGCTATTTTTACTCTTAGTTTAGATTTTCTATCCCCGGCCTGTTGGATTTGTAGTGCAGATTTTAGACTAATCTACTTTTTTCAGGTCTTCATATCTCCGTCTAATTGTGTTAATTTGTAAAACCTAATAATTTGGCATTTTATGAGTATTAATAAGGGGATGTTTAGTTCAAAATTTTCTATGTTAATAGTAATTAGAATTATAGTGGGTCTCATGTGCACTTTGCATTCCATAGTATATTTTAGAATCATGTAACCTGTTGTATTGGAATATGAACTTGTTTGTAATTTATTTCTCATATTAGTTGCATGGTTCAGTAAATGTTGATTATTGTCTAAAATATGTTTATGAAGTATTGTGACGTATATAATTACGATATCCAACAAGACTGACCCTTAGAATTATTGTATGGTAAATTGGAATGCAATTGATGATTATAAATATTTGGAAAGACAAAAAATTATTGTTGATTGAGGTGCAGTAAAATTATTGAGGGAAATGATTATATGGAAAGAGAGGATCAATCAAAATGATTATATGGAAAGAGAAGATTAATAAAATGGGGGTAATAATTAATTTATTTTGGATGCATTTCTTTGTAACATGTACATGTACTGTAAATTGATTGTTTTATATTAACCATTTCAGATTTTCAGTTACATTCATCCATATATTCAACTATCATTCCCATTAAAGAATTTTAAACTACACAATGTCTCTGAAATTATCAATTCAGTTGGGTAGATCCAAAGTAATGGTTCTGGATACCTAGGCCCATTGACGGATTGGACTGGATGAGTATAATACTAGCTAGGCTGCTAGAACTGGGCCTATATTATTATTTTAATGAATTTCCATTTGCTTATGAACTTAATTCTTTTTAAAAATTTCATTTATATCTATATGCATTTGCTCAACCAAATATACCATCACCCAATCATTCTGTATTTCAAATAAAAAAATGGGACTAGAAAGCACAACCCCGTACTCAAATTCAGAATTGAATTAGTTTATTTGAAATAGTATCTGTTAGTTTATTTGAAAGCCCATAAGAAATAAATAAATAATTAGTTGTTGGGCTTCTTATGGGCTTTCCCTCATTAATTGTGCTTTATAGTCCCAAATCCAGAATTTAATTAGTTGTTGGGCTTCTTCAAGGAAAGCCCATAAGTAATAAATATATAAATTCAGTCTAATAGGCCAAAATTATAGTTGGGCTCAAAAGATTAGCTTACAAGATGAGATATTAGAACTGGCCCTTGGTCTTTTTTCCTTTTGGATTTTCAGTTGTTTTGGAGTCCCAAAACGATATAAATTGATCCAAATATAAGAATTTCGACATGGATTTTTAAAATCATAATGACAAATTCAACGTTACGTATATGGATTTGATTAATTTGAATTTTTAATTTTATTTTTACGAGTGGTTTCCAGAAAAATTATTTTTACGAGTGATACAAGTGGATTTTAAATTTTCCTTCCATTTATTTCATGGATCCTAAGATTTAGTTTGGATAACTTAGATCTGGTTATAAATTTCTGTGAATTTATGTTTTTTTTTTTTAAGGTTGAATTCGATTTTATTTGAGTGTTAATATTTATTCATTTCTTGTGGTGGTCACCCCTATTGGGACTATGTTGCATGGGTCGGGGTGCTACGGATATAGGGATACAAATTTTTTTGAAAAATTGAAAAAAATCATTAATAGGATTTATGCATTTTATTTATTATTTTATTATATATGCCCGTTGTAAAATATATAAAAATAATAACGAATATATCATCATCAATCCAACATATAAACATAATAAAGTTTTCAATCCAATTAAAAATTTAAAACAAGTCACATCTTTCTACTTTTTATTAAAAGTTTT
This sequence comes from Stenogyne calaminthoides, assembly GCA_037126765.1. Classification (NCBI taxonomy): domain Eukaryota; kingdom Viridiplantae; phylum Streptophyta; class Magnoliopsida; order Lamiales; family Lamiaceae; genus Stenogyne; species Stenogyne calaminthoides. The sequence continues at coordinate 11,444,749 of JBBCBC010000017.1, read as the reverse complement.
TTTTTCTTATTTTAAGTTTTGTGGGTTAATAAGGTAATTAAGTTTTCTTATTTTAAATTTTAAATTTTTTCCATATTTTTTTTTCAGGAAAAAATGAGAAATAAATAAATAAACTCACGGATTGAGATATTAAACTGGGCTTGATGTTATTTTTTAGATTTTCAAAATTTGTTTTGGAGTCCCAAGACGAATAAATTGATCCAAATATAAGATTTTCGACATGGACCAGATAAAATCATAATGATTAGTATTTTTTGGAGAACATATGCATTAGATTTGTTAATTTGAATTTCTTATTTTATTTTTATGCGGTTACTAAAATCAAAGTTTATAATCAAACTATGTGGTGATTGATTAATCATTAATGTGAGATGAAATGATGTTAACTCAGATAGTAAAAAAATTAAGAAATTGATTATGTTTTTATAACTAATATAATTGATTTATTTAAAAAAAAAAAAAAAAACTACTGTTAACCCCCGTTAAATTTTGGGGTAATCTCGCATATTCTACAACATTTGGGACCAACTCGGTAAATAAAATTTTATATGGGAAAATTCACCGAGAAAAATACTCTTTGATTAACAGAGTTGGTATTTCTCTGAAGAAAAGAATCACAGACAAAAACCCACCCCCACCAATACCCACAAAAAAAAAAAAAACTCTTTATACTGAACCGACACTTTTTTTACCTGTTAATGTGTCATTTTCAGTTTATTTGTTAATGCGGATTTAGCTGTATTTAAAACGGGGGGAAAATAATAGGGGCATTGCCATTTCTTTCTTGCTTAACAGCCCTTGTATTTGAAGAAGCTTTTATTCTCTCTCTTCTATTGATCTTGAAGATGTGCATATGAGTTAGAGAGAGAGAGAGATTGTCAAGATTATTTTCTATCTTCTATTGATTTTGATAGAAAAATGAAGAAATTTAAACTTTTTACAGTAATATACTTCCTTTGTTTTAGTTTTATAATATTTGCCACTTTTGAAGTTAAATATTGTTTCAAAATTACTATTTTTTTCACAATTCTCTCTATTTTACTCCTAAGAAATCTCTTTTTTAATGAAAAATATAAGATGATCTTTCACGATAAGATGGATTTGATGGTGTACCGTGAAGGAAAAGATATCAAATTATAAAATCCGATATTTTAGACTTTTAGTACTTTAAAATTAATTTTGTGTTAAAAAAAAAAAATGTATTTAGGCAATAATTGACTTTATGTATAATTTTTGTCAAAATGTAATTACAGAAAACACATGGATCTCTCCTCTCTTTCCTTTTATTGTCTCCTGCGACGTGGCTACAACTCACTCCGCTATATTAATGGTGTTGATTTTTATGAAGGAAAGACGTGATTATCAAATTATTCAATTCGATATTTTTGGACTTTTATTATCATTTGAAAAAAAAAAAAACTGGGTTTTAGGCAATCATTGACTTACTGTATCATCATCGGAAGAAAACATATCGTTAATTAGGAAAACCTTAGATATTTATTACTCATCTTTTTAGTATTCTATATATTTTTATCTTATTTTATTAATATATATCCAACAGGTATATAGATATATGGATACTTATTAATTAATCGGCTAGTTAATGATGTTTTTCTCTTACTTGCATCGATCAATCTCGTGGTTTTGTGTTTTAAATTTTTAATCAGCCAAATGATTTATTTAATATTTCTTTTAAAGGCAATGATTTATTTAATCGATCATATGGATATTTGATAATTATTTCAAATTACATAGTTTTTTTTTGTATGATTAAATGTTGCTGATTGATTAGAGGCCATAATTACACAAGTAGTTGTCAATTAACAGTTTAGATAAATGAAAATATAGTCTCTCTCTCGTACTTAAATACTAGTAGTATATACTATATTTTCGAGTAACATACTTGCCTAATGTTTACTTAATAAAATGCTGTAGTAATATTTTTGACAAAATTGATATCAGTTAGTAAATAAAAATTAACATATTGGAGCAAATGAAAAGAAAGAAAGAATTAACATATTAATGGAAGTTTAGTAAATTATTTAACTTCGATTTCTTACAACTTAATATGAGTGGATATAATTACCAGGAATAAGATCACCTATTTCATAAATTGATATTCTATTTTGTATTTTATAATATGGATGGATGACACGTGGAATAATAAAAAATATTCAACGAATCACCATACCCTGGGTCCAAGTGTTAAAAATCGAGAAGGGTGAAACACTAATAAAATACGAAAAGTGAAACAGAGAAATCAAACCTTAAGTACCACCCAATTGAAATGCATGAAAAATACAATTTTTATTATCACTAAATACTAATAAAAAATATTTTTTTTAAAAATGCATTTGAATTATATTGTGCATACAAAACTTTGTCATAAAATTATATGTAATAAAGTAAAAGAAAGTGTAGGGTTAACAAATTCTAATCTTTGTAAAGTTAGTTAAAGGGTGTGACTTATATTATTAAAAATTATTAATTATTATAATTGAACGGCATGTCTCAATACTACATAAAAAATATAATATGAATATTAATAATAATAATTTAAGTGTATAATTTATATTACAAAATAATATAACCGTCGTAAAAAATAAGTGTCACATTATGTGGGCCCGCGTGTTTGTTTGGAATCTGCAAAGCATATGCCTAACAATTATTACACGTTATCTTTCAATCTTTTAATTATGAGCTTCAAATTTTGTCCATAGTCATAGTGAAAAGACAACTTATCATTGATGACAGCTATAAATTCTCACCTAATAAATCTTGACTTCAAGTCAAAATCAATCTGTCTCAAATTAATTACTAGTATTACAATTTTCATTATCCATTTAATTAATGTCAAAAAATCAAAATTTAAACAAAGTCGTCATCATTTGAGTGACTAATCTTTAAATTCTGTGAAAAGACCTTAATAGGCATGATTACGTAATTAATTATAGTATCTAATTTATTTTATTACAGCGTGTACGTCTGCCATATATAGTTGTTAAGGAAGTACTTTCATGACTTTTGAACATTACAAGTCTTAATAAAAGTGATTAAGTCAAATTGGTCGCGTCGGTGAATAATTTACTAATTAAGATCTATACACAGATCAGATAGATAATTTACTAATTAATCATTAGGGGTAATTTTTTTATTAATGAACACGATAATTTATTGACCAATATTCTAACTAATTAATAATGGTAGTTGCACGTGAACGCGACATGATATATAATGCCCCGAGTAACTAATTTCAAATCCGTTTAGGTTGAAGTTGTCGAATTTGGTCAATGATCTACATATAATTCTCTCTCTATATTATAAATTACACATATTTTAGATTGTTTATGGATATAATGACTTAGATTTTAGACGAAGAGTCGAATTGGAAAAATACATACAATCAACTTGGTATCCAATGGATTTGAAGCTATAATAAGTCCCCAGATCAATTTTCACAGTTGATTTTTACACGTATTTTTGCGAGCGAGTTTTGTATTAATAATTGAAATGATAAAGTGACTTTTAAAGAGTAGTTACTTTAACATTTCAATTATTAATACAAAAACTTCTTCCAAAACGAAAAGATAAAAAGTCAATTGTGAAAATTGATCTGAGACGAAATAATAGTATACAATAGAAAGAATATTCTTAATTGAATCGAGGCTATATACTTAACTCTATCATTGTTATATGTAAACATTATCACTATTATGTATAAAAGTTTTTATTATTTAAAAATATAATTAAACATTGAGAATTTTAGTGCATAACAATAATAATTGTAATGAGTTGGTATGCTATAAAAATTGATTGCCCATAATTAATTTTCTTTAATTAAATTTTGCAAGATGGATTAATTAGAAGATAAAATAGAAGACTTAAGTAGATTTGGTTGGAAATTGAAATATTGTATATGGTGTTGCCATTAATAGTACATATATCTAGAGATGTTAATTTGGGCCGGGCTAAACGGGTCGGCCCGTTTAAACCTATTATATGCAGGGTTAGGTAGAAACAATGAGAGGCTGATTTAAAATCGAACTTTTTTTGGCCCGGACCGATTAGCCTGCGGGTTAATAAAAGCAAAACCCGAATTTAGCCCGTTTATATTTATATATACTCAATTTTTTTATTTTTTTTATTTTCGAATTTTTCAATTAATTTTTTTTAATTTTTTTTTCACAAATTTAAATAAGGCAAAAATCAATTATGGCCAATCAATTACAAATTAAATATTTCTATTTGATTTAGTCAATTAATAATTAATCCTCTCCAATTCAATATTTTTTAACAGTTTTTGAATTTTATTGAATTGAATAAATAAGTAAAATATTAATTCAATATAAAATAATAATATAATATTTTTATAAATTCTATTATGAAATTTGTTCATAATATGAAAATGATATCATTATAATTATAAATTAATATTATGGTATTAATTTATAAATGTGATGATACAAATTTTATATTATTAACTAATTTATTTTAACTTTTCTTTCAATTATGTTATTAAAGATGATGGGAACTAATTTTATATTTTGAACATTTGTTATTAAAGATGATGGGGCAGTTTGGATCGAATTTTTGTCATTATGTAATGTTAATGTTTGAACATTTTTTTTTTAAAAATTTTTCGGAGCCCGTTAGGTGGCCCGTTTAGCCCGTAACCCATTAGAGTTAGGGTTATGTCTCAACTATTAGAGGTCCGTTTAAAATGAACCGCATTTTAAAACTGGGATTTGACCAGAACAGAGCGCTTGTGAAATTTTAACTGTAGGTTAAAATGGCCCGTTTAACATCTCTACTGATATATCACAACTTGCAAATACCTCCTAAAGGTCTAAAAGTCAAAGATGATAAAAATACTACATTGTCTAGTAGTATAATTCATTCATATAATTTAATTTAACAAATAAAATAATCATAGCCAAAAATTTGGATATGCAAATGTATTAACCCCGGAAAGATGTCCCGATTCATTGCCCGTTTATACCACCTATTACCATCTTTCCATTTCAAGACTTTATATCATTCCCCGTTAATACAACCTAAAACCATCTTTCAATTTTAAGACTTTATAAACTCTCAAATGATAAGTTTTATCGCCAAAATTAATTAAACGTGTATGTACAATATAATATACATGTCAGTGACATTCGATTTTTTTTTTACATAAACTCGAGTTCATAGAAAATCTAACAAATTAAAAAAATATGTGCAACAATAATACATACACGCACATACCCTAAAATATTATATAATTTGATAATATATGCTCCCTCCATCCCGATCTTATTTACATAATTATTGTGTGCTCGAAGTTTAAGAAAAAGTGATAAAGTGTTGGGGTAGAAAGAATTGTTTATTAGTATTTTATGTGATAAAATGTTGGAGGTAGAAAATGTTGTGTAAGTAAAACGGGTTTGTGAGCAAAAAGTCAGAGGGAGGGGTGAATAAACACGAAAACTTTTTTCGTGCAAGATCGGTGTGATGGCAGTTCTTTTGATCAGAGTCTTGAGTGAATCGGTTTGGTCGATATCAACTTCTTGATCGTCGATGACGATTCGGTTTGTCTCTATTTAAGCTGATGTGCGTAAGCTAGTTTATACCCGTGTGAAAAACCAGTTTTATCAAATCAGATTCTGAAGTTTGTTTTTCAATCAACTGACTGAATTGTCAAGTTGATCAGATCATTTGCTTGATGCAAACTGATCCTAACTCAGAATATGTATGCAGTTTAAACCAAGTTGTGTGCAAGAGAGTAAAATGATTAAGAGCAAGTAAATACACACAAGATTTTATAGTGGTTGGACAAACCACCCACGCCCACTCTTCCCTATCACAAGGGCACCAACTTAACCAATGGACTTAGTTTATTGTGTTAGTCCAACACTACAACCAACATATGTTTAGAGAGTTCTCATTTCAACCGATCCCGTAAATCGTAACCCAAACCCAATCGAAGTCTTGCAAAACAAACTTAACCTAACTTTTGGGTTTGAGTAAAGATTTGTTGTTGTTCCAACTAGAAATCTATCCTAGTGTTTATGTAGCCCAAAATTTAGAGGATGAGATTTCTATCTTTAAGAACTAATGGGATGAACACTTATAAAATAAACTTGAATATGTGTTCTTCGTGCGGAAATTTGCTATAGCTTGAGCTTGATGATAATTTCCATGTCTTCACTATGAAAAGCAATCTCATATTTATAGACCTCGAAATCAAAGAGTCGTTGGAGAGCAATTTGAATTTCAGGCTATTTTTGGTAGGTTCTTGCGATTGATTTGAGCGTCTTGAGGCAGCATGGCGAAAAAAGCGTGTATATTTGTCCTTTATAAATTTGTTTGACTTATGCGGCGCGAATCCCGTGATTATCGACTCAAATGCGTCGTGTCACGTTCTCATTGGTTAACAAATACACTTTTCAGTGTTTGTTCTACCAACTAAAGTTGACATTTCTCTTGTCTGATAAACAACGTATGACCTGGTGTTCATCAGTTAACACAGTGGTGGTGACCGATCGGATAAAACCGATCGATCTACCGATAAGTCTTACAGTGCAAGTTGTCTTAGCTCAACTAGCAGACTCGACTGATGTAGGTCTTCTGGTCTTGATCTTCTGGCAGTCATCTGATCTTCAGGTCTTCTGAACTTGAGCTTCATGTCTTCACCTGATCATCTGACTTGTCTTGTGTTCTGATTCGACTTGTCTTCTTGCCTTCTGACCTCAGTTGGTCTTCAGATCTTCTGACCTCATCTGGTCTTATGACCTCAGCTGATCTTCTGATCTTCTGACCTGACCTATCTATACATATTGAGTTCCCCCTCAATATGTGACATATCCTTTACATCAGTTGTCTATACAATCAATTTGGTCATCCTATCCCCGATATTTAAGTTATCGATCACCTAACAGTCCGTTGGTCCCATTCTATTTGTTTTGAAACTTCCATCAAAACTTAATACAAATTTCCCAACATGTTGTTTATTAGTATTTTATGTGATAAAGTGATAAAATATAAAGTGAGTATTTCCATTTAAGGAAATGTGTAAACAAGATTGAGACGCCCAAAACGGAAATAGTGTAAACAAGATCGGGATGGAGGGAGTAGAAAAAAAATGATCAAATCGAATTAAAAAAATATACAAATGTCGAATAAAAGGTCTGTTCATGCGTAGAGCTGGCATTTCGGGCCGCCCAACCCAACCCTGCCTAGTCCATCGGGCCAATTGATATTCTTGGGCAGCTGGGTCGAGTCGGCCCATGATCTTATTGTGTCTGTAAAAACATAGCCCCAGCTCAGCTTTACTTGGGCTAGCGAGCCAACGGGCCAATCCAGCCCATTGTCCAATTTTTTTTTTTTATATTTACACTAAAATAATATAAATAAACTAAAATTTAGTTTTTTTATATAAAAATTAATATAAAAACACTTAACTCACCTACTGTCTATACAAATAGTTAGATCAATCAATATTAAATATTGAAAAGATTCATTATAGGCATCTGAAGACTTGGATAATAGAAGAAATTGAGGATAAAGTGAACATTTTTCTGATACAAAAGGAATCGTGTTGAATCGAAATACATAATTTAAAGAAAAATTTTAGATGTTCCATATTAATAATTTATACTTATAATATAAATTTTAAATTAATATTCATATAGATCAAATCCTACAAGTACACAATTTTATAAAATTCAAAATTTCAATCCTAATAAAAATTATAAATTATTATAAAAATAATGGCCCGAGTTTTTTTGGGCCTATAATTTTATAGTCCAACCCATACTTACTTTCAGGTTGGTTGGGTCAGCCTATCGATCGGGTAGGGCTCAAATTGTCGTCTCTATTCATATGTAGTAATTCAAATTCATTTTTTTAAAATAGGCAAAATGCATCAAAATCCCCTGAATTATTAATTATTACTCCCTCTTATTTAAAATATAGATCACTTTAGAATAATGCACACATATTAGAAAAATTAATGACTCCCTATTTTACCCTTAATAAATTGCCTTGAAATTCTACAATGCACATTAAAAGACTATTACTACCTAAATTATCTATAATGATTTTGAGGGTAATTTGGGAAAAATGTAATTAATTAACATTGAAAAGTGTGAAATGACATATAAATTGCAAATAGTATAAAAAGGTAAAACTACCTATATTTTAAATAGGAGGGAGTATTTTGAAAGACTATTGACCTATTTTTATTTTTAAAAATGATCAAATTACATAGTGTTTATTTCATAAAGTCTCTAAGCTATTTTTTGTTTTTGTTTTTTAATAAGCCCTTAAATTATATATTTCTTATTTTATAAGATTCCGTTTTAACAGTTCGTGAAAGGCAAAATATTGAAATTTAACTATATGATGTATCATATTTTAATAAAAAATATTAAATTGACTTAGCAAAATTCATGAATTTTTGCTACCAGGAACCTCATTAAACAAAAATCGCCTAATTTTAGAGCTTTTTAAAACAAAATAGTTTATAAATCTTTTGAAATAAAAATTGATAGTTAAAAAGCCTTTTAATACATTATAGTTATATATGTTCTTATAAGATAATATTGTATTTAGCTGACTTACCGACATAAGTCATTTAATTCTGATTCTTTGTAATATTTACATCTGGATGGTATTAACCTAAAGCCTCGTCGTGGTCACTCCCAACCCCTACCCCAACTAAATTAAAATAAATAATGATTTAGTACTGCTCATATTGTCTCTATTTATAATGGTAGCATGTTGCAGAACATGTAAAATTCGTTTCTGAGCCATCGAGCCATCGATTCATATTTTTATCTAATCTATTAATTATATATTAATAACCAATTTCTAATCTTTTTACATAATTAATTATCCTTAATATACAAATCAATTATCCTTAATAACTACTCTTTCAACTTTTGGTTTTTGAATTTAATGGCACATGCATGATTTTTTTTTCCTGAAATCTGCCTAATTTCCCTATAGTCAATTAAGACATTGGATTTCGAAAAAAGAAAAAAAAACATTTGCTGACTTAATCTAGAAAATAAACATACATAAATTATTAAAAATGAATGCACGCCCAGTTGATATTGTTGACATTTTAATTTAATTTAAATAACACTGTGTCCAATTATGATAAATTTATTTAAGACCAAGTTGATTTCTCAGATTCGATCTCAAACTCTTGATGGGTGATTCATCTCTATACTTTTAAGTTTATAATTAATTCACGCTGATGATCAAGATCTTAAGTATATATGATTAGATATATAATGTTATGTAGTGGCGTAGCCAAAATTAAAAATTAAAAAATTCATAAGTTATTTAAATATCATTTATATTCAATTTTGTTTTATCCATTTAAAATATCAGTATAATGCAGCGAACTCACAAATTTAGCCCATAAACTATATGATTATCGTCATCTCTACTTTGTTTATATTGAGAAATTAAAATTCCTTAAATTTCCAAGACCCCATAATCACTAATTTTGAAAACGTAACACACATATATATATATATATATATATATCGTAGGTATACTTATAAACCTTAGAAATGTGAGTGAGTCTCATGTACACCCAGGTGTACCGTGCACTCATAGTGTATTTTAGAGTTGTGTGACTTGTTATACTGAAAAATGTAATTTATTTACATTGAATCGTGTAATTATTAATATGTGTATTAATAGTTGCACGATTCAATGTAAATAACTTACACTTCGATAAAGATAACAAGTCAAATAACTCTAAACGACTATCTTGTGATCTTGACCTGAAATGCGCTCTCATGTACACCTAGGTAGTATAATATATCAATATTTTCCATTATTAAAATATTGGATTATATGACAATGTATTTATTTTTTATTATAATAGACCCCAAATAAATTTGTCTTGCTCTTGGAATACGAGTTCACTCCAGAATATATAAATTTGTTTACCTACCGATAGTTATACAAGCAAAATGAAATGAAGCATCCCAACAGATATGAATAGATTATATCAATAGTAAATTAGTTGATTATATCAATATTATACTGTAATACCGTAAATTTTTATCTAGACCAAAGTAAAGTTACAGTAATATAATAATATAGGTATATTTTATTATTTCTCATTAATGCTGAAGGTAACAATTTTTTGAGAAAATATCATTTTTAGTTCTGTAATTTTGGACGATTTCATTCTTAGTCTTATAACTTTTTACTTTTTTAATTTTACACCTAAATGTTTCAATTTCAATCCTATTTGGTCGAAAATTTTCTCGCCGAAATAAATATGCATGTGTATTTCACGTGACACTTCAAAATTGATTTTTTTTTGTTACATAACAGTCCATTTATGTAGGTCATTGAAAAAAAAAAAATCAACTTTGAAGTGACACGTAAGATGCACATGCTTATTTCGACGAGATTTTAAAATTTCCGACCAAAATGAATGAAATGGATGCATTTAAGACTAAATTTTAAAAAGTAAAAAATTATAAAATTAAAAATGAAAATCATCCAAAGTTACAAGAACAAAAATAATTTTTTCTCCAATTTTTCATTTTTATCTCAAAATTAGAAAGAGGGATAATATTATGTACGATCAATAATTCAAAATTTCAAAAAAGAAAATGGAATTCGTGTTGTAAAAAGATTAATAGTATTCAAGAATAAAGTGTAAATATAGAAATGCATGTGAAGAAAATAATTTGGTCTCTGAAATCTCTGAAGAAGTGTCGGTTGTTGCTGGTTAATTTTATATACTTTACTTGTGCAAGAATTAATGTTTTGTTTAATATAGAATACTTGGTTTGTCAATCTGAGATAGGAATTTTCCTGAATTTTCGTGGGGAAATGAAGAACATGCCCATTTTTTATACAAACATGTCGTACAGCTATGCATACTTATAAAAATTTTTGTTGGATATTTTATTTAAATATACATTTTTCTTTCTTTTCTGCCAACATCTTCATGATCTTTATTTATTTACTTTTTCAATTATTTTCACCTTTCCACGCCTTTTTAAGTCGTATTAGAGATTTCCGTAACATGTTGCATCATTAGTTTTATCTGTAGTTCTTTAATTTATCATTTACTGTTAATTATTGCGACATAAAGGTTGATTGATTATCTTCTACGTACAACATGCGAATTTAATTTTCAATTTCTTTTTATTCATGTCCATTTGATGTTAATAAGGGAAATTTAAAAGAAAATTAAAATACTTTTTACATTTTGATTACGACCTCTTAATTTTCATCCATTTCCATACTTTTACCGTGGATATACTTTGAGGAAAGAATGTTCGTTGCAGCATGAGGGGGTGATTGTAGAAGAAAAATAAGTAATCAAAATGGGGTAACAGTTAATTACTTTAATATTTATGATGGAGATTTAAATCAAAATTCTCTTATAATTTTGCGCATTTATTGATATGGTCTAATAATTAGCAATTTTTTCAATTTAGACTTATATGTATTCAATTTGATCTAATTTAGTCTCAAACCGCCGGAGGTCGCTCAAAATTGCCCAAAATAACATCGTTTTGAACACGTGTCTTACATATTTCGATCAAAATTGGTAGCGCGTGTAGAACTATTTTGGGATTATTTTGATTTAATTTCCTTTATGATGTTAGGCAGTTGATTGATCATCTATAGTTCTCATAAACCATTATAATTACCATAAACTTTAATTTTCCCGTTTCTGTCCCATTGAAAATTCTCCAACTAAGTGGTCAAAAGTATTTAAATTCTCCAACTAAGTGGTCAAAAGTATTTTATGAGGGTGTCGGCGAACCCATTTCACATCTTTACTCTTTCTCTAGCTACAAGATAAAATCGGATCAACAATATGAATCGGGGTTATTTGGGCGATATGGAAATCTAAAAACGAGCAAGTCTTTGAGAACATCACATCGGACTTCAAAAAGGTGTCCGACGAAATAAAGACAAGGTCTTGGTCATCGGTGACGACAAAGAATCAAAAGACAAGTCATATCTCTTCGAGCAATGACGAAATAATTCTAGAATCATTTAGTTGTTATTACTAATTTTTGGAATTGCATTGCAAGAGTCTTAAGCTCGAGCGGACGTCTTTTATATCCTTCATTTATAAGGGTGGGAGTACCCCTTGTACTCCGTTTCTCATTTAATATAAATTTACTTATTTTGGCAGATAATAAAAAAAAGACACATATATATATACGTATAGAGTAATGATATAGAACCAACTATCTGATTTTTTATGGAACCAGATTAATGACGTGTCATGCCAACTATTCCCTAAATCATGAACCATAAACCCTAAATCATGAACCATTCGGATCGGGTGAACCATGAACCACTCGGGCCGGGTTTGGGTCCGGGCCGGGTAAAAATAAAAATTGAATTGAACTGAAAAAATAAAACTGAACAGAAAAAAAAATTACATTTTTTTTTACCCGGCCCGGACCCAACTCGGCCAGAACTGAACCCGGGCCGAGTGGTTCATGGTTCACCCGACCCGAATGGTTCATGAGTTAGAGTTTATGGTTCATGGTTTAGGGAATAGTTGGCATGACACGTCATTAATCTGGTTACATAAAAAATCAGATAGTTGGTTCTATGTCATTACTATATATATATATATGTGTGTCAACTGAACGTACGGCGGTTGGTTCTACTGAGCCATCTTTAGCGAAATTGCAATTGGAATTCTTTTGGTGTCATTATGAGGTGGTTGCACTTGTGTTTGTGCAAAAATTGGGAAAAAAATTATGGATTTGAGAATTAGATCTTGTTTTGTATGCTGAAAATGTTTTTGCATGGATCAGGGGAGATTTTGGAATTAGTGACAAATTTTCGGTCTCTTTGTAATTTTATTATAATACTTCAAAAAATGTTTAGAAGTATCTTAAGGTGTTTGCAAAAATATTCTTTAGCATCCATCCAGCAAAAGTGCAACAAGAAAACTCTAAAAACTATTTATATTTTGACTTTTCCGAAATTGATTAGTCATTTATTTAAAAGTAACTTCCAATAAAAATAAACAGCTATAATTTCACATTTTTTGTAATAGTACAAAACTTTGAAAGTGGCTCTTGAGAGTTGAGAATGGGACCAATTTATCGTTTAAAGTTTAAACTTTCATCACCTAAATTGCATGACTTTTCGAGACACTTTCGAGTGATCAAATCGTTTCACGTGTGATAAATTAAAATAAAATAAAAAGAAAAAATAAAACCAAGTTAATATTAAATGTGTACAATTAACAATGGTAAAATATATTTAATTTTGAGATAATCTCACAGCATAATATTACGATCGATCCAATTTTGATACCTATATATAATCACTTTGTAAGATGTTTGCCTCGAAGTCAGATTATATATCATTTTCAACTTGTTAAAAAATGATTTGGATTGAGTCGAATGACCATAATTTAAACTTTTTCTTAAATTTTGTTAGAAAATTGACTTGGAGTATTAATTTCAAAATTTGCGTCACGCAGTCAATACTTTTCGTAGTAAAATATTTACCAATATATTCCGTACTTTTCCTAGTCTACCCTATAACGTAACTGGACGAAGCTTCTAGAATATTATACAATGGGCTTGGAAATTTTTTTTAGTATTAATAATTATTAACAAATTATATTTGTACTATTGTACAAGACTATAAGTAACACTCGCTTTAACGGTGAGGAAGTTTGATTTGGTCTTCACCTAATAATGAATAGAAGGGAGTATTAAATTACGATGACATTAATTTCCAAATGTCACGTCTTAATAAAATGGAATGCCACGTGATATTGTCCTATGAATTGTAATTATCTGCCCGCTGGAAATCAATTAAGTGAAAAACCTAATTACTATACCTGCTATATTTACCTTTTTTTTTTCCCCGAAAAGTGCTATATTTTCCTTTTTTTTTAAAATAAGTCATATTCTACCCCAATAGAGACTAATTTGAAAGATCAAAACTCATCGTTCGCTAACAAGGGCCCCACTTCAAACAGAGAGCTCTGTATATTGTACGATCAATGCACTTAATTATGAAATCTTAACCCATTCGTAATTTAAAGATAATGTAACTCTGAATATCATAATGGAGCTCCGTATCACATGTACAAGACCCTCTTTAATTTTTTTTATCACATATACTATATTTATAATTAATTAATCTAAATTCAAAAGGAATTAGTTTATAAGCAGCCCACCAATATTCCACAACTTTATGCTTCCTAGCTAATATATATTGAGTTAATTAAATCAATTCATAATCAAGATAATAGACGTGCAAATTATATATATCAATAATGTGATATTATTAGCATTACTTCAAGATACTTATAGCTTGCAAACACGAATCAGAAAATGGGTTGGGCGTTGACCTTTCTCTCTAACTAATGAGGATTTGTGGGTTTAATTTGAAGGTACAAACTTTTTTTTCTTTTATGATATTTTTACTCTTATTAAAAAGAATCGCACATAGGGGGCATGTGTAGGTCGCGCATTGATCGTGCGACCCATGCACAACCTAGTGGGATGAATAGACAACGGTATAAATGTCATAAAATGACAAATAAAAACTTTTTTTTAAGTGTAGGGCAAAAAAAAAAGTTTTAATTATCAATAAAGTATATTTTTACATACTTTATGTTAATTTGAATCTATTAGCTAGGTCTTAAAAATAATGGAAATTCCACGTTCATAAAATTAACAACAATCCGTTAAATCACTTAATTGACGACTGACGAGTCGACGTAGGTGATCCAAGATTACGAATAGGGATGCAATCAAAGAATTATTCTGTTCGAAAATTACTCGTTTGAATTCGTTTGATAAAGTTATATAGTCAATAATACAAACTCAATCTCGATTAAGTTAAAAAAACTCATGTATGTTCGATATTAAGTGTTCGAGTTTGGCTCGATAATAAACAACTAAGCTCAAAAACTCTTGCATTGAATTCCAATTTTATTTTTCAGCAACGCCCACCATGCACCCAATGCTCGTGTATCCTTCTATATGATTTTGCAATATATTGCAGTTGCACAATGGTTAAAAATTAGAATGTTCATTCTTGAATAAAACAATTTCAAAATAAATATTGAAAAAAATTGGAATAAAAGAAAAAACGCGTAAAAACCAAAATTCTTTTTTCAAGTAGTACAAATGTCTGGCGATAAAGAAGAAAGAGAGGGGGATAGTGATATGCAAATGCAAATTGTAATTTTTAGATATAAAGAAAAAACATTCCACTTTCACTTTATATATCCAATAATGGACTATAAACCGGTGCCATTTACAGAAACTAACAAGAAGCTAGAATTAAAAAATGACTAGCTTAAGAAATTATAAATACATATATATATATTAATTAAATTACTATTTTCAGAAGCAATTAAATTTAAAAAAATTAAAGCTGATCACGATGGAGTACCAAATGTATTGTACGTGAAACTAACCTATTTCATTAATTAGCTAAAAAATTTAAACTCAATTTCTTAATTGATAAGTCGATTATAGAAATTTCGAACGGAATCTCTCTGTCTTTATCTTTCTGCCCCATTTTGTACGTAAAAATTGAGTCCATACCATATGCATCAACACCTCTCTATATATAATATATTAGAGAACTATATACGAATGAATTAATTCCACCTCTCTATGTTTCGAGAACTTTTTAGATGAGGCGAGATTCTTATACTACGTAGTATCGAGGCGCCGAGGCTTACGCCCTCGTCCTGGGTTCAAACCCCGCTGAAACTCTACCCACATTATTATACATTTGTTGGGCCTCCTCTTCCTCCCAACGATGATGGAGTTACAGTAGGAAGGATAAATTTCACCCCATAGTGAGGGGGAGAGATTAGGGAACTATATACATATTAATTAATTTCACCTCTCTACAAATTTCGAACTTTTTTTAGATGCATTTTAATTCTCTCATAATCAAATAAAATAAAATGTGAGAGTGAAATTAGTAGATAATGATATTCAAAAAATTAATTTTACATATAACCAAGAGAATTAATTATGCACTAGTTAATTAATACCACAGTTTCGTTAATAAAATAAAAAATCTTGAAGTCAAATGTTAGCTGGAAAAAGAAAATGCCAATAAACAAAGAAGAAGAGACAAAAAACATAAAACATATTTAAATATATATATATATATATTTATATATAGAAATTTTATTTTTAAAATTTTGCTCATTATATCCAGGAAAAAGAGGCCCCGTGCAAATATGAATAGAAGAAGAGACAGGCTCCATGGTCCCCTCTCCAGATATTTTGTTAAATTGGGCAGCCTTTCCACACACGTTTTCAACAACTATTTTATTACTATGAATTCAGAGAAATTTGTACTTTTATTCTAGGGAAAAGAAAAGCATAGTTACGTCCTTAAATAAAACTTCAATTTTTTTCATCTAAAAAACAATAAAGACTCATATTCATATACTAGTATACTACACATAAATTTATACTGTCATAGCTCAGGTTTTGCAAATTAAAGTGCAGATAATTTTCCAAGTATACATACAATCATTTTGTAAAGCACATGGACACCCCAATATCCAAATACGTTTTTTCCTTCTCATGAAGTTAATTAGATCCCTGAAATGGTCCTTTCGAAAAAAGATCCCTGAAATGGTTTCATTTAAATTTGTGTATCAATCTCAATCAATTAATGGAAGCATTTGCAACACGTATTAAATATATATATATATATATATATTATATCACATGTAAATTTGTCACTACATATATATCAAGATTTCATGAGTTTCAATGAAATTAAAGATCTGGGTTTGATAGGGGTGGGTATAAACAAAAGAAAGACAGCAATGAGGAGACTTTTCCCTCTGAATTATTACATTAAAAAAGCCAAAATAAAATAAAATTAATTAATAGCCATCTCGACATAAATCTACCAACTCAATAAACAAATGGCAGCAATAACTAAACTATTGCTAGTCAAATATGAAGCATATATGGACAGCCAATTACGAATTAATTAGCCATTGTTTTTAATTATGAGAAATTAATTAGGTTTAACCGTGATTAATTAGGCATGGAGAGAGGTGAAACCTAAGCTATAAATAGGGATAGTTGGGCATAGAGAAAAAGCAGAATCCAAAGATGGAAACAAAAGCAATGGGGTCTCTCATTGCAACTTTGCTTGTAGCAATTGCTCTTTCCCTCCCTTCAATAGCAAATGCTAACTACCAATATTCATCTCCACCACCTCCGGTGAAATACCCTCCCTACCACTACACATCACCGCCGCCGCCGGTGTACAAGTCACCTCCACCACCACCTAAACACCCATACATCTACAAATCACCTCCTCCCCCGACACCGGTTTACAAGTACAAATCTCCACCACCACCCACTCCTGTGTATAAGTACAAATCACCACCACCTCCTACACCCGTGTATAAATACAAATCTCCACCACCACCCACACCAGTGTACAAGTACAAATCCCCACCGCCACCCACACCTGTGTACAAATACAAATCCCCACCACCACCCACACCAGTTTACAAATACAAATCCCCACCACCACCAACACCGGTTTACAAATATAAATCTCCACCACCTCCAACACCAGTTTACAAATATAAGTCTCCACCTCCTCCTACTCCAGTATACAAGTATAAGTCACCACCACCACCCACCCCGGTGTACAAGTACAAGTCACCACCACCACCAACACCGGTTTACAAATACAAGTCACCGCCACCACCCACTCCCGTGTACAAGTACAAATCTCCACCACCACCCACACCGGTTTATAAGTACAAATCCCCACCACCACCCACACCGGTTTACAAATACAAATCACCGCCACCACCCACTCCAGTGTACAAATACAAATCTCCACCACCACCCACACCGGTTTACAAGTACAAGTCACCACCACCACCCACCCCAGTGTACAAGTACAAGTCACCACCACCACCAACCAACCCCGGTGTACAAATACAAGTCTCCACCACCACCACCCACCCCGGTGTACAAGTACAAGTCACCACCACCACCCACGCCGGTGTATAAATACAAGTCCCCACCACCACCCACTCCCGTATACAAGTACAAATCTCCACCACCACCTACTCCAGTGTACAAGTACAAGTCACCACCACCCCCCAACCCCAGTGTACAAATACAAATCTCCACCACCACCCAGACATGTTTACAAGTACAAATCACCACCGCCACCCACCCCAGTATACAAGTACAAGTCACCACCACCACCCATGCCATTTTACAAACACAAATCACCACTGCCACCCACTCCCGTATACAAGTACAAATCTCCACCACCACCCACCCCGGTTTACAAGTACAAATCTCCTCCACCACCCACGCCAATTTATAAATACAAGTCACCACCACCACCGGTTCACAAGCCGGCACCATACCTCTACACCTCACCACCACCTCCACATCACTACTGAGCAACGAATCTCATCCACACGTTCCATGTAAGCTTCATTACTCTTCTAGCTAATGCAATTATTTACTCTACTTAAAAACGAAACAATATTATTCTTAATTAAGAAAGAAATTGAAGTGTAACTAATCCACATGCATTGCTGCATGAAAAGCTGACCGATCATTAATCTACATGAAATTAATGTTTTAGTGACTTATATATTAATAAGTTAATTTATTGATGACGCAGGCAAGTAGAATTAATGTCCGTAATAAAATATGGCGAGGGCTGAAAGCGATGGATCCATGCATCATGAAAGAGAGATTATTATTATTATTATTATTAGAATAAGTTAATGGAGACAGTCTTCTCATATTTGTTTCACGTTTTGGTTTGCTTATTTTATTTTAGTGTGTAGTGCTAGTGCTGGTGCTGGTGCTGGAACTGGTGCATATGTTTGCTTTCCATCTTTGTATTTCATATTTATATATCAATCTCTTGGCAGAATGCAGAGGTTTGTTCTATAATAAACTTTCCAATTTCTATATATGTTGTTATTTCACATCACACATCTCTCTCTAATTCTACGTACTAATTATATCATGTTATGATTATGTACTGCTCGCTCCATTCAAAAAGAAAAAAAGTAATTAAAGTATATATATTCTAAAATATTAAAAAAAAAACCTAAACATGGCCGACATATAGTTTGGTAATAGGGATACAAATTTATATAAAATCACGAAATTAAAAGAACCCTAGTGGGAATTTTATTGGAAAATTAATTAATGGAAAATTAATCAATTTATAAATCCTAGGATTTAAATT
This sequence comes from Stenogyne calaminthoides, assembly GCA_037126765.1. Classification (NCBI taxonomy): domain Eukaryota; kingdom Viridiplantae; phylum Streptophyta; class Magnoliopsida; order Lamiales; family Lamiaceae; genus Stenogyne; species Stenogyne calaminthoides. The sequence continues at coordinate 11,425,489 of JBBCBC010000017.1, read as the reverse complement.
AAAAATTTAAAAATTGATGGAAGATCCGTGGAGGTTTAAAAACTTTTTAAGGATGATGTGAAAAAATAATAAAGATTTTTTTTGATTAAAGTTTATAGGAGTGTAATTGCTTTATTGTCTTTTTTAAAAAATGTGACAATAAATTCGAAATGGATCTTTTTGACAAATATGACATTAAATTTGAGACGGAGGGAGTATATTGTATTATTTAATATATTCCTGGCTTATATATTGTTATTTCGAAATAGAAATTTCGGATCTAATTCTAGTAAACTAATGGATAAAATGTTATGATTATGTTTTGATATTACATCATCGGTTACAAAAAGAAAAAAAGTAATTAAAGTATATATATTCTAAAATACTTCAACGTAAAAAACCGTAGTGGCCGACATATAGTTATGGTAATAGGTAATAAATTGTTATAAAATCACGAAATTAAAAGAACCCTAGTGGGACGACGTATACGCTAATTAATTAATAAAGTAATCAATTTATACATCCTACATTTAAACTAAGAATTTCAATATCTAATACTCATCCGTCCCGGATTTAATGTCACATTTACTTATTTCCACATACATTTTTAGTGTGAAAAAAAATAAAAACGTTGTATTTTGATTAAAGTTTATTATTTTATTATTTATTTTTAAAAAATGTGATAATAAATTCGAAACGGATCTTTTTGACAAATATGACATTAAATTTGAGACGGAGGGAGTATATTGTATTATTTAATATATTCCTGGCTTATATATAAAATACGAAATAGAAATTTCGGATCTAGTACTAGTAAACGAGTGGACAAAATGCTCAGTTACATTTTGATATTACATCATCGGTTACAGTATGAAAATTGATCTAATGAATCTTTACAAATTTACTTATCTGCGTCGTTATAAAACTTTTTTTATGGATGCTCCACTATAATTTTTTTATTTCATAAAATTAAAAAGTAACTCCAATATCCATGATTTTTATATACCTGCACCTACAGAATATATACAAAAATTAGTTTTAACGATTGAAATAAATACAAATTGGAAGATTTTTGTATCCAACGATTGAAATTTATATTTTATAAATTTGCATATTATAATTAAATCCAACGATTGAAATTGCTAATTAAACTTTTTCGAGTGTCAGTATTTATTGAATAAAATATAATTTGTGGAACCCTATGATTTTAAAAAGCCATCAAAATAAATTTATTTGATTTATTTTAAAATAAGAGAATAATGAATCTTTGAAGTATCTGCGTCGTCAAATTATATTCCCACTTCAGTGAATGACGAATTTGTTTTTCACAGCCATATTAATTTGTCCTCCTTAATATGGCTCCTGGATTTTCCAGTTCGTCTTGCGTTATCTATATATCCTTTTAAATTGAATCTCTTTCTTTTTTTGTTTTTGTTTTAAACCTTTTCATATATATACAAGAGTAAAAAGAATTTACATACAACCATTGTCCAAGGAATCAAGGATGTATATTTAAATAGTACTATAATTTAATAATTTACGAATTAAATGAACAAAATAAATATATACTATGATGGTCTCCTATTATTTTATAGATGAAATATCTCTATATACCTGCACCTGCAGAATATATACATTAATTAGTTTTAACGTTTGAAATAAATACAAATTGGAAGATAATTGTGTCCAACGATTGAAATTGCATATTTTATAAAATACAAATTTATAAAATTGCATATTGATAATTGTATCCAACGATTGAAATTGCTAATTAAACTTTTGGAGTGTCAGCTCATGAATACCTATAATTTGTGGAAGACTATGATTTTGGAAGCCTAAAAATAAATTTATGAAATTTATTTTAAAACTTAGGGAATCATACATTGGAAGATGTGGACACAAATTATATTCCCACTTCACTGGACGAATTTATTCTTTTCACAACTTATTAATTTGTCCCTATCTCCTTGTCCCTATTTTCCAGTTCTACTTGCGTTATCTATCTACTCTGTGCAAATTGAAGAATTTTTTTTGTATTTATGTATATTCGCACATATATATACAGAGTAAAAAGAATTTACATACAAGTATACAACCATTGTCCAAGGAATCAAGGATGTATATTTAAATAGTACTATAATTTAATAATTTACGAATTAAATGAACAAAATAGATATATACTATGATGGTCTCCTATTATTTTATAGATGACAAAAAAACTTGATATAATATTGCATCTGTTAATTTGTCATTGAATTTTTTTTTTTTTTTTTTTCATTTGCGGATTAGAAGCGGATTGATTGATTTTTTTCATGTAATCTGTCAAATTTCTTCTTCTTCATCTTCTCTTGATTGTTGGTGGATCTCACGGGTTCTTCTTTTTTTGCCCTAATTTCTTGTCCAATTTAATTTTTTTTCAATCGCTCGATTAGGATGAAATGGGTTGTTCAATTTTGAATTTTGGAATGGATTTCGAGAAGAAGAGAGAATTTGTTGTGGTGTTTGGATTTCAACACAAAGTGTGTCTTGAAATTGATCATTTGATTTTTCTTTTCACGTTGTTACGTATATCTGTAATTTTACCGATGATGATTTTTTTTTGCGTTTATCTTGGTTTTTGTTCATGTAATAACACTCTTTTTGCTCATAGGGTATATTTCTTTTTGTTCATATAGTAACACATCAAGTTGTTGTAAATATGTAATTTTGTAAATTTCTTTTAGTTTGTTAATTTTGTTTATGCGTTTTCTTTGGTTTTTTGTTCATGTGTTAACACTCTTTTTTGATGATATTTTTTGCGTTTATCTTTGGTTTTTGTTCATGTAGTAACACTCTTTTGCTCATAGGGTAACACTCTCTTTTGTTCATATAGTAACACATCAAGTTGTTATAACACATGAGAATTTCTTTTCCGTTTGTTAGTTTTTTGTAAATGCGTTTGTCTTGTTTTTGTTCATGTAGTAAACTCTCTTTTGCTCATAGGGTAACACTCTTTTGTTCATGTAATAACACATCAAGTTGTTATGTAAATTGAATTGCCCTCTTGGGGAATTAATTGTGGGATCTATTCGGGATGAATATTTAAATACAAATTTAATTCTAACAATTATTACTAGCATGAGTTAATCCTATATTAATTCAAATAATAATTCAACAACAAATCATGCATATAAATTTATCACATAAATCCTACGCATGTGGAATAGCTAGGAGTTTACGTGAACTAACTCTACAGGAGTGACAACAGATTGAGAAGATGGATATCCCGTTCACACGAACAAATCCAAAGAGCCTTCTCAAGTATTCCTAAAATCCTTGTTCAACAATCCGATTGGAAGGATGCTCATGAACAATTAAAAAAAAAAAAAAAAATAAAATTATTTTAATTTTTCCAACACACCTTGAGGATGAAAAATTCATTCTATTTATAATACTAATTTTTCGAAATTTTAGGTGTAAACAAAGATGGGAAAATCTCTTTCTTGATCTCCAAGAAATCTTGAATATATCTCAAATATTCTTTTCTCCATAATTAAAATATTCCACAAAAATTCCCAACTCCTCTTGATATGGAATTTTCGAAAATAAGGCCAAGATTTCCAAGATTGAGATCTTCTTGAATTTATGAGATATTCTTGTATTCCAAGAATACATATCTTCCATAATACATTTTCAAGAAAACCAAAAAAATCTTTCCTTCCTTTTTTTTCTTCATTATTTTCGAAAATTGCACAATAAATAGCCAAGTGAGAGATTTCTTGAATTTAATGAGATAAACTTGCATTCCAAGAAATACTTATCCTCATTCCATAACAAAATTCAAAGAAAATATTTCTCCCTCTTTTATTTATTTATTTTCGAAAAATAGAAAAAATAGGCAACAATATTTTATTTAATTTTAAACAACTTTTTCAGTTATTGGACTTTATATTTGGGCTACTTGAGGGGCCTTTATGAGAATTAAGATTGGACCTTCCAATGGACCTTGAATTTTCAATATTGAGCCACAATATTATTCAAGCACATAAACATTAATTAATCCCACTACATAATTAATGTTGCACTATCCATCTTAACCCATATTATAGTTAATATGACTCCCGGTTATTATTTCCCGCGTTTAAGATTATCTAGTCCATTAATTAATTTCAGCCACTGAAATAAACTTTAATTAATATCTTTTTTCTTGGTTCAGGAACGACTCAACATTATTATCCATACCGGAAAACTAATTCCACTTGCAAGATTTTGTATGATAAAACTTCTGAGCATCCCAAGGGGACAAATCAAACAAGACGCACTTCCACACCGATTCTCCGTATTAAATCTTAGCAATCATGTAAATAATAATATTGCCCAAGATACAAGGTATTGAATCACATTGATTCTCTACCATTCGTAAGTCAAAGCAATAGTTATTAATTGCACACGATTCTATTTAAGGAACGGAGATTAAGAAATAACTAACCACTGAGGTCTAATTGTTCTATATTTAGTACTGAAGAATTTATCCTCCTGTAGGTCCTCTTCAGTGCAACATGATGCACTAGTGTAATCTCTTGTTCAAGACAAGTTAATCTGAGCCTTACACTTCAACCTTTCATGATGGATTGTTCATTTCCATCTAGGTAATTGTGAATTCCGTACTTTTAGTTACAAGAGACTGTTAATTTAATATTCTGTGATCTGGTATCACTAAATTAACTACAATGTAACATGTACTAATTATTGAACAATTATGCAGTAAATATATGTAACATTCAATGATATTTAAAGCAACAATGATAAATAATTTATTTTAGCAAATAAGTCCGAAATTCAGTCTGTTTATACAAAGTAAAAGCATATTTTCCAGTATAACCCCAACATGCCCACCCCGCCCCCCGCGCACTTTTGCTCGACCCGACCACCATACGACCCATGAAATTTAGGCAACTTTTGTCTTATTTATGTTATATTGCACATAACACTAGTGTGCAATATTTCACACAAGACTTTCTCTTTATAGATTGTCAAAAATAATTTTTTTTTTGAAAGGGTGCAAATTATTTAAAATGCCCATATTTAATACTATATATTAACATTAAATATTGTTATTTTTATATTCAATAAATAAGAATATATAAAAAAAAATATAAATAAATTTAAAATTTCAAATACAATATAAATGTATAAAAAAAATATTATTTTGGGATGGGGGAGAAACGCGGGCCACTTACATGACCTTTGTGCATATATAATAGCCTCACATCACTGAAAATCTAATAAATGGTACGACAATATATGTTTTGTTTGCAATTTCATATGCACAGTGAAAAACACTTAAAATTTAAAAATATTAGATCTTAAAGCTTTAAAAAAAAGTACTTTTCATTCATAAAATAGAAAATGCAAACACACATAATCTAATAGCCTGTCAGATAATGTAATAAAAAAAAAAAATATATATATATATACACTTCAAATGGAAATTAATAGAGAACTGGAAAAGTATATCTTACTTGTGAAATATAAATAGCAATTTTGTTAGAAAAATTAATAATATAAATTAATTAATTATTTGACTTTTTATAAGTTTAAATTTATAGATGAAATAATTATTTTCATGTTCCCGATAATTACCGTCTATATTAATTTTTTAACTTATTAAGCTTCTGGAATCCAATTCATGAACAAGGGATAGTATTACCGATTAGATCTCACCGTGCTCATCAACGATTATAAAATTTTATTTTCAATATAAATATATTTTTACTTTATTTGAACGAGTCAATTGTGTTGGGATCGTACCCCGAAAAATTCCTTGACGATAGTGATAACAATAAATATATAATAAATAATTATGTTATTTTGACTATATTAATGGGATATACAAATTCAGCACAGACCATCACATGGTCCAACTATCATCATGTACATGTGTATTTTTTTTTAAAAGAAATTTATTCATAGTATGAAATTGATGCAATTATACTTTAAAAAAAATACTCTCATAATTAATACCAAAAGTATTTAATATTGTAATTTTAATTTATAAATATAATAATATCAATTGAAAAATATAGTAATATTAATTTATAAATATAATGATATAAATTTTATATTATGAATAATTTTTTTACTGAAGATTTAATCTTTTTATTTTAATAATTTTTTTTTGAGGACAAACAAAGCTCAGAAGATTAATCAATTATATCGCGAGCTATATTTGTGATCCAGGGCGGAATCTCACCCCCAACCCAAGCGTGAGAGTGGGGGGATTTAAAAGCAAACTTTGCTAACTTGTGCGCCATTTTGTTGTCGGTGCGGGGTGTATACCAAATACCTTTCACTGAGGTATTTCTGATCATAATTCTCAAAGCATCGATAGTCTGTTGCTCAATGCCAAAGAACTCTGCACTGCTTCTAATAGCTTGTATGGCATCCTGAGAGTCGGTGAATACGTGAAATCCTGTGATGTTGTTGTCGAAGCAATACTCCATGCCCATCTTGATAGCCTCGAGTTCGGCAACTAATACCGAACCTGGGGGATTTAACCTTTTGCCTCCAGCAGCCGTAGTGTGGCCCTATGTCCGAACCCTCTCTAGTTTGATCTCCACCACGAAGTGCCGAAGCAAAGTTGCTGTTGTTGGACTTGACTTGCTCTCGGGCAGATCGAAAGTCTTCCAGGAGAGAGTAGCACCAATCCATCGAGATCCGGTGTTCTTTTCCTCGTTTAGTCTTATTGTGGGTGTAGTCACACCGGCCTCTCCATATTCCCCACAGGAGTATGCAGAATTCCTCTAATTTAGCTTGAGAATATTTTCGCTCTACTTCTTGTAGGATGTAGGCCATGGATAGATGTTTTGATTCAGACAGGAGCTTCCACCACTCCGAGTATTTCCAATTGTGTCTGACCATTCGGCAGAAAATGAAGGCGTGTTTGGTGTCTTGATGGAACCCACATGAAGAGCACCAAGGGTCGCAGGGGACATGGTGCATCTTCAAGTTTGCTTCAGTAGCTACAATGTCAAGATAGGCTTTCCAGATGAAAATTTTAACCTTAGGGAGAAGACGAAGGCCCCACATCTTGGACCACCATCTGGTTGTTGAGGCATGGGAGGACGGTCCTGTGCTTGTATTTCTACTTGGTTTCGTTCGGGTACCCTTCCAGTACCCCCAATTTAACAGTATAGGCTTACTTTTTTCTCGTATTTCCAGTAACGGGCGTCTCTCTCAAGACCATGTGCAATAGGTGTCTTCTGAATGGCCTCAACCTCATAAGGTAAGAAAAGTTCTTTGATTTTGGGGACATCCCATTGTTTCGAGGGAAGGATCAAATCCTTGACAAAGACATTGCTCTCGTAAGAGACAACATAAGTAATTTTGCTGTGACTTAGGGATGGGATCTAGGCATCATTTCGTGCATGGGTCGAAGTGCCATCTGCAATCTTCCATAAAGGCCATTTTTTAGAGTGTCCCGACTCCAGCAAATGGATCTCCAGATGTATGACGGGTTAGACCCAATCCCAGCCTTCATGATGTCCATATGCTTGAAATATCTTGCCTTGAAGACCTTTGCAATCAGTGAGTTCGGGTACGCAATCATTCTCCAGACCTGCTTGGCTATAAGGGCTCTATTAAAGTTAACCCCATTCCCCCCCTCTTCCTTTGGAGTAGTGAGAAACTCCTAGCTTTTCCAATGAACTTTTTTCTCGTCCGGCTTGGCTCCCCACCAGAATTTAGCGCACATACTCTCAATCTCGTTGCAGATGGATGTTGGAATCCGGAAGCAAGACATCTCATATGTAGGAATGGCTTGAATGATGACTTTAATGAGTACTTCTCTGCCTCCTTCTGAGAAGAACCTATTTTTCCATCCATCAAGTCGTTTGGCCACCCTATCCCTCAGATATCCAAATTGAAGTTTTTTCCCCCTCATAGTAAAAGTGGGTAGGCCTAGATAGACCTCATGCCCTTGGCAAATTTGGAGCTGGAGACATTCTTTGATGGCCTGAATATTTTCCCGTGGGGTGCTGCAGTTGAAGGTGATTGCTAATTTGTCGTAGTTAACCATCTGTCCAGAGGCATTTTCATACTTAGATATGCAACTTTTCAAATTCTCGCAGTCTCTTGAAGTGGCTTTGAAGAAAATGAGGCTGTCGTCTGCAAAGAAGAGGTGGGTGATCATCAGACATCCTCTTGCAATCCGGATCCCTTGAATCTTTCCATCACTTGCAAAGGCATTAATGCTTGAGGAAAGCCCTTGGGAGCAGATCACGAATAGGTACGGGGAGAGAGGGTCCCCCTGCCGGAGTCCTCTTGAGGGAAGTACCTGTCCAAAAACATTATCATTAGTCTTGAAAGAGTACGAAATAGAAGAAACGCACCTCATAATTAGGTTGATCCAGCTAGCTGCACTTCCCATTTTGATCATGATTGCTTCGAGGTAGCTCCATTCCACTCTATTTCGTAAGCCTTGCTCATGTCAAGCTTTAGGGCTGCATACCCCTCTTTGGACTTAGTATTTCGAAGCCAGTGCATGCACTCGAAGCCGATAAGGATGTTGTCCGTGATGAGTCTTCCCGGGATGAAGGCACTTTGACTCGGGTCGATGATATGGCCAAGAACCCCCCTAAACCTATTTGTGATTGCTCATGCTACAATCTTGTAGCTCACATTGCAGAGGCTGATCGATCGATAGTCCTTCATGGTCTCCGGATCCTTTGTCTTCGGTATGAGGGTGATGACCGTGGAGTTCCAATCACACATACTCTCCCCTTCATTAAGGATTTTGAGAATTTTGTGGGAGAGATCTTTTCCGATTGTGTCCCAGGCTTCTTGGAAGAAGTGAGAGTTAAAGCCATCCGGGCATGGAGCTTTGGAAGGGTGAAAGTCAAAGTGCGCTTTTCGAACTTCTTCTTTGGTAAACGGTTTTGAGAGGACGTCATTCATATCCTGAGTCACTGTGTGATCCACGTGTTGGATGGCTTCCTCAATAGTCGAGTCTGCAGGATTCTGTGAAGCGAAAAGAGTGGAGTAGTAATCAATAATAATTCCCTCAATGTCCGATTGTTCGGTGCACAGTTGGCCTGCACTATTCTGGAGTTTATCGATGCGGTTTTTGGAGCGTCGTTCGGAGGCCGATTTGTGAAAAAACGAGGTGTTCCTGTCTCCATGAGCTAACCAGTTGTTGCGAGATCTTGGTGCCAATGTAGTTCTTCTTGAGAAAGAAGTTTTTCAAGGTCTTTCTCTAGGTTGCGGATAGTCAGGTAGTCTCGTCCTGCGTTCTCCGTATTCAACTTTCGGTTCAAAGATTCCCTGGTTTTATCAATGTTTCTCCTCAAGTTTCCAACACTATTTCTTGCCCAATCAGAGAGGTTCGAGCTGGTAATACGGAGTCTTTCATGGAGGGGGCTGCTGATATTGTGAGAATTCCAGCTATTCTTCAGTGTTTCCTTGTAGCTTGGTTCAAGTAGCCATTTGCTTTCAAACATGAACCTCGCGTGGGTAGTTCTTTTCCTGGTGGGTGGGCTGCTTCTGGATCGGAGTATGATTGGTCTGTGATCAGAGCCATAAAAGTCCAAGTTTGGGCTTCAAACTGTGGGTGCTGAGTTATCCACTCGATGTTGGCTACAAATCTGTCCAATTTTTCAAGGATATTCTCCTCGTTCTGTCTTTTGTTGTCCCATGTAAATTTGGGACCTTTAGCATCAAGGTCATGCAACTCAGTCTCATGGAGAGTCTTACGAAATTCATACATGGGGGAGTGGACCCGGACAGAACCCCCTTTCTTTTCAAACTCATAGCAGATTTCATTAAAGTCTCCACCGACGACCCAACTTAGCTGCTTGTTATCATGAGAATGGTGGACCCTTTTCAAAAGATCCAAAGAGGTGCTTCTAAGGGATTGGATGGGGTTGCCATAAAATCCCGTGAAGTATCCCGACGTGTTATCTGCAATTAAAGCAATATCAATATGATTCGAAGAGTAAGACAACAAAGATACATTTATTGAATTCTTCCAAAACAGGATAAGACCACCACTACGTCCACAAGCATCAACACAAAAACAACCATCAAACTTAAGTAAATAGCACCAATTCTTAATAAAACACTTAGAAACCCTAGTTTCGGAAAGGAAAAGCAAATCGGGGGAGTTGTCCGTGACAAGTCGCTGCAGGTTTCGGAATGCACGAGACCCCCAGCCCTAGTGCGTTCCAGCAAAGATAGATCATGGTGATCGGCGGTGCTGGGCCCCGCCAGTCACCGCTGTTATCTTCATGAGCTTGTCTTCTTCATTCACATTCTGTTCATCATTTTTCTTCTCTTTCTTTGTGTTGTTCGAGGTCAAGTCAATCCCTCCAGCATGTCTTTTCATCCCCACTGATGGTGGTTTCTCCGGGATGGCTTGTGGATTGTCACTCGTGTTCTTTCTAGCCTTCTTGAACCACTGTTTTGGTGTGGTGTTCCTGTTATGTGATGGATCCTTCCCAGGCCCTATGGCAAATGCTTCTCCAAGTGGAGAGATCATGTCTTCCTTTCTCTACTCCTTACTGCCCCTTGTATCATTCATGACGTCCGGCTTCGAGGTCTCCATCTTTTTCTCTGGTTCAATTACATCATCCTGTATGTTGATCGAGTCCGCGGTCTTCTTCGTAGTTCCAGTATTGATCATGTATGACTCGTTACCCTTGAGCTTATCCATGGGTTTGTTCAGGTTCGTTGGCTGTGGAGAGCCTCGGTCCGGTTTGTCGATCTCGGATCCCTCTTTCGCACTTTCGATCCCCAGCCCATCAAAGTGAGGTAGTATTACCGTGCAGCCTCCAAATGCGTTGGTATAGGTCTGGAGTCTGTCATTCTCAAAGTGATCCTCAAAATATTGTTCATACGGGATCGGTGAGATGTCTTTTGTTCGCCTCTGAGTTTTGGTCATCGACCATGGATTTGAAATCAGGCGATCGTTTGGGGTTTTCGGTGAGGGGCTCTTTTCGGTTTTAGCTCCGCTGGCATTCATCTTGTCTAAGATCTCCATGATCTTTTTCAGCGTGATGCTTTTCTGACCCACAACCCTTAGCCAGTGGCCGAATTTGTACTGGTCCGTTCCGTCGTATTTTAGTGATTTGCACTCCTTTTTCAAGTGATCCATTCTGCCGCAATAGTAGCAGAACTTGGAAAATTGCTCATACCTGAAAATTACCAGATCATCCGTGCCGTCAATGGTGAGAGGGGTCCATCTGCATAGGGGTTTGGTAACATCAACCAGAATCCTCATCCGTAGGCAGCGACCTTGTGCAACGCCGTCGTGATCGCAAATCACATCTAGAACTTGCCCAACTCTAGGGCGGATTATCTCCCCGACCTGTTTCGTCATGGCCATGATTTGCATTCCGTGTGCTTGAACCCAGGATGGGGCCGTGGTGATGTGTATATCCGCCGGTCGTTCGTGGCCCTGTAGTTCCCGCAGCATCAAGACTGATCCGCCAATGTTCCATGGTTGTTTTCGGAATATTCTATTCCGCTTGCTCGCATTGAAGAATTCGAAGAGAAATACTTCATCGCCGATTGCATTGATTTTGGTCGGTAGTACCAGATCCCAGATGTGTTTGAGAGCACTTTCCAGTTCCACCACGCCTATGTTCTTTTTCATCGCAAATTTTCCGACCAGGGCCTGTACTGGTTTGTTGAGCGCCTCATTATTGATTTCGATTGGTATGCTTTTGAGAGAATTCCGTCTCATCTAAAAGCTCGAGAGAATTCCGTCACTTTTAGATGAGGCATGAATTCTCTACCAGATCGAGCCCTGCGTTGTGGGTTCGATTAAAATGGAAACACTCCACCCATTTTATTGTCCACTCTGTTGGGGATCCCTCCGAGCAGAGAGAGACAATGATTTACTTTTTCTGGTGAGGGAGAGTGTTGAGGGAAATTAAGTAAATAAATTATTCCCGATCCTCTCTACAAGCTCGAACTTTTAGATGAAACGAAATTCTCTCAGCTTTCCTCCTCAGATATAGAGAGCTTCTCCCATAGTCTGCTAATTTCGTCGGCCATGAAAGAAGTAGGAAAACGACAATGAATGGTTGAATAAATGAATGAAACCAGCAGCAATGGATTAATGGTGTAGTAATAGAACCCAAATCCCTATTGATTAAATAGAGATTGGGCGGAAGAGATCACACGTCTAGAAGACGGCGCCGCAAGCCTCACCAAACCCTAACCCTAGTAATACCTAGAGAGAGAAATATTGATTAAGAAAGAAAAAAACTAAATGTCCCTCAAGCTTTCGAACTTTACATTATTGGGCCGTGTCTCTGGAATATTTAAAAATAAAAAACGTTACTAATCAAGCACAAATAAAGGATTATTATTATATTCAAGTCTTGGACTCTTGGTACAGACGCTTAATTATAGTATAGCGGCTGTATGTATTAAGTCGTTATTATGTGTTTTTTCTAATTATTTTAAAACTTTTTTATTAGTTACAAACTTACAAATTTGTCCACCTCCTACTTTACTCATAGCTTTAGAAAAGACAAGACAATAATTGACAAATGATGAAACATGCAATGAAGTCAACTCGCACCATTGAGAATAAATTAGCGAGATGCAGCTCCAAGACTGCCAGACTAGTAGTGAAATATCAACTAAATATTGAAAGACAAAATAATATTCTATTCGTATCATTCTTTAATGAACTCTTACTATTTATAAAAATTATGATAATAGTGATAGAGTGATAAAGTGTTAAGCAGGGGCGGAGGCACATTATGCTCTAGGGGGGCCATGACCCCCACCACCTCCTAGCCACCCCCATACATATATGTAAATAATATATTGTTTTGATCATTTTACATAATATTATATTAAGTAATAGATATATATGCATGACTTATGTGCTTCTCCTTGTCCTTTTTATAATTTCGAAGATTATGTTCTTGAAACTGTATAAACATTAAGGTTTCCACTGATCTGAATTGTAAGAATAGTTTTATAGAAGAATTATTGATTTATTAATTAATATTTATGTATTTTGATATAAATATTTATTTAGTTTTCTCATCAATTATATAATAATATTTGGCTAAGTGTTGTATGGTTCCAAAATACATTATGAGTGCACGGTGTATTTGGATGCATATGAGACTCACTCATAATATTTTCGTCATGAATTTTTATTTTTGACTTTTGGCCTCCCCTAATCTCAAGTCCTGACTCTGCCCCTGGTGTTGAGTACAGAGAGTTGTTTATTAGTATTTTATGTGATAAAGTGAAAATAAATATGTTCATTTTAGGAAAGGTTTTCTAAAGATTGAGACAAAAAAAAATAAAAAAAATAAAAAATGGAAAGAGTACTCTAAAGATTGGGACGGAGGGAGTAATAAACATTTGGGAACGGGGCTAAATCTTGTATACACACCATATACATTTTAAAATTATACAACTTATTATATTGAAATATGCAATTTATTTATATTGAATCATGCAATTATTAATATGAAAAAATAGTTTCACGGTTCAATATAAACAAGTTGAATATTTCAATATAATATATTGCACAGTTCTAAAATGCATTGTGAGCCCACGGTGCACCTATATGCACATGAGACTCATTCTGAAACAGAATTGGAAGTAGAAAAATTATTTATAAGAAAATTAACATAAAAGGAAATGCAAGTATATACAATGTGGACGTGTTATGCAATGTAAATGCATTTTCAAGCAATTTTATTTTGTTAAAAAAGTTTAATTTGTTCTTTTACACCGATTGAATAAGTTGTGTTGGGAGATGAATTTAATAAAAGATATATGATTTTGATTAAGATCCCAAAACCCCTGAGTATGACATGTTCAGAATGATCTTGATAGTTGAGTCAAGATTCAGTTTTAGAGTATTCAGGATGTTATCTGCAAAATGTATAGTCAGCAGATATAGATCAGGATAGGTTCTGAAGACTCTGAAGAACTCAAGATGTTTTCAAGAAACCGAAGTTTCAAGATGCGAAGTTTTCAAGACTCAAGATGAAATCGAGGGAATCAAGACTCAAAGATGCACTCGAAGATATCACCAAGATATTCAGAAGACTCGAAGACTCAAGACTCGAAGACCTCAAGACTCGTAAGACTCAAGACGCAAGATCAAGATCAAGATTGAAGATCAAGAATATGAAGGCACGTGAATTATCAAGACTTCAAGAATAATATCTTGAATGCTCAAGATAATCTCGAATGTTCCGAGGCAATCAATATATCTATATGAAGGATGCAATACTGAGAAGATCGCGATTCCTTAGAAGAATAGATATTTGCCAAGACATTCAAATGCAGACAAAAGGAACTAAGTCAGAAGTGTTGTTAAGGTTAGATCAACTCAGAGTTGTAACCAAAAGAGCCGTTGAATGTGTCTACCTTTAACTGGAGACAAAAGTCAAAAAGAGGAAGACAACATCATGCACCATATCGATAATCGATAAATTGATGTGTCATGAAAAAAAGATGTCGGATGTACAAAAGTTCGGATCGCAAAAAGTGAAGACCCATTTACATGAAAGGCTATTGCCTAAAAAGTGTTAGTGAGTTTCAAACCCTAAATATAGCCGTTCCTCACACACCATAAGAGGAAACTCACGAAGCTATTTCTCCAACGGATAGTTTTCAAGAGTGACCTTGGTGTATGCCTATAAATACTGGTGACCCTCTACATTGTAAGGTTACGGGAAATTTATCATAACTCAAGAGCTCAAACTTATTATAAAGCAAGTTAAAGCACTCGAAAAACCTAGAATTTCCCAAGTGCTTCTATATCGAAGAGAGCTCACTATACTAAGCCTAGCTTGATAAGATTTATCCAAAGCTTAGTCGAGATATCCTAACCTTTTGCATTGTGCTTCATTGTAAAGGATATCTCATCCTAGTTGGAAACCAACCGAGAAACCCCAAACCCTTGAGAAGGTAGTTGGAGTGTGTTTGTTGGTGAGAAAGAGTTGTAAAGAGTTAGTAAACTACGCGGAGTAGTCAGAAAACTCTAGAGGATAAGTTAGTAAGCTACAGAGGTAGTCTGAAAGCTTGTTTGTTGTTGAGTAAGTAAACTACGGAGGTAGTCAGAAAGCTCAAGGTCGGGTTGAGTAAGTAAACTACGTGGAGTAGTTTCTAAAACTCAGTACGAAGTTGAGTAAGTAAACCACGGCGAGGTAGTCGTAAAGCTCGTATGATTAGTGAATTTCTCTGAGGATCAGAGAGAGTGGATGTAGGAGCTTGAGTCTCTGAACCACTATAATTGTTGTGTTATTTATTGCTTTCATTATTTGTGCTTAACTGTTGCATTGATCTGAATTTGAAAGCATACTTTTCACTGATATTCAGTTGGAACCAATCCACTGAAGTTGCATGTAAATTGAATCACAACCTAATCACTATTTCATAAAGGGATGGTTTTTAGCAAAGTTTAAAACGAGTATAAACTAAGGGTCAACCATTCCGCACATCTGAGTAGCTAGAACAGATAGTTACCAAACTGAACGTACTCTTCTGAGGGTTCAGTGAGTTAGTTATCTGATCCAAGCAACTCAGAATCTCTGACACTCAGGACTCAGTTGAGATTATTTGAGGTTTTTGAAAGCAGCTCAGGATCACTTTGCCTCAAAGAGACTTTGACTCAGAGCGACCAGGCTTCTCAAGACCTAATCTTCGAGGATTATCGACCCTAAGTCGACCTCGAGAAGAAAAAAGTTTTAAAAACACTGAACACGTGTATTCCCCCCCATACACGTGTAAGACTCGTTTGCACCGGGACCAACAAGTTGTATGTTTAACTATAAAAAAATTGAATATTTTTTTTAAAAAAATTGCATGCTTAAAAAATACACTTAAATTTCATGGTGCATCTGATGAATAAAAGATCTAAGGTAAAATAAAATAAGAAAAAAAGGTTTGGAAAACATGATCCGATCTGGTGGGTCCTAATTAACGCGGAGGCTAGATCAAATTTAATAAAGTATGATATCAGTCATATCACCCATTAAATTTACACATCATTGTGTTATTGGATTCTTTTAAAAGCAAAAGCAGTTCACCAACTCTCTCATATTAGTATATTACACTGAAACCCCTTGCAATATAGAAACACAGATTCTCCCATAAAATCTGTGTACAATGTAAAATTCTTATCATTACATTTATAAATTAATGACTATTAAATTTCAATTTATTGGAAATATTGCAAGTAGGTTCCACCTATTTTTACAATTACTAATAGGTTTCAAATCATAGAAATAAGACAATACTAACCCCACTCCTCTTTTCTCTCTTACTCAACCACAAACATGAAACAACTTTCACTCTCTCATTCTCTCTCTCTCCGATTCTCGTCACCCCAAACAAACTATCTCTCCCTATGCAAACACTCCCCCTCCATCCTGCCCTACCGCCCCTCCCTCCCCTCAAAACCCAAATCCTCCTCCACCAAAACCCCAAATCCCAAACAAAAAACCAGATCGACGTGAAGAAGCCACCCACCCCACCCCACGAACACGGAGAAGAAATACACACCGGTATTGCCGTCTCCACCATGGGCGGATCTAGGGGGTGGGCTGACCGGGCTCAAGCCCACCCCAATTTATCTCTAAATTCTTTATATTATATATATTATATGTAATTAATTTAAATTATTAAGTTCTTAACCCACTCTATATAAACTCAATTTGCTTCTAATTCAATTAAATTATTTTTCTTAAAATAAAAATACCCAAAATTGTATATTTCAGTTTAGCAAATTGCATGATTTTAAAGTACACTATGAAGTGCACGGTGCATCTAGTGGATACAAGATTTAATTTTATCAAAATTGTTTTTTCTAGTTCACCCCTCCATTAATTTCTGGATCCGTCCCTGACTCGCCACCACCAAACTCATTTCGTCTTCCTCCGCCTTCAGCGACTGCAACAACGATAGATCCGATGAATTTTTCGTCGCAGAGCCGCCGGTTATTCCTTGCCTGCGCCTCCGATAACTCCGACGAACAAGGTCGTGGCGGCGACGAGGCCGTGGCGTTGAATCTGTGCAGCGACAAAGCTGAAGCCGGTCTGTTCAAATTTCTGGATTTAGATCAAAATTTTTAATTTTTAATCTGATTTAATTTTAAATTTTGGATTTATGGATTTAGAACTGATTTTGTATTTAGATATGATTTAATCTAAATTTTTAAAATTTGAATTTTGAATTTCTGGGTTTAGATCGTCTCTCAAAGGGGAGAATACCCAGGCCTCTGTCAATATTCTTTCATATAATTACTTCATTTTCTCTTTTTATGGAAATACGTGTTTGCAGTTTTTGCTATTTTTTCTAGGTTTTTTTTGTGCTCATGTGGGAGAAATTGATGAGGAAGATGAAGATTAGAGTTGCTGGATTTTATGGAGTTTATGCATATATGCATGTATTCGTGCATATATGCATGTCGAAGAAATCGAAAATATGTAAATTTTTTCATGATTTCGATGAGAATATGTAATTTTTTTATTTTGAATATATAAAATTTGGTATTTAATCAATTTAGATATGAAATTTTTGAATGTGTATACATAACATAATTCTATTTGAAATAAAAGAAAATATCCAAAAATTATCAACAACTCCCTTATTGTACAATACATATAAAAAAATTAGGAATAAAAAAAAATAAACACAAGACAAAATATGAATAAATAGACACAAGATATAAAATAGGAGCAAGAAGACAAAAAAATAGTAGCAAGAAGACTCATTAAGACCATTTATGTAATTCAACTACCTTTTGGAACCTTATAGTAATGTTTTAAAATGTTGGAACCTAGTAGTAATAAATGAGGTCAAATGAAACCAGAAATTCATCCACTCTACATTTATGTACGGATCTAGAAATCAATGTAGAGTGAGCTAAAAAGGACAACTTATTTATTATTAAATTTATATAAAAAAAATATTATTATATGTAAATATTTTTTTTTTATCAAAGAATAGATTCAATCAGGAGAAAAAATAGACATTTAAAGTCATAACACATCAACATAAAATCATATACTAAAACTCAAGAGGCGCACTTATATTATATACATTATAATGATGAGATATAACATAATTTGGATAATAATTCTTAAATATTTTGTAAGAAATGAGCGTTAATTTATGCTAATTTGTACCCCATCTTATGTATGAAACCATCTCATACTAGTTTTTATCTTACTTAATTTAATTAGTAAAATAAATTGACCAGAAATGATACATAAATTAAAATAATGATAAGATTTGAAGCTTTTGTGTTAGATAGATGAGTTGATTTACTTTTGGTGAAATAAACCGGATACGTCTTGAACTTTCAATTTAAATTTAAGAATATATTATTGGCTTCTGTTTAAATTGAATTAAGTAGGTCTCAATTAAAAATTGAAAGATTCAAAATAATTGTATAAAAATATGAAATTCCCAAAAGATTGCCCTAGACTGGAGCCTAGTGTAGGTTACACATAGATCCGTCCATGATTACACTTATAAACTGATGTCATTATTTTTATAAACTAATACTCATAATATTTAATAATATGATCTTAATTTATAAATGTATTTGTATCATTCGATAAGTTTCACCAAAAACTTACCCTATAGAAAATAAGTTGATTGTAAATAATTTTACGACATTTTAATATTTTATAACTGACGACAACCAATTATTTTCATAAAATAATTAAACAATGAATAAAAATTAGTACGTTAAATAGATATAAATTACATTTAATTTAAATATATTTCACAACTCTATCACACAACATGTCCTTTTTCGCAAGGATTATTGAGGCTTTGTTATTTGAGCAATGTTACACACCATCTTTTATCCTTTTTGTAATTTGATCACATAACAATTTTCCGATAATCTATTTCGAGAAAAAAAATGAAATTAAACTTACAACTTTTGACAATTTATATTTTATTCATGATCTTCTAATTTTCACAATGCCAAACATTCTACATGAAAAATTAACTTCGGTAATACTTTTTTTTTTAAAGAAAGTGGTGAATGACATGGATAATGAATTTTAAAATTTAAATTATTAAAATATCATAACTCAGTTCATACGCAATCTTTCGGGCGGTCCTCTTAGTAGTGTCACCACGTACCAAGGACATTACGTGAATGGTTTCAAATTTCACACACAAGCTTATGGCACCTCTAAAGCCACTATGAACAGTGGAGTTTGCATTAAGGGAACAAACTGTTGGGGTTATACTGAAAAATATGTTTTTACTTTGTATAACCAAACTGAATTTCTTATTTATTTTACTAAAATAAATTATTTATCACATGTTGCATTAAACATGAATGAATGTTATATATATTTACTGCATACCCGTTCGGTAAGTCAGTACGTGTTACATTGTAGTTAATTTGATGATACCAGATCACAAAAAATCAAATTAACAGTTCCTCGTAACTAAGTACAAATTCACAACCCAGATGAAAATGAACAACCCATCATGAAAGGTTGAAGTGTAAAACTCAGATTGACTTGTCTTGACCAAGGGATTACACTAGTGCATTATGATGCGCTGAATAGGACCTACATGAGGATAAATTCTTCGGTACTGAATATACAAGAATTAGACCTCAGTGGTTCGTTATTTCTTAATCTTCGTTCGTTAAATAGGATCGTGTGAAATTAATAACTATTGCTTTGACTTATGATGAGAAGAGAATCAATGTGATTCGATACCTTGTATCTTGGGCAATATTATTAATTACATGACGATTGCTAAGATTTAATACGGAGAATCGCGTGCAAGTACGGCTTGCTTGATTTGTCCCCTTGGTGGGCTCAGAATCTTTATCATACCAAATCTTGCAAGTGAAAATTTATTTCTGGTTATGATAATAATGTTGAGTTGTCTTTACTCCAAGGACAAATATATTAATTAATATAAAGTCGGTTCAGTGGCTTAATTAATTAATGGACTAAGATAATCTTAAACGCGGGAAATAATAACCTGGAGCCATATTATTGTGAAGTCGTAATGTGGGTTAAGATGGATAGTTCAATATTAATTTTATAGTGGAGTAAATTAATATTAATGTGCTTGAATAATATTTTGGCTAAATATTAAAGCTTCATAGTCAATTGGAGGTCCAATCTTAATTCTCCTAAAGGCCCCTCAAATAGCCCAAATTAAAGTCCAATTAATCAAAAGGAGAAGAAAATATTTTGCCTTATTTTTCCTCATTTATTTTCGGAAAAATTGGGTAGGAAGAGAGAAAATATTTTCTTGATTTTCTTGGAAAGATTTTATGGAATATGTATTCTTGGAATACAAATTTATCCCATAAATTCAAGAAAAGTCAAAGATCTTATTTCTTTCCTAACTAGTTGAAATTTTCGAAAATATCCTTAATATTAGGAGGTGGGATTTTTGTGGAATATTTTAATTATGGAGAAAAGAATATATTTGATATATTCAAGATTTCTTGGAGATCAAAAAAAAGATTTTCCCATCTTATTCCTAGGTCAAATTTTTGACCACCCCTAATATTATAAATAGGGGATGAATTTTTCATCCCCAAGTGCAATTCCATGTATTGGAAAAATTAGAAATCCACAAAGGTGGTGGCCAAATATTTTATTTTCTCCTTTAAGATTAAAATCGTTCGTTGATAATCCTCCCACCAGATTACGTTCGTGGACGTGGGACATATTTGAGAAGGTACTTTGGGTTGATCCATCGTCTCAGCGGTTGTCTCTACGAGAGGTTAGTATTTACGTATTTCATAGATTCCGCATGCTTAGGATTTACGTGAAATACATGTACGCATGATGTTTATTTGCTTATTAATTATTATGTTGAATTGGTTTAGGATTAATTCATGTTAGTAATTAATTGATTAATTTAAATATGTATTTAAATTTAACTCGAATAGATCCGGGCACCCCTAATTTTCCATCACAAACTATGATTCATATGAAAATGATTTCTACGGGATACTCGAGGAGGTTGTGGTATTGGAATATCCCAGACTTACTGAAAGAAAAGTAGTGTTGTTCAAGTGTGAGTGGTTTGATCCAACTGTGCCATGAGGAACAAGAGTACATCCTAATTATAAACTCGTGGACGTTAATCCGAGAGGACGATACAACCGTTTTGATATATTCGTGCTAACAAGTTAAGCCAGTCAAGTTTATTATTGCAAGTACCCCGAATCTTTGCAGGGTGAGATTGGTGGGCTGTTTGCACCACCAAACCGAGATCGTTAGTGGAAATCGATAGAAATATAGAACTAGAGCTTCCCCCATTCCAAGAGGACGACATATCATCCCAAATGAATGTGCAAACATATGATTATCATGTCGTTTTGGTAGATTCGAACTCCGCACTAGTTGAGGAAGAAGAGGAAGAAGATGATGATGATAATTAATTGATGAATTAATTATTATATATCTTTGTTGTGTACACCACTACATGTTTTGATGATGTGTTGATACATATATATATATATATACGTGTGTTATGAAATGAGTTATTTTAATTATATGATGATGTGCACTTGTTTTAATTATGCATTATTCTTATCCATCTTCGAATATTTAATTTATTTAACCAATGTTACAGATGGCTAGAGGTTTGCGAGGAGAGGTTTGCAAAGGCAATTCAAGTACTACTCAAGTCTAGTTTATATTTCGCAAAAGGCAATTCAAGTACTACTCAAGTCTAGTTTCACATCCCGTGACAATGAAGAGGAAAGAGCCAACCATGCTCCACAGACTAGTTATCCGGGCGTGGTAGGGAGTGTATGTTATATAATTGTTACCAAGTACCAACCGTGAATTTTTCGGGGTTGGGTTAGGTATCGCCCGCTTAAAAATCAATGAGCGAAGAGGCGGATGATGATATAAATGAGGAATCGATGAGCGAAAAATTAAAAAACAGTTTCTTTCATTATACATAATTTGTCCCCCAGAGTTAGTAAACCATGCTCATTCCATAAACAAGAGCTTTCCAAATCATCATCTACTTTGACCATCTTAGTTATCCGGGCCTCCATTTTGGTTAGGCTCTCCTTTTTATTTTTTTTAGACTATATTTAAAAAGAAAATATTTAATTATATATATGTTGAGGTTGTTAAATCGTTAAAAGGTTAAATTAGGGATTGTTGGGGGTGTTAATTTTTTAATTTTAGCTTCATGAATAAAATTCAAGTTGATGAATTAAATATCCATATTTGAATTAAATATATATATAGGTATCAATTAAAATATATATATATATAATATTATGTATGATACTTTTTTAAAATTATCTTGGATTTTTAAAAATCAAAAGTATTTATTTTATTTAATCACTTTTATATAATGACCCAATGTATGTGTGTAATTGCGTTTTTTTTTTCATTTTGGGGATTCAATGGATTTAAAAAAAAAAAAAGTGGTGTGGCCCGTTTAGGCCTGCTAGGTAGGGGGGTTTGTTGGAAAATTAAGGGTGCCCTAACCGGATCTATTCGAGATGAATTTAAATACATATTTAAATTACTAGTATGTTAGACTATATTTAAAAGATAATATTTAATTATATAATCCTAATGTTTTTTTTCAATTCAACATAATAATTAAACAAGTATCAATTAATTAGAAATAACAGACACGTACCTGGGGTTTGTTGGAAAATTCACGGATCTATTCGAGATGAATTTAAATACATATTTAAATTCTAGAATTAATCCTAAATCAATTCAACATAATAATTAAAGCAATTAGAGCAACAACAAGTAATTCACGTAAATCCTAAGAGAATCGAATGGATCAACCCTAGTAGAGAAAGTGAGCGATGGATCAACCAAATATGCCTTCCCAAATATGTCCCATCGTCACTAACGTAATCATTTGGAAGGATTCTCAACGAACGATTTTAATTTAAAGGAGAAAAATAAAATATTTTTGCCACCATCTTTGTGGATTTCTAATTTTTCCAACACGTGGAATTGCAATTGGGGATAAAAAATTCATCCCCTATTTATAATACTAGGGTGGTCGAAATTTTGGCTTAGGGATAAGATGGGAAAATCTTTTTCTTGATCTCCAAGAAATCTTGAATATATCTAATATATTCTTTTCTCCATAATTAAAATATTCCATAAAAATCCCACCTCCTAATATTAAGGGGTTTTCAAAAATTACAACTAAAATAGGGAAGAAATAGGATCTTTGACTTTTTTTGAATTTATGGGATAACCTAGTATTCCAAGAATACATATTCCATAAAATCTATCCAAGAAAATCAAGAAAATCTTTTCTCTTTCTTTCTTTAATTATTTTCGAAAATTATGGAAAAATAGGCAATAATATTTTCTTCTCATTTTCATTAATTGGACTTTAATTTGGGCTACTTGAGGTGCCTTTAGGAGAATTAATATTGGACCTCCATTGGACTATGAAACTATAATATTTAGCCAAAATATTATTCAAGCCCATTAATATTAATTTACTCCACTATAAAATTAATATTGAACTATCCATCTTAACCCACATTACGACTTCACAATAATATGACTCCCGGTCATTATTTTCGTGTTTAAGATTATCTTAGTCCACTAATTAATTAAGCCACTGAACAAGCTTTATATTAATTAATATCTTTGTCCTTGGAGTAAAGACAACTCAACATTATTATCCATACCGGAAATAAATTTTCACTTGCAATATTTTGGTATGATAAAGATTCTGAGCCCACCAAGGGGACAAATCAAGCAAGACGTGCTTGCACACGATTCTCCGTATTAAATCTTAGCGATCGTCGTGTAACTAATAATATTGCCCAAGATATAAGGTATCAAATCGCAATGATTCTCTTCCCATCATAAGTCAAAGCAATAGTTATTATTCTCACACAATCCTATTTAAGGAACTCAGATTAAGAAATAACGCACCAATGAGGTCTAATTCTTGTATATTCGGTACCGAAGAATTTATCCTCCTGTAGGTCCTATTCAGTGCATCGTCATGCACTAGTGTAATTCTCTTGGTCAAGACAAGCAAATCTGAGCCTTACACTTCAACATTTCATGATGGATTGTTCATTTCCATTTGGGTTGTGAATTTGTACTTAATCACGAGGACTGTTAATTCGATCTTCTGTGGTCTGGTATCACCAAATTAACTTCAACGTAATACGTACTTTCTTATCGAACGTGTTTGCAATAAATATATATAACATTCATTCATATTTAGTGAAACAATGATAAATAATTTATTTCAGTAAATAAATAAGAAATTCGGTTTGGTTATACAAAGTAAAAGCATACTTTTCAGTATAACCCCAACAATCTCCCACTTATACTCAAAGTCTGCTTCTAAGTATACTACAACACGTCTCGTGTTCTATGTGACATCTAATGTCACCCTACACAAACCTAATAATATTTCTCCCACTTATACTCAAAGTAGATTGACAATGGTCTTGACACTCATTCCTTCCACATGTCTCTCGAATGTACTCTGAGGCAGACCCTTTGTGAATGGATCTGTTAGGTTGTCTTCGGACGCAATCTTTGCCACAACTATGTCTCCTCTCTTAACGATTTCTTGTATAAGATGGTATTTTCTTTCTATGTGTTTGCTGGCCTTGTGGGCTCTCGGTTCCCTAGAATTTGCAACTGCTCCGGCGTTATCACAGTAAACCGTGATCGTTCTGGGTAAATCCGGAACAATGTCCAAGTCCACTAGGAAGTTCCTGAGCCAAACCGCTTCTTTCGCTACTTCACAAACAGCTACATATTCGGCTTCCATGGTAGAATTGGCGATGCATTTCAGCTTAACGCTTCTCCAAGTCATGGCTCCTCCCCCCATGCAAAACACACTACCCGAGGTTGATTTTCTGGAGTCTAAGTCTGATTGGAAATCCGAGTCCGTGTAACCGACGGGGATTAGACTGTCTGACTGATAAACCAACATTCTGTCCCGTGTCCTCTTCAGATACTTCAGATTGTTTTTAACTGCAGTCCAATGCTTTTTCTCGGGGTTGCTTTGATATCTTGCTACCATACCTACGACGAAGTAGATATCAGGTCTCGTGCATAACATTGCATACATGAGGCTTCCTACAACCGAAGCATAAGGAATGCCCTTCATGTCATCTATCTCTTTTTGTGTCTTGGGACACATTTCTTTGGATAGATGGATTCCGTGTCTGAAAGGTACAAAACCTTTCTTGGAATCTTGCATGCTGAATCGCTTCAAAACGATGTCTATGTACGAAGCTTGTGAAAGCCCGATCATCATTTTCTTGCGATCTCGAGTGATCTTGATCCCTAGGATGTGACGGGCCTCTCCCAAGTCCTTCATATCAAACTGTTTTAACAGCCATGCTCTTACGTCTGACAACATCTTTACATCGTTCCCAATGAGCAGAATGTCGTCTACGCATAGTACTAGAAATACCAAGGCAATTCCATCACGCCTTTTGTAAACACAACTTTCGAAATTGTTTTGATCAAAATCGTAGGATTTTATAACTTGATCAAAACACTAATTCCAAGCACGGGATGCTTGCTTTAGCCCATAAATGAACTTCTTTAGCTTGCAAACCAAATGCTCTTGGCCTTTTTAAATGAAGCCTTTAGGTTGTTGCATATAGATTTCCTATTCGAGACTTCCGTTAAGGAAAACTGTCTTGACATCCATTTGTCAGATCTCAAAATCTAGGTGCGCAGCAATTGACAAGAGAATTCGGATGGACTTGAGCATGGCTACGGACGAAAAGGTTTCCTCATAGTCGATCCCTTCTTTCTGAGTGTACCCTTTTGCCACGAGTCTTGCTTTAAAAGTTTCAACCTTTCCGTCCGGTCCTCTTTTTTCTCGTGTATACCCACTTGCATCCAATGGGTCTTACCCCATTAAGTAGTTCGACTAGCTCCCACACCTTATTGTGATCCATTGAACCCATCTCGGCTTCCATTGTTGGTTTGCCAAGATTATGCATTCTTGTCTTGGATCGCCTCATTGTAGGACCATGGATCTGATTCTTCTCCTGAGATCAAGTCCGAGGACTCTCCTATCCCCAAGAATCGCTCGGGTTGCCGGACAACCCTCCCACTACGACGAGGTTATGGTTGTGTAGGTGTGACGCATGGTACATCGTCTTGTACAGTTGACAACGGAGTTGGCCCCCTAAGTTCTTCTAAGGTAATATCTCTTCTAGGCTTTTTATCGTTCATATAGTCTTCTTCCAAAAATCTAAAGTGCGTACGACCTTTTGATCTTCGGGACCATAAAACATGCATCCCTTCGTTCCTTCGGGGTATCCTACAAACAACCTTAATTCCGAACGTGTATCCAATTTGCCAACTTCCTTGTCCAACACGTATGCCGGACACCCCTAGATCCTCATGTGTCCTAGGCTGGGCTTGAGCCCTGTCCACAATTCTCTAGGGGTTTTGGGAACCAATTTGGATGACACTAAGTTTAGAATATAAACTGTTATTTGCAAGGCATAACCCCAAAACGATTTTGGTAAATCTATGTAACTCATCATTGATCTCACCATTTTTAGAAGCGTTTTGTTTCTTCGTTCTGCAACCCCGTTTTGTTGAGGGGTACCGGGTGCAGTCAACTGGGATGCAATCCCTTCATCCCATAGGTAGTTCAAAAATTCATCGCTGAGGTATTCGACTCCACGATCAGATCGTAGAAACTTGATACTCTTTTCCTTATGATTCTCTACTTGAGTTTTAAATTCTTTGAATTTATCAAAAGTCTCATATTTATGCTTCATTAGGAAAATGTACCCATAGCGTGATTAATCATCGATAAGCGTAACAAAATACTTGTAGCCACCTCTAGCTTTGATTTGCATTGGACCACACACATCGGTGTGAACGATTTCCAACACTTCTTTAGCTCTAAGCCCCTCCAAGCATGATTCGCAAGTTGGAAATGGTTCAATCAGGAGGGACTCCAATGAACCATCTTGGACCAACCTTTGGATCCTCTTCGGGTTAATATGACATAATCTTAGGTGCCAACGAAGTGTCTCGTTCACGTTGATCGAACATTTTCTTTTGCTTGAAATAATAGATGTGTTACAGGATGCATTTCGTGAGTGGTGTGCACAGTTAATAATGTAGAGATTGTTCTTTAAAGTTCCATGACAGATAACCAAATCGTTATGAAAAACAGTAACATTTTTATTAAAACGAACAAAATATCCATTAGCAAAAAGTTTTGAAATAGAAATAAGATTTTTCCGAAAAACAGGAACATAAAGAACGTCTCTTAAAATTAAACTCTCGTCTTCAAAAGACAGGTGCACGTCTCCCACTGCTTCAGCTGCCACTCTCGTAGCATTGCCTAGCGTGATGAGAATCTCTCTCCCACTAAGTTGTCGGGTCCGCTTGGAACCCCTGTAATGTAAAACAAATATGATCAGTGGACCCCATATCCATTACCCACGAATGGGTAGCATACGCCGCTAAACAAGTTTCAACAACTAGTGCGTGAGAATTACCTTTCTTTCCATTCCTTTTGGGTTTGGAACAGGTCAACCTCCAATGTCCCTTTTCACCGCAGTTAAAATATTTTCCTTTAGCCGTTTTCTTTACTCCTCCCTCCATCTTTACCTTTTCTTTGCCTTTGGCAACGCTTGAGTTAGCTTCTCTTTTGGCCTTCTTCTTCTTCTTACCTCCTTTTGGTCTAGAAGAGGAAGATGGACCAGCTGTTGCTAAGGCTTGGCTGTTCTCTCCTAATATTCCTTCAGCCGAGACTAGAGCTTGTAGCAGATCAGGCAAGGTGAACTTCTGATTGTTCATTTGGTAGTTGAGCCTGAACTGCTCGAAGCTCTTGGGCAGGGAATGGAGTATGAAATCGATCTGGGTCTCGATATCATTATCAGCAACAAGTACCTCAAGCTTGTTAAGGTGAGCCATCATCTGGAGAACGTGCTCCCTCACGGGCGTTCCCACCACCATTTTCATCGAGAGCATATCTCTCATGGTGATCTGGCGAGCCACACGGTTCTGATGTTGAAACATCGTTTTAAGATTGACCATGATGCCCGCAACAGTTTCAACGTTTTGGTATTGGTGTTGCAACACATCTGACATAGAAGCCAAGATGGTACACTTTGCCATTTCGTTGGAACGCTCCCAGTCAGCATACTCTTTCTTTTCCATTTTGCTAGACTCATCAGTCGGCTTTTCTGGTTTGGGTGTAGTAAGAACCCAGTTATGATGTTGTGCGGTGAGGACAATAGTAAGTTTTCGATACCAATCAATAAAGTTTTCTCCAGTAAGCAGATTGTCTTTCAGTAAATTGAACAGTGGATTAAAAGGTTGCGACATGCTGAACTGAAATAAACATGTATTTGTGTCAATTTCCGGATCAACACAAAAATATCACATAATTTGATCACATGGTTCATATTGAAATCTCAAAAAAATATGAACATGCATCAGCCAACATCTCAAAACAATTTTAAATGAGCCTCTTGGGAGGGTCATCATTTAAATCATATTCAAGCAGGTTCCAAACAAGATCATTTAATTAAAGAATTAATTAATAGTTGACTCCCACTTGACCAATACAAAATTGTCAGGGACTTCGGCGAAGTATATGCATATCAATTTTGTACCTAAGTAATAACCATGATTAAATACAGAATTAGTACTTCGTTTTGATCGAGCCTCTTGGGAGGGTCATCGTCGCTAATAATAATTCACAATCATCCTTTTGGGAATTTATTCTTGTGAAAGCTTTTTTTTGGCCGTCCCGTAGGGGAATTTTTCCAAAAGATTTCATAAATAAATAAATCATGGAGGTCAATAATTAATTAGATTCAAAACCAAATTAATTGTTTAAAATACTTAGTAATTTTTTGAATTTTGAGATTTTTCATTGAGCAATTCTCATGCAAACACATTTAAACAAATTAAATAAAATATAAAAAAATACAACAATAAATCAAGCATAGCAGAAAAATAAACATATTGGGCATAAAATATCCAACTGTCATAGTTTGATTTTTCTTGGCTTGATTTTGAAGAAACGTCGTCTTGAATTTCTCACGTCTCGCTGAACGTCTATTGAACCGACCATTTCCATGGGTTGGTGCACGCTTACACCTTAACCCGGTCATATCGATGCCGTCGCGCTTGGGCCACGCTCGGCGCCAGCCATGAGAGTCGGCCCGTCGCCGATGCAGACCTAACGCCCGCCGCGGGCCAAAGCCTATACCAGATGCCGCCCCTCGCCCGCGTTCCAGACGCATCCTCGGGCCAATCCGCTTTCGGCCGTCGCGCTAAGCCGTTCAACTAGCGGCGTCGTGGTACGCGTGCCTCTCTTCTGGCAAGTTTGGCGATGCGATGCACGTCGCCCACGTATGGTTCCGGATTCTTTTTAATTTCTCGCCTCCGTCTTCGTCTTCGATCAGGTTACAATTTATTTTACAAAATAAACAAACCTAAATCTAGACTAGTATATTACATTAAACAAATCAAATAACCTAATCTACTCGTGGATTTTCTCACGAGAAAAACAAATTCGAACGAGTCGAATTAAAACCAATCATACACATGAAATAAATAAACACATTAAATACCATGACAATTTGATATCTGCAAAACAGATCTAGCAATTCTACTATCCAATTTTCAGTAAAATTTAATGGCCAACATAATTTAAATAACAATTTAAAAGCAGAGCTCAAAACCGAGGCTCTGATACCAGTTGTTGGGAAATTAGGGGTGCCCGGATCTATTCGAGATGAATTTAAAGACATATTTAAATTACTCAATTAATTACTAGCATGAATTAATTCTAAATCAATTCAACATAATAATTAAACAAACAATTAAGTAATTCACGTAAATCCTAAGCAT
Source organism: Stenogyne calaminthoides (assembly GCA_037126765.1). Classification (NCBI taxonomy): domain Eukaryota; kingdom Viridiplantae; phylum Streptophyta; class Magnoliopsida; order Lamiales; family Lamiaceae; genus Stenogyne; species Stenogyne calaminthoides. The sequence continues at coordinate 11,395,652 of JBBCBC010000017.1, read as the reverse complement.
GTGGAATCTAGGAATTGCGTAAATACTAACCTTTCGTAGAGACAACCGTTGAGACGATGGATCAACCCAAAGTGCCTTCCCAAATATGTCCCACGTCCACGAACGTAATCCGGTGGAAGGATTCTCAACGAACGATTTTAATTTAAAGGAGAAAAATAAAATATTTTTGCCACCACCTTTGTGGATTTCTAATTTTTTCAACACATGAGATTGCAATTGGGGATGAAAAATCCATCCCCTATTTATAATACTAGGGTGGTCAAAATTTTGGCTTAGGAATAAGATGGGAAAATCTTTTTCTTGATATCCAAGAAATCTTGAATATATCCAATATATTCTTTTCTAAGATGGGAAAATCTTTTTCTTGATCTCCAAGAAATCTTGAATATATCCAATATATTCTTTTCTCCATAATTAAAATATTCCACAAAAATCTCACCTCCTAATATTAAGGGGTTTTCGAAAATTACAACTAAAATAGGGAAGAAATAGGATCTTTGACTTTTCTTGAATTTATGGGATAACCTTGTATTCCAAGAATACATATTCCATAAAATCTTTCCAAGAAAATCAAGAAAATCTTTTCTCTTTCTTCCTTTAATTATTTTCGAAAATTATGGAAAAATAGGCAATAATATTTTCTTCTCCTTTTCATTAATCGAACTTTAATATGGGCTATTTGAGGGGCCTTTAGGAGAATTAAGATTGGACCTCCAATGGACTATGAAACTATAATATTTAGCTAAAATATTATTCAAGCCCATTAATATTAATTTACTCCACTATAAAATTAATATTGAATTATCCATCTTTTACCCACATTATGATTTCACAATAATATGTCTCCCGGTCATTATTTCCCGTGTTTAAGATTATCTTAGTCCACCAATTAATTAAGCCACTGAACAAACTTTATATTAATTAATATCTTTGTCCTTGGAGTAAAGACAGCTCAACATTATTATCCATACCGGAAATAAATTTCCACTTGCAAGATTTGGTATAATAAAAATTCTGAGCCCACCAAGGGGACAAATCAAGCAAGACGTGCTTGCACACGATTCTCCGTATTAAATCTTAGCGATAAAATGTAACTAATAATATTGCCCAAGATATAAGGTATCAAATCACAATGATTCTCTTCCCATCATAAGTCAAAGCAATTGTTATTAATCTCACACGATCCTATTTAAGGAACGAAAATTAAGAAATAACGCACCACTGAGGTCTAATTCTTGTATATTGAAGATCAAGAATTAATCCTCCTCAGAGGTCCTATTCAACAAGATCGTCATGCACTAGTGTAATTCTCTTGGTCAAGACAAATTGAGCCTTACACTTCAACCTTTCATGATGGATTGTTCATTTCCATTTAGGTTGTGAATTTGTACTTAATCACGAGGACTGTTAATTTGATCTTCTGTGATCTGGTATCACCAAATTAACTTCAACGTAATACGTACTTTCTTATCGAACGGGTTTGCAATAATATATATAACATTCATTCATATTTAGTGCAACAGTGATTAATAATTTATTTTAGTAAATAAATAAGAAATTCGATTTGGTTATACAAAGTAAAAACATACTTTTTCAAGATAACCTCAACAGGGGTTAAGATTCGCGCCATATTTCCCCTATCCCTTTATCCCCTCATATGAAAAGTGTCTCAATTGGTGGGTATTCTACTATTCCCGTTAACCCTCCTGGTGGTTTTCTTCCTACCGGCGGTCCCAGTGCTTCGTCGTCTCGTGCTCGACGTCGTTCATATAATGTTCCATTTAATGATCTTCTCGTTAATCCCAACAATGAATATCAGCCTCGTGATGATGATGATGTAGATTTGAATGACTGATAGCTATCCTGATGATTTTATATTTCTGAATACTTTGTTATGTTTTTTTATTAGTTTTTTAATATTTGTCACATTTGTTTGTTATGATCATTATTAGTTATGAGTATTATTGATGGATCTTGTTGGGAGATGAATTTAATAAAGATATATGATTTTGATTTGATCCCAAAACCCCCGAGTATGACATGTTCGGGATAATCTTGATAGTTGAGTCAGATTCGCTTTTTTAGAGTATTCGTAATGAACAAAATGTATAGTCAATGATATAGATCAAAGTTAGATTCAAGATTTCAAGAACTTTATGTTTTCAAGAAACCGGTTTCAAAGATGAAAATTCGAGAATCAAGACTAAAGCAGAAATTGAGATATCAAGACTCAAGCAGAATTCGAGATTATGAAAATTTCAAGACTCGTAAGACTCAAGAAATGTAAGATCAAGAATCAAGATCAAGAAATGAAGGCAAAGAATGTATTGAATATTCGAAGATAAACTCAATATATCGAGAATATCTATCTGAAGGATGTAATATCGAGAAGATCGCGATTCCTTAGAAAAAAATAGATATTTGCCCAAAAAGGAACTAAGTCGAGTGTTGTTAAGGTTATATCAACTCGAGAGTTTGTAACCAAAAGATATTTGAAATTGTCTACCTTTAACCGGAGACAAAAGTCAAAAAGAGGAAGATAAGATCGCATGCCATATCGACATCGATAAATGAAGTGTCATTGAAAAAAGATGTCAAGTACAATAGTTCGATCGCAAAATGAAGATCGTTTACATGAAAGGCTATTGCCTAAAACGTGTTAGGGAGTTTCAAACCCTAAATATAGCTGTTCCTCACACACCATAAGAGGAAACTCGGCTATCTCTCCAATGGATAGTTTTTCAAGAGTGACCTTGGTGTATGCCTATAAATACTTGTGACCCTCTACATTGTAAGGTTACGGAAAATTTGTAAGCAACTCAAGAGCTCAAACTTATTATCTCAAAGTTAAAGCACTCGAAAAACTTAGAATTTTCCAAGTTCTTTTAAATCGTAGAGAGCTCATTCCACTAAGCCTAGCTTGATAAGATATATCCAAAGCTTAGTCGAGATATCCTAGCCTTTGCATTGTACTTTATTGTAAAGGATATCTCATCCTAGTTTGAAACCAACCAAGAAACCCCAAACCCTTTAGAAGGTAGTTTGAGTGTGATTGTTGGTGAGAAGAGTTTTAAAGAGTTAGTAAACTACGCGGAGTAGTCGAAAAGCTCTAGAGGTGAAGTTAGTAAGCCTCTGAGGTAGTCCAAAAAGCTTGTTTGTGTTTGAGTAAGTAAACTACGGAGGTAGTCGAAAAGCTCAAGGTCGGGTTGAGTAAGTAAACCACGTGGAGTAAGTAAAGCTCGGGGCGAGTTGAGTAAGTAAACCACGCGAGGTAGTCGAAAAGCTCAAGGAAGTGATTAGTGAATTTCTCGAAAAGATCGAGAGAGTGGACGTAGGGAGCTTGGAGTCTCCGAACCACTATAAATTGTTGTGTTGTTTATTGCTTTTCTTTATCGTGCTTATTCATTGCATTGACTTAAATCGAAAAGCATATTTTCACTGACATTTCAGCTGGAATCAATCCACTGGAAGTTGCATATAACTAAATCACAACCTAATCACTATTTTATTCAAAGGAAGGTTTTAAACAAAGCTTAAAACGAGTATAAACTAAAGGGCCAACCATTCCGCACATCTGAGTAGCTAGAACATATAGTTACCAAACCGAACTTACTCTTACGAGGGTTCAATTAAGTTAGTTATCGATCCAAGCAACTCGGGATCTCAAAACTTCAGGACTCGGTTGGGATTATCTGAGGTATCTGAAAGCAGCTCAGGATCACTGTCTCAGTAGACTTTGACTCAGAGCGATCTGTGCTTCTCAGGACCAAATCATCAGGACAACTTGACCCAAGTTGACCTCAGTAAGAAAAAGTTTTAAAAACACTGAACACGTGTATTCCCCCCATACGTGTAAGACTCGTTTTCTTGGGGGGACCAACAAGTGGTATCGAGCAAAGGGTTCAACTTGACCACCGCTTTGTTGACCAAAGTTTTATTTGCTAAAAAATACTTCGGGTCTATCCGAATCGATCTTATTTGATGAATTCTAAAAAGACTAGGATAAAAATGTCTTCTAAGAAACTTCCCATGTTCTCGGTGGAGAACTATGATTTATGGAGATCGAGAACGCAGGGCTCACCAGATTCTAAACATGAACGAATGTGGAGAGTGGTGAATCCCGGAGAAACGAAAATGAGAGAAACGATCCTAGAGAGTTTCCTAAGTCCGATGACCAACCGACTCGAGGAGAGAAAGTTAATCAATCTAGACTATATAGCTAAAGACAAAATCAGACAAAGATTATTGATGATGGTGTGATGGGAATGATCTCTCACCGTAATATCGCAAAAAGAAATTTGGGATACACTAGTCATAATGTGCCAAGGCACGAGATCATATCAAAGAAAACAAACTTTGGGCCACAATAGGAAAGTTTGATAGTTTTGAAATGGAAGAAGGTGAATCAATTGACAAATTGGAAGTCGATTCACTAAGTATTATGAATGATCTAAATGCACTTGGAAAGAAATATCCCAGAGAGAAGTTGTATTGAAAATTCTTAGAGGTCTTTCTAAGAAATGGGATATACATGCAAAGTGGTGATTGAAAACACCAAAAACATTAATTCAATGCCATATCAACAAGTCTTTCTCCGAAATTTGAAGGCCTATGAGTTTGTAATTGATAAGAAATCCAAAAAGGTCGACAAAGAAAGATGATTCATCATCTAGTAAGAATGTGGCTTTTAAGGCCAAAGATAAAACTCAAAAAACTAGAGAGTTCGAGAACTCCCTTGCTAAGAATCGGGGATGAGCTTGAGGATAAGCTAGCACCGATGGCAAGGAGGTTTGAAAGACTTAATAGTCGATATGGAAAATACAAAAGCTATTACAGGGGAATCACAGTACGGAAAGAACATTCCGAGGAGGATCTAGCTCTTCAGATGAGATATTCTCGACAATTGAAAGTGATGACATTTGTCGATGGCCATTGAGGAGGTAAACTCTTCTTTCTCTTGTTGTTGCTCCTACACTAGCACAAGAGTTGTCAAGTTCATTTGCATACAGTCAATTTGACTCGATGGATTCTTTTGAGAATCTAACGAAGGACTATCTGCTTTTACAAGAATCGCTAAATGAAACTCAAGAGCGTAATAAAGAATCGAAAAGTTAAAAATCTAAAATGGAAAGACTCTAGCAAAACCGAAATCACTTCTCAATTAATGGGAGCTCTTGATGAACTAGATGTTCGAAAGTACAACTCTCGAGAGAAAGAGAAGTTGATAGTGACCCTAATCGAAAAGCTAGAGAAATCCATCAAGAGATTCGGTGATCGTAACTAAGTTCAATGACTCTCTCGAGAAGCATGAAACTCTACGTGAAGGATGAGGATAGTGCATGAAGAAGGTTAACTCTATGAATATTGCATCTAAAGTAATAGATGAAATTGAGTTACCAGAGATCCGCCAATATAAAACTGGATTGGGATACATTCCAGGGGAACCTCACAAGGTCATCCGAATGCCGGATCAAGTAGCAAGAAGACAATCTTTGTAAAACCAGTGGCACCTACACTTCAAACTGAAGAAATGCCCAAGGTTTTAGACAAGGGAAAAGGACCCATGATTTCAGTAAAACTGAATGATCAGGTAGGAAAGCCCAAACCTCAGGTGAAGGCTAGAAAACCTGAGCACTCAGTTGGAAAATTTCGAGTAAGTACTTCAAGCCTCAAAGCTAAGAATTCAAACCCGAAAGGATCTACCTTTGAATCATCAGAGGAATCTTCAGAAGAGAAACACTCAGCAGAGACATTCTCAACTGAAGAGACCAAGTCCTCAGTATACTGAAAGACCAAAATTTTAGTACAGGCAACCTGAACCCCATTTGCCTAAGGGTAAAGGTTACCTAAACCCGAGTCAACAAAGATTTAGACCGGCTGCACAGAAGCCAAAGCAAATGAACAAAAGGCCTGAACCAAAGAAAAATTCAAAAGCCCATGTTCATGCTAAAGCTAGCACTCATACACAGGAAACTGCTAAGGCACCCAGAGTGATAAATGTGTATGTAGATGTTTATGGAAGACAGATCAGCCACTCTAAAGTGATTAGAGTTGTTAGGCAAATTTGGATTCCAAAAGATACAGCTAACCAGATAGGACCCTATACCAAATGGGTACCACAGATCTAATCTGATTTGCAGGTAAACAGAAAAGGGCACTGAACTAAATGAAGACATCATTAGCCCTGTTGAAAGAAGATCTGAGATGTCATTATTGGAAGATGAATTTCCTTCATGGACTTCAGGAGAAATCAGACTGAAGAAGGAACTTCATCAGAGATCATATTGAAAAAGGACATCAGGATGGAGAAAATTCATACTGATAAGCAGAGAGCTGATATCTTGACTAAACCTTTGGCTGAATCAAGATTATAGGAACTTTCAGTTGAATTAGGGATGTTAGATCCAGGTGTATAGAGTAAAATCTAAAAAATTGAAGGTTTTCAGATGCATGAAGTTTTCTCGAAATTCTACTGAGAAGCTCAGGATAAAATAAAAATATCGAATCGAGTCTCGTGAAACTCAGATTTATCAAGGTCAAGATTAAAGAGAGATATCTTGAACCCATTCAATTTTTCAAAGATCATCTCGACATTTTATCAAGGTCAATACTCAGTAAGACTGATAGAGGGAAATTAGTCTGAAGAAGTAATGACTCATGTGACTTATTTATTGCTTAAGTGAAGCTCAATAATCATTTGCAATAAATACAAAACATCCGAGGAATGTTTTTGGGCGGGATCTTTTGAAATTCCGAAGAAGGTCAACAGTCATTTAATGCTCTGTTACATTTAATGACCAATAAGGATAAAATGGTGACTTACTTTTCGGAAGATCGACTGTTCGCATACCCGATTAATCGGCGATTAATCTCAACCGTTGCTTTTCACCTAACCAACGCGAAATCCCACGATCTCGAAACTATATATTCCTCAAGAAGCCATTAAAGCCTAATTTTATCAAAACCTTCGTTCCCAAAATCCTCTGCAAGAAAATCCCCTTTGCCCAGAAAACCAAAACCCTAAATCTTCAAACCTTCAAATCTCAAATGGCCCCAACCATTTTCGAGAAATTAGCCAAGACAAATAAGCCATGGTACGAATACGTGGTGTCTCTGGAGAGCACGTCAAATGCCAAGCACGAAGAAGAAGTGCTCCACTTAATCCGACTGGCGAAACTGACGAATCTCGTCGCGAATCGACCGGAGCAGGAGTATGCTCGCGAGGTAATCGAGTTTGTTGCAAATATGGAAATAGATGAGGAAGATAATATAGAATCCAAAATTTTTGTTTCTCATCTTGAACAATCGATGAAGTTTGTTGAGTTTGTTCGTGAGTTTTGTATAGTCCCTAAGGATTTAAACGACATTTTTGAGTTGTGCGATAGGGGAGATGATCCCTCAGTATATATGTTGGGGACGGGAGCAGGAGTATCTTGACAAGGTTGCCGAGAAACCTGTTAAGTTTGAGGCTACTCGCACAAACGACATCCGGGTTTAAATCTGAGTATTGATGGATATTGTGGAAAGTGCATAATGAGTCGATCCCGAAGCTTCGAAAGCGGATCAAGACTCCCAAACTCCGACCGATGGCGGTTATTGAGGACTCACCCACCAAGGATTTCAACTGGTTGAAGTATCTGATCAAGGTGGTGGCTGAGCAAGCCAAGGTCATAAAAAGGGAGAATGATGGGGCAATATCTATAAAAGGCAGAATCCTCCACGCCATCAAAATTGCATTTATCTTGGAGATGTGCCGAGAGAAGGAGGACATTTTTGCCAACTCTACCCCATTTCCCAAGTCCAGAGTGATGTTCAAGCCCATTCTTTGCAAGAGGACTATAAAGGAAATAAAGAGAAGAAAGTGGAATCACCGATTCACGGCCGGCTGCAGGAAGAAACCCAACAAACCAGGGGGAAGGTTTTGTTGGATGCCAAGAAGGAGCAGGGTGAGAAATTAAAGAAGAAAACCCTCGCTCCCAAGCGCAAAAGAATGGTGGTTCTCACCGATGAAGATGGCAGTGATTATGAAGAGATTCAACCTGAGAGCCAAACCGCCGTAAATCGCCATTGGAAGTCTTGCTCAGTTATCTCTAAGGCACAGACCAGATCGAGGAAAGTGTCTTCTTCCGAGGTGCTTGAGACATCGCCACCAGATAAAATTTCTCCGAAATTTTAAAGCCGAGCTCAAACCCGAAATTTTACCAAAGATGTGCTTGGCCGCATAAAGAGAGCCAACTCGAGTCAATTTGAGGACGTGCCACCAGCTCCGTAACCTACTCAGATGCAAACCGAGGACCCGACAGACAACATTCAGATTCCGGGCCGAGACTGGTGAGATTTTGTTATTGATGAGCCCTCGAAAGTGATCTACTTTTGATCCTTCACCGATGCTTCGACTAAACCAAGAAGCCCGAGATTGAAAAAGGCGGTCAAGAAACCGAGTGGAGGAGCAAGGGGGGAATAGCTTCATCCTGGATCGCACCTCGAAGCTCACCATACCCCGATCCGCAAAGATATCTTCTTCGGACATAAGGTCGACGGTTTTCATCCTCAATCGACTCTTCCGGAGATGCTTAACATTCTTTGATTCGGAGGGAAGACCGGTGGAATGAGGAGATATTTTTCCTCACCGAATTCTCGTGGATTTAAAGACAAAGCTTCGGGATGAAAATTTTCGATTTTGATGAGCTAGTTCGAGGAAGAAGATCGCCGAGAGGAGAGCTATGAAGTTGGTGCCCTAAAGAAGCAGAGACAAACCTCAAGATGGGGACCAACAGGGAGATGCTGAGGATCAGTCTCAGATGGAGAAGGAAACTTCTTGTGCTGATCAACCTGAAATCATTCAACCTTAGAATGAAGCTAGCACTCTTCAGACTGAGGCTCAGTTAGAGACTGGAGCTCAGGATGAAGCTGATGCTCAGGTGCAGACCGACCCTCGGGTCAGGTCCGAACCCCAGATGATCAATCGACCTGAAGGTGCAAAATGTTCTGAGATCGACCTCACTCCCATAGTGGAGAAATTGGAGAAGGTTGAGCCAATCTTTGAACAAAATCTTTCGAGATGGAAGAGACATTGGCCAGCCAAACTCAGAAGATGGAGAATCTGAGTTCATCTTCAGAACTGGTGCAACTTCAAGACACTCTGACCTCAAAGATGACCTCCATGGAAGACAAGCTGAATGAGAAGCTAGAGGGAGTCAAGGCTGAGCTGAGTGCTGAACTTAAACAGAAGCACCAGGAGAGAACTGAGTTTCTAGAGGTGAAATTGGCAGAGAAGAACGAAGTACTGATCAAGTCTGTTGTTGAGGAAATGAGCTCAATGCTCATGACCAAGATGACAGAGATGTTTAAAGATGCTCTCTCCGCCGTTTTGCCCATATTTGGAAGAATTTTTTCAGGCAAAGAACCACCTCGTGAGGCTAGAAGATGAACATGATCATTAGCGAGGAGAGGTCTTATTTGTGTAAGCAAAAGAGCAATACCATATGGACACAAAGACTCTCCAAACTCCTTCCAAATTACGGTGCCAAGAAGGGGAAAAGACGGTGAAGACCTCAAAGAAGTTATCGAACGACTTTTGGAGAAAAAAAGGCGCAAAAGGAAGCCGAAAAAATATCCTATCCGAAGCCTTGAAGGAAGTCGGGTTACCGAGAAGTTCGGGTTCAAGAAGGTGGAGAAGCCGATCTACACTCGTGTTTCGAGGAAACTATGCTTGAAGTTGCAAGAGAGAAACTGAGTGATAGAGCTAAGGTTGGAACAAGCCAGGCTGCTGCTGAATTGCCTATGAAGAGGAAAGCCTTGGGCATTGTTGAACCTGAGAGCAAGCGTGCTAAGGCTTCTAAGCCAATCCAGAGAAAGTTGATTCTGGATATTGAAGATTCTGAGTCTGAGCCTAAGAAGAAAGTCTTCAACACAAGGAATGCTCTGAAAACACTCCAGATCGAACAGGCGAAGAAAACTGCTGCTTCTGTTTATGGTGTACTAGTGATCAGAAAGAAGGCTGAAGAAGAGCAGAAAAGAAGGAGTGGGTTCAGAAGGTTCGCAAGCAAGAGGAGAGGAAGCACTAAAGCACAAAAATGGCCGCACGTTGACAAGTGGATGCCTATCCAGTACAACGATGCGTGGGAAGAGATAAAGAGAACCTTTTGGTTTTACTATGATGTGCTCAGAGAGTGGAGAGGGGAGAGCTCAGATCCGAATGAGGCTTTCATCGATTATATCCTGACCTTCTATCCGAAGTACCTTCAGAGTTGGATAAATCTTGTGAATGAAGCAAAGGTGCAGATAACCTCCCCTGGTCCATATGTGTACCCTCCTCCTATGCTCGAGAATGGCTGTGTGAATGAGAAAGCCATTTCTCAGGAAATATCTCAGTATGCTGCGCAGTTAGGTCTGACAGGGAACAGTCCGGATATCATCAAAGAAAAAGATGCACTGAAGAAGAGATATTACAGAATGTTCGACCTAGAAGTCGCTGCTGATGAGATTGAAGAGCAGAGCTGAAGAACCAAACTGAAGAGCTGAACTGAAGAACAGATGAAGACTCAGAAGATTCATGTAATCTTATATATTTTTTTGTCTTTTTGATTTTGTTCTGATAAGATTCATTGTAACCGGTAACAGACTACCTATCATCAATGAAAATTTATCATTTATGCTCAAAAGATAATATATCATTATCTTATTTACATGTCTTTTACTTTTGATATGCCTGTATGTGATGTCTCTGAATTAATTGTTTATGGGGGAAATTGTTTATTAAGTATTCGGTGATGAATCCTTTGAGAGATTCATTACTGAAGAAATTGTTGAATAAATAATTGTTAGGAGATTCTCTACTTAAGAAATTGTTGGGAGATTCTCTGTTCAGAAAATTGTTGGAGACATAACCAATCTTGTAATAAGATAAACTGAAACCTGAGTTTAGGTTGTATGGTTGTAACAAGATAGGTTTTGGCATCATCAAAAAGGGGGAAATTGTTGGGAGATGAATTTAATAAAGATATATGATTTTGATTTGATCCCAAAACCCCTGAGTATGACATGTTCAGGATAATCTTGATAGTTGAGTCAGGATTCAGTTTTAGAGTATTCAGGATGATATCTGCAAAATGTATAGTCAGCAGATATAGATCAAAGTTAGATCTAAAGATTCTCAAGAACTCAAGATAAGTTTTCAAGAAACCGGTTTCAAGATGAAACTAAAGTTTTCAAGACTCAAGAAGAAATCGAGAATCAAGACTCAAGCAGAAATCGAGATATCAAGACTCAAGCAGAAATCGAGATATCAAGACTCAAGATGATGAAACCGAGGAATCAAGACTAAGAAGACTCAAGACTCAAGACTCAAGAAGTAAGATGTAAGATCGAGAATCAAGATCAAGAATACTGAAGGCGTACAAGAATTATCAAGACTCAAGAATGTGTCAATGCTCAAGATAAACCCGAATGTTCCGAGGCACTGAGAATATCTATGTGAAGGATGCAATACTGAGAAGATCGCGATTCCTTAGAAAAATAGATATTTGCCAAGACATTCAAATGAAGACAAAAGGAACTAAGTCAGAGTGTTGTTAAGGTTATATCAACTCAGAGTTTGTAACCAAAAGAGCCGTTGAAATTGTCTACCTTTTAATCGGAGACAAAAGTCAAAAAAGAGAAGACAACACTGCACCATACAGACAATCGACAAATGACATGTACTGAAAAAAAGATGTCAGAAGTACTATAGTTCCAGACTGCAAAAAGTGAAGATCGGCTACATGAAAGACTATTGCCTAAAACGTGTTATGGAGTTTCAAACCCTAAATATAGTCGTTCCTCACACACCATAAGAGGAAACTCACGAAGCTATCTCCTCCAACGGATAGTTTTTCAAGAGTGACCTTGGTGTATGCCTATAAATACTTGTGACCCTCTACATTGTAAGGTTACGGGAAATTTGTAAGCAACTCAAGAGCTCAAACTTATTATCGCAAAGTTAAAGCACTCGAAAAACTTAGAATTTCTCAAGTGCTTTTAAATCGAAGAGAGCTCATTCCACTAAGCCTAGCTTGATAAGATATATCCAAAGCTTAGTCGAGATATCCTAGCCTTTGCATTGTACTTTATTGTAAAGGATATCTCATCCTAGTTGGAAACCAACCAAGAAACCCCAAACCCTTTAGAAGGTAGTTTGAGTGTGATTGTTGGTGAGAAGAGTTGTAAAGAGTTAGTAAACTACGCAGAGTAGTCAGAAAGCTCTAGAGGTGAAGTTAGTAAGCACTGGGGTAGTCCGAAAAGCTTGTTTGTGTTTGAGTAAGTAAACTACGGAGGTAGTCGAAAAGCTCAAGGTCGGGTTGAGTAAGTAAACTACGTGGAGTAGTGTAAAGCTCGAGGGCGAAGTTGAGTAAAGTAAACTACGCGAGGTAGTCGTAAAGCTCAAGGAAGTGATTAGTGAATTTCTCTGAAGAGATCGAGAGAGAGTGGACGTAGAAGCTTGAGTCTCCGAACCACTATAAATTGTTGTGTTGTTTATTGCTTTTATATGCAGGCTTAACTCGCTGCATCGACATTAAATCGTAAAGCATATTTTCATCGACATTTCACCGAATCAATCCTTTGGAAGTTGCATATAATTGAATCACAGCCTAATAATTATTCTATTCAAAGGAAGGTTTTCAAAGAAAGTTTAAAACGCAGTATAAACTAAAGGGCCAACCATTCAAGACATCCGAGTAGCTAGAACAGGATAGTTACCAAACCGAACTTACTCTTCCGAGGGTTCAAGAAGTTAGTTATCTCGATCCAAGCAACTCAGATCTCTCGAAAACTCGGGACTTTGGTTGAGATTATCCGAGGTATCCGAAAGCGTTTCGGGATCACTTGCCTCAAGAGACTTTGACTCGAAGAGCGATCTCAGGCTTCGAGGACCAAATCATCGTGACAACCTCGACCTAAGCCGACCTCGAAGAAAAAAAGTTTTAAAAACACTGAACACGTGTATTCCCCACCCATACACGTGTAAGACTCGTTTGCACTGGGACCAACAGATCTCTCCAATTAGTTTATGAGAATTGGTCTATGAGATTTGATATAAATATATATATATATATATAAATATATATATATATATATATGTGTGTGTGTGTGTGTGTGTGTGTGCACATGTAGGTTAATAGTGAAAAAAGATTATAAAAGTGATTATTTAACAATTTTATTAACAATAATTAACAAAAATATATAGTGAACAATATAATTGATAATTATTTCTAAAATATTTTAATAAAAACGAGTGTACATATATATATATTGTTAGTTAATATAGTGTACATATATATAGAATATTAAAATATCATTTTTAAAAAAAATTATTCATGTTAATAAATATATAAAAGAATATAAATTATATATTTTTAATTTAATTATAAATATTTTAATCAAATATATATAATAAATATATAAGAAATGACATATACACATATATAATATATAATACAAAACATAATACATACATATATAAGAAATAATACATAAATATACAATACATACATATATATAATATATACAATTACAAATGCATTATTGACAAGTAACAAGCCGTGCCCAAACGGTTTGACGAAACACGCAAGGCCTCCACATACCGGGAGGTTGCGTGTTCGATACACCATGGGGGCGAAAAACGCCCAAATAATGTTGCTACAGTACCTGGGCCACGTGTCCCAGTGGTTGTGTGGGTGCCTTAGAGGGCTTGCAACGTGGGTTCGAATCCCCCCAGTTCCAATTTTGATTTTTTCTTCCAGATAACGAGGGTCATTTACCTCGTTAAAATGCTCGTATAATTGGACGATGGCCCTAAACCCTCGCTAATTTTGCGTGTAAAATTAGCGAGGGTTTTTCAGCCCTAGTTAAATGTGCGAGGCTTTTGGCGAGAAACTTTTTTAGACGCGAATTTGGCGAGGGTGGCTGGCCATCGCCAATCTGACACGCGTCAGTCCCTCGCCAACGCTCTCTTTAATTTAATGAGGGTTTAAAAAATCTCTCGTTAAGCAATTACCGACGCACATTTTGGGGAGGGATATTTTCCCTCTTTAAAACCATCTCTAAACAGTTATCCTCTTTAAAACCCTCTCTAACACCCTCTTTAAATTACACATATTTTGTGGTGTACTATCATTAAAAGAATATTATGCACTGTTTATTTTTAGAAAAAGAATAAGATTCTTGTAAAATATTGCGTAATAGTGATATGTGCAATACATTACAATTAAGGTAAATTTGACTAAAATTTGCGGGTCATCCTCACGCGGGTCGAGTCGGGTGTGGGCGGGCAGGACGGGTGTGAGTGGGCAGGTCTGTGGGTTGTGGGTTGGGCGAACACATGTATATTTATAGAATAATATCTTTAACATATATATGTTGCAGCCTAGTGGTTTAGGTTTGTTGTTAATGTATTTGATTGCAGGTTTAATTCTTATTGAGAGCATAAATTTTAATTTTTTTTTATGTATTACTACATGAAAAAAATGTGATACTTATAAAAATGAAATGTGTTACTACGTGAAATAAAAATTACATTATTTATTTAAAAATATATTATCATATGGTAACACATTGTTGTTCATATGGCAACACATGAATATTCATTTAGTATCGTGACGACATGTGTACAATGTTATATATTACTAAAAAAACATGTGTTACTACATGAACAAAAAATGTTATCCTATGAAGAAAAACGTTTTACCACATGAACAAAACCAGTACAAGCGCGAAAATAAATCTTCAGTCCAAAATTATAGATTTAAAGAACAACTTGATGTGTTACTATATGAACAAAAAAATGTTACCCTTATGAACAAACGAGTGTTACTACATGAACAAAAACCAGTACAAGCGGGAAAAAATCCTCAGTCCAAGATTATAAATTTAAATAACAGCATGAGAAGAGTACATAATGACCTATAAATTTGTGAGAATGAGAAAATTGAAGAAATTGAGAAGAATTTGGAAGAGAAAAAAGAAAAGGAAGAACAAGAGAAGGAAAAACCTAAAAAAATAGTGCTGTGAAAATCAAAACTAAAGAAATCTGACGGCTGCGCGACGCGAGGAAGAAGAAGCCCTGCCCGACCCGAGCGTTTCTAGCCCCACGAAAAAAAAACCCAATTAACCTATAATTGCACATATGACTTTTATGTAATATATATATATATATATATATATATATATATCAGAAAAAAAATTATATTTCCACCAAGACAGTGCAAGAATACAAGTAGTCAAGACTGTGCCTTTCATGCGTCGGACGAGTCGTCTGACTCAAGCCCGAAAATTTTATCGATTTTTTAGGGGCCCAAAATTTTATGTGCATATATATATAATATTATATATTTATACTTGTAAAATTATTAATATATTGTGAAATGTTCTAGTGGGAAGGACAAGTACTTTATTCTATTTTGTCTAGGCTTCGAGTCCCACCTTTTGCAAATCCTTAATTTATTTTTGGGCCTATACTTTAACCAAAATTAATAATTTAAGCACCACATGCAAGTCCATGTTTTATTCAAAATAAATAATTTAAGCACCACAAGTCCACAACTATTTTTCTATTTTTCTTGGTATAAAATCTAGCCAAATAATTTTTTTTTCGAAATCATTATCATTTTTGCTATATTTTTGCAATTCTCACTATTAATTTTATCCTAAAAATCAATTTATTATGAAAAATACATTTTCCTTCACAAACACTCCCCGCTCTCTTTTATTTTCATTGGAAGATAAATTTATCAAAATTTTATATTTTATATTTTTATACAAACCTCAAAAGTGACAAGTATAATTAATGTGAAACGAGAAAATATATTGCATACACATAATAATTTTTTTGCAAATCCTTCATTTCATATTAAGTTGTCATTAATTATTATTCAATTTTAAATTATAAAATACAGTCAATTTCTATAATTTTTTAATTCATATATAAAGGGGCCGAAGTTTGAAATCGACTCAGGCTCTAGAATTTCTAGAATAGGCATGGAAGTAGTATTCATGCCCTGTTAATTACACCATACAGCAGTAATACACTAACAGCAAAAACACCAAACAGCATAAACACACTACACCAGGAAGTAAACCCCTGATATCCTAATAAGCATCGAAAATTCATGAGGAAAAAAGTCTAGGATTCACAGCCCACAATCTAAAGGTTAGCATCATAAACTTACAAGTTTTTGCCTTAGAAAAAATAATTTGTTACTAATTATTATGCATATGTCCAATAAAGCATTATTTTATTAATTTTATTAAAGAAAAACTTTGTTATTAATTACTCCCTACAGGCTTACAGCTGCGAAAGTCAAGTCAACATTTTCTACCATATTTAATATTTCCACTGACAAATATATAGGACGTTGTATAAAATAAAATACGTCTAATTTGTTATATATTTTTTGTACACAAATTCTCCAATAAAATTTGTTCATCATATAAAATTAATATCATTATATTTATAAATTAATACAACTACTCTTATAAATTAATATAAATTAAATTTAATATTATTTTATAAGTGTAATAACATCAATTGATAATAATAATAATATTAATTTATAAATATAATGATATAAATTTCATATTTATAAAAACGTTTCACCGAAAAGTTATCCTTCTAACAAAATAAAATAAAAGGTATATTGAAATTAAATGGTAGATGAAAGTGAAACAACAAAGTATTAAATCACATTTCAGATGAATGTACGTACGTAATAACGTGGCTGGACCTTCTGCCAAGTGACAATATTCTAAGGAAATTAGGTATTCAAGTATTGACTTCAATTCTAATATATATTATCTTTTAATTAGTTTCATGGTTGCACTTGGATATTCATTATAATACTAATTAAAACTATTTATTTTATATTTATAAATTGTTACAATCAAGCAATCTGTCACTTTGTGTCCCGATTTTTCAAATTTCAGTAGTGGTATTGACATGGCAAAATTTAGAGCCATGCCAAATTAATAACGACGTACGGTGGAACAAGAAATTTAAAGATTATGAAAAACCTAAAGATATTATAAATTTGAAATCGATAATATCCATTAGTGACCTTGTATTTCTTCTATAAAGCAAATCATTCGGGAAAAACATATATATATTTATAAGAGAGATTATTTTGCAAATAATGTTTTTTTTCTTCTTTTGTATTTTAAACTTTATAGGTTTTAAAAGGATACACTTGCATTTTGATTTATGATTATGGTTGATTTTTAAAGAAAAAGAACAAAATTTTATCACAAATAACTAAATAAGCTTTGTTTACGTCCAATTTAAGTCAAGCAAGGCTAGTTTTTCAACATAAAATTTAGCATGTCACATCTATGTGAGACGGTCTCATGGTAACTAAAAATAATTTAAGTATAACGTTTAATATTTTTAAATAAATAAATATTAATTTGTGTTAATTTATACTTGTCTAATCAGTAATCAGTGACGGATCTATTAACAGGTAACTGATTTTTTTTAAAAAAAAAGTCATATATATATATATTATTTTTTTTAAATAAAAAGAGTAATTAATTATTTGTTAAAACTTGTTTACAATATAAAATTTAGACTATTGTATTTACACATTTATATCATAACACTTATAAACTTAATTATATTATTATACTTATAAATTAATCAAAATATTTATTGGTGTTGGTTTATAAGAGTAATTATATTAGTTTATAAATTTAATGATGTTAATTTCATACGATGAACAAGTTCCACAGAAGAATTTGTGTTCTAAAAATATCTCTTCATTGGACAAAATGTTTTCAAGTGTGTGTATCACGGTATATTGGTGTATTTAAAATAAAATAACTCGTCTTATTTATATTTATTAGTTCATGTTGCTATGTATTTTATAAGATGTGAGGCCCTTGCGAGTAAAGTATTCTTTTTTTTAAGCAAGACTTTATAAAAAATCTTTCAGTAAATTTAATTTTGAATCTAAAAAGGAGGGTCAATCGATTCTTTAATGTTGTAGAAAAGTCTTAAAGTGTGAAGCTTTTCAATATTTAGGATCTATGTATTATCCACAGGATATGACATGTTTTAGAAGATACAGTTCATAAAAGTGAAGCAGGTTGAATGTTTTTTATACTCTTAAAAGATGCTGTTAAACTAGAAAATTATGTAATACTAAACTATCATTCAATTCTTGGTGTGGCTTACGAAACTATTCATGATTGACATATAATATATTACGTGCAGGTAATATTTCAATTTTACTATTTTGTGACAACTTATTTTAATAAATCAACTTTATTATTTGACAGTTTATGCCTCAACAGGATAACAATTCTGCATCACTGTGTTTGATGTATGAGACTGTCTCTTACCAACTTTCATCTTCGCGTGAATTATATGGGTGTAAAGTATAGCCATCGTAAATCGCAATTTCGTAGCATCAACAATACATCAATCAACTTATGTTTTTTTTTCTTTTCCCTTTTGCATTAATACATCAATAAATAAACTCTTGGAAAACTTCTCTTTGTGGACTTCTTGTTCACTGATTAAACACCCGGACCTTATTGCATATAGCTGTGGGGCCACAATGTTGTGACTTTTATTTACATTTGTGGCTAGGTCTTTATATGCATCTGGGCCAAGATTCTCAGATTCATACAAGATTTTAAGCGTGTAACTTGTTATGTTAAAAAGGCGATTTATTTTGCATAGAAAAGTGCATGCTTTGTTAATATGAGAACATAGTTGCATGCTTTTTTAGAATTTGCACGTTTCTATTTTGTATAGTTGAGCGTTTTTAAATGCACTATGAAAGACACAAATCTAATGGGATGCACATGAGACCCAACTCTTACATTTGTACTATGTTTTTAATCATTCAAAATTTCAAAACTATATTTATATTTTAAGAAATAAGAGATGATGTTTTTTTCAGTAACTTTATTAATGTATTTTATCTTAAATTCACATGCACACAAGAACTACATATAAATATTAATAGAAAAAAGAAAAAAAAACATGCAGTAGGTAGGACCGGTCTGTTTAAACCGAAAAGTAGAAAGATTGGAGAAAGCTTTTCGCAACTCGTTTAAATTTAAATTGTTTTGAATCTTTTGATCGAACAGTCTAGTTTTTATAAGTTTTATAGGGATGAGCATTAATAAATTAGGACCAGTTCACCAATCCACTTAACATTTGTAAATTAAGTTTTAACATATGCATGATAATATACTAGTAATTATTAATTTTATTGCTATGCATTTTAGATGAAAATGAGTTGGAAGTTAACAACTTGTTCAAACAGGGATATATAAAAATGTAGATTAAATCTAAAATGGTCTCATAATTTATCATCTTATTTGTAACGGACCCAATAAAGTTAATTGGACTAATACAATTAATTTTATTTTTTTTCGAATTGTACAATTTTTAATTTTAGTCCCAAAATTCGTCGGAGATTCGGAACGACACGAAACAACGTTATTTATAATTTATCCGAAACGACTCGGAATGACACGTGTATGCATAATTGAATGTTTTAAATTAGTCTGATACTATGGCTTCTTTAATTGTTTGATTAATAAAATTACCTCGTCTTAAAAGAATAAAAAAAGATAACGTTCATATTGATCATTCTCATGAACGCCATGAAACAAACTAAGATCTATACATATAGTTCTAGATTATCAACGTTAATGTTGACAAAATTGGCAATTGAAGAGCCATGGAATTAATGTTCTATATGGTTAAGTTATTCAACACCTAATATTAATGTAATTTTACTTTTTCAAACGTTGAAATATTCATATATAGGTAAATCACCTAGACAACTTAAAAAATTGAGGTTGAGAGAGTAAATGGGTAAATATAAATATCTATATAAAGGGGTGGAAAGACAAGTAGTTACCATAGCAAACAAAGATGGAGAACAAAGGAAAGGGCTCAATGCTCTCACTAAGTACCACTTTTTTGGTGGTAATAATTTCAATAATTAGCTTCTCTTCTCAAGCCAATGCAAAATATGAATACTCCTCTCCACCACCACCACCCGAGAAACCCTACGTTTACAAATCTCCTCCTCCTCCTCCGCCGTATAAGAAACCCTACGAGTACAAGTCGCCTCCTCCTCCACCACCGAAGGAGCACTACGTGTACAAGTCACCTCCACCACCACCGCCACCGAAGGAACACTACGTCTACAAGTCACCTCCACCACCGCCACCTCCAAAGGAACACTACGTCTACAAATCACCTCCACCTCCCCCACCGCCGAAGAAGCACTACGTGTACAAATCTCCACCACCACCTCCTCCGAAGGAACACTACGTCTACAAATCACCTCCACCACCACCTCCTCCGAAGGAACACTACGTCTACAAATCACCTCCACCGCCCCCACCGCCAAAGGAGCACTATATATACAAGTCTCCTCCACCACCACCGCCAAAAGAGCACTACGTTTACAAATCTCCGCCGCCACCACCTCCAAAGGAACACTACGTATACAAATCGCCTCCACCACCACCCCCAGTTTACAAATACAAGTCTCCACCTCCCCCTGATCTCTACTAAAGGTAAATGTAGTCTTCTAAGTAAAGAAAATCATATACTTCATGCATGTGAAAAAAATTACTATATTGTGTATTTTAAACATAAATCAAAAGTTGAACTTTTTAGGTCTCAAATTAACTCATGATGGTTGGTCTAAACATATATTTGCAGGAAAGAAGAGACCATTTAGCAACCGAAGAAGGATCTTCATAGGAAGATATATGTTATATAAATGTGTGAGAATAAAATTTGTTAGCAATCCATGTTAGACGCGCATGGAATGTGTGATTTTTCGTACTCATTATTGTGTGTGTTTTGTTCTCGACGGGATTTTGTCAATTGTCATTGTAATGTTCTTTTTAATTATACATTAATAAGATAAATAAATTTACACTATTTCAGTTTTCCCTTTAGAATATCTTGGCCCTGCCCTTGTATCATTTATAATTAAAGCTTATCAAATGAATATTTATCATAAATCTCGCTTAACAAATTAAAATGACAGTTACATCCAAGAGTGAAGAAGTAAAAAATGGGTAGACGGGCGAATTCGGACCGTCTAATGCCTAGCTTAGTCGAGGACTAGTCGGTCCCCTTTTTTTATATATATTTTAATCTAAATAAATTTTATCTACTACTTATCGACATCTTATAACAAATATACACTTCAAAATTAATGAAAAATTCATTATTCAATCGGCCAAATCATGATAACAATTCAAACTCGTTTTTATAGATCCATTATCTATTATAGAGTACAAAAAAAATTGATCAAAAAAATTAAGCAGTCCGCCTAGCTTCCCGAGTTGGGGGCTACGATTTGGCCGCCTTATCCCCCAATTCGGTTGCCTAAACAGAGCCTAAAAATGCTTAGAACTACTGTTTTTTAATAAATTGGGTCGATTGAGTGTTGCTTAGGCCGATTTCTGCATCATTGGACAAGAGTCACAAGATAGTTTATTTATAGGACAAAAAATAAAATCGTCTAAAATTACGGACTAAAAATGATATTTTCTCCCTCACCCTCTCACCTATCTCTCTATTTTTTTCTCTCTCGGGCCATTTTATTTATACTTTTATCCATCTCAACTTAAGTAATGATGCAAGTTCATTAACCCTTCCATTGTTATTTGACATACTACACGAGAAACAATTTTAATTGAAAACTCTCGAGGTTCTTAAAGTAGAGTAGGAATACTAGAATTTCAAAAAATGTACTTTTAAGTCTTAAAATAAATGAAGGTTTGAGATTGTAAAATTCAAAGTTCGATTGTGTTAGTCAGGAGCGAACATACCCAAATACATATGATGGTATGTAATAATATAATTTTCATAATTAATTTATTTTCATATCAAGTTCAGGGAGAACCTTCAACTTAAGTCTTAAAACATCAATATTTGTGAAAAAAAATAGGTCAGAGATGTAATTGTGATGGTGAACTCCAGTTTCTGTATATAGAAAAAGTAGCATATATATATCTTCTCCTCTTCTTACATGCTGAAAATCTCAACCGAATACTCTAACTTCTATTCGAGTCTGGTCAATTAAAGATTATGTAGTTATTGCATCAAATTTTTTTCCTGGAGTTTTCCTATTTAATTTAGTCAATATCACAATTGAAATCACATAATATTTAATTATGTAGTACTCCTTTTTTTTTCTTTTTTTTTATCGGACAAAGTTAGTTGTTAGTAGTTAGTACATCAAGCACCCTAAAGACTCCACAAATTCACCAAGCCACTTTATAACTTCCATAACTCTAATTCGTTGCCAAAGGGAATCGAACCTGGGTCTCCCACTCAATTGAGGAGCCCAGTGGCCAGGTGGGCTAAAATTATGTAGTACTCCCTTTGTCTCATTGTATTTGTCTCACTTTATTTTTATGGACGTCACACTATAATTGTCACAGTTCATAAAATGAAAAAGTAACACCCATTAACTATTATTTTAATATGAGTGGGTCTCACAAGACCCAAACGTATCGTCAAGACTCATGCAACAAAATGACCAATTTAAAAAATATATTTGACTCATTGAATATATTAAACATGTTATGTGGATACATGAGTAGAGTTGGGACAAGTGCATGGATCTTAAATTTGTGCATCAGTTGCACTTGAAATTTGTCTTTTAATATTATTCCCCTCACTTTTCATCTCAACTACCCCAGATACCTTCATTTTTCATTCATTAAATACTATAAAGGCTCATTATCTATTATTTTAATATTATTTCTTAAACAGTTCAACCAAAATAAGTGGGACAAATACACCAGGACGGAGGGAGTATATTTTAAAAATAAGTTTAGTATGTGCAAAATTACTACTTATGTTCAATTTATTTTGAGGTTTGAGAAAAAACACTTTGGGAAGTAAAATTCAGACGCTGTCAGCACGTGATGTCAGTGGTATAGAAAAAGTTGTCAGATTTTAAAACTACACATGACTCTCATTTCTGCACATTGTTGTTTATCTAAGGAAAATTAAGATATTTTATCTCAAATTTTATACCTAAGAATAAAACTTAGAAAGTCTTATATCTTCGAATAATTAGAGTGTTCCATAAATTATAGTGGAGAATGAGTTCAAAGAAATATTTGAATAAATCCACCAAAATTTTGCATCACATGAAAAATAAAAAGTAAAATTGACGTTTCAACTAATTCATGTCCAACCGTACACATACACTTGCTTCAACCATCAAGAACCCAGTCAATTGATGGTGCAGTGAGCTATTAATTACAAACTTTCTATTAAATTCTTACTGACCAATGCATTTAATTTCTTGAACCATAAGTGGAAGTCCACTGTTTATTCTGTAAATTAATCTTATGGTATATTTCTAAGTCGCAAAATAAAGTAAAAATTGCAAATATTTGGGATTTCATTTGCTCTTCAATATAGTATCTCAAGTGTACTTTAATTAATTTCACATAATCTTTTATATATTATATGATTGTATCAATTATCACTAACCATGCACTGAACTGAAAAATAGTCAAATAGACTAGCATAAAGTAATTTACTAAACGTTTGATTAAGTTGGAAATCATGATAATTACTACAATCCATTGAGATAAGGCTTCATTTAATTACGATCTACGTAATTTGTATCATTTCAAATAATGGATATTAAGACGTTTCAAATCTAGCTACCACTTGAGCTAGACTTCCCTATCTAATTATTAGCAAGAAATTAAATTACTGTAAATCATGATATTCAATAACTAATTCGATGTTGAATAGTCAATTTGATTAAATTAGAGGAGGCGTGGACTTCACCTACTAGATCTGGACTTATGTGCATACCAAAGACTCTCCAGAAAGACTAAAATATTAATTAAAAAAAAAAAGAGGCCTAGGTCAAGTAAAATTTATATTTATAGATGAAAAATCTATAAAATTATCCTAAATCAATCAACTACACCCTAAACACTAAATAATTAACCCTAAATTATGACCTATTTGAAATTTGGGTGTGAACCATGAACTAGTCGGCCGAGTGAACCATGAACCACTCAATTTTGTATTACATTCATCAATTATATAATTTGGTTGAAAATTAAAGTTTTTGAATCTATACAAATTTGCACACTAGACTTTGTCTAAAAAAAATTATATGAACAATTATAAGTGTATATATGTGTGTATATCTTTGTGAATTTTCATAATACTAAATTGTCAATTTTCTTGACTAATAGTTTGAATTAAAAAAGTTGTCATTCAATTAAATAGATAAATACAGTAACCATTAGAATTAAATTAAGTATTCAGTTTACCATGTTTTTACATTAATGAGAGAACAAGAATATAGCACAAGTTGTGTTACATCGAAGAAGAAAGATTAATAATTTTTTTGAAATGGAAACAATATGGGCCCTTATTATAAATTTTTAGGTGTGTTCATATTTTCAAATTAATTAATTTGATTCTGAAATTTATCAAATTAATTTCTTCTTACTAACATTAAAAAAATTTAAAGTGATGAGTTTATAAATAGCCAAACATAAAAATAAAAGTTTTTTTTTTGTCATAAAATTTATAATCATTCTTTTTTAGCCAAGAGAATATATTTTTTTTCCAATTTTACATTTTTTTATATGCTTTCTTTATTTTAGTTAAATCTTACCATATATATATACACCATGCACTCAACATTATTTCAAATTTCGCATCCACCCTTCAATTAACCCCAGATCACTATCACTTCATCAGTAAATATCGTTTGATCTGTCACCACCATTTTATCAACCCCTGCACCACTATCACTACCGCATTCACACTCATTTCAACCCCGTACCACTATCACTATCGTACCATACTTATTTCAACCCCGTACCACCTTATTTAAACACCGTACCACCATCATTTCAGCCTGTACCATAATTTAATTCAACTTGTACCATCATTTTTAAATTTGTACCACAATTTAATTATTTCGTACTACACTATTAATTCCGTACCACCATTTTTTTTAAATTTTTTGTTAACTTCTTTAAGGGTATAATTGTCCAAAAATTCATTATCTTGGCTAAAAAAGAATGAAATAAATAACCTTGATAAAAAAGATTTTTTTAAATAAGAATAGACTAAAAATGAGGGTTTTCTGAAAAGGGAAAAGAATTTAACACAACCTCAAATCAGAACACTGATCATCTTAATATTCTGTGCTAATTAAATTCCAGCAGTTTAATGGAAAAATTAAATAATAAATCACATTGTATTTTTGTGTTCACTCATTCACATATTTCAAAAGATCACCATAATCTTTGAATCATCAACAAAAGTCTAAATTAAACACCACCAACAATTCAAAAATCTTGATTTACTTTCTTTTTACATTGAGTTCACGTTTTGTCCCATCTCAACTTTGTCATTTGTATTATGACAATTCTCAAGGTACTATGTACGTAACATTCAAGTTCAAACCACTAATTAATTAGGTTAGGTAAGGACGTAGAAATAATTTCATCATTGCCCCCACGTTAACCAGTAAGCCAATATCCGTCCTTGTCCCCACTCCTTAATTCAATTATTGAGCGCCCGAATTAAATTATTTTTCTAATAATTTGATTGATTGACATTAGCTAGCACAATGCTTGCACATATTTCAGCTCTGAAAGACACGTCTTAATGGTGACTTCAATCAAAATAAAGTAGTGATTAAATGAAGAAGTTGTAACATTGTTAAATAATATAGCTATAACACAGAAACATGCAACTATATAATATAAAAACATGCAACTGATCTCAGTGAATTAGTTGTTATGAATTGTAGTAAATTGCTAAAACACAAAATTCATGACATTATTCTATTTACAAATACTTATGAATACATGACTATAGAATATAAAACATTAAGTATTACATCTAAAGAATATATAATCATTATATAGTACAAAAAACAATAGAAAAACTACAAACACACAAAAAATAACAAGAAATCGAACGCAGAGAGTAAAATTGCAACACAAAATCACTTAAAAATTGAAAAAAACAAGAATGCAGATGATGTACCTGATATAACCCGGAGAGATACGAAGAGAATCGTTCTAAAATCAACTAAAATCGTGAAGAACAACTGAGAAACTTATGAAAATGATTTTTCTGTAAAATCGTCCAAAATCAATTTACCAACGAAGGTATGAGAAATGATTTCTTCAGTTAGAATGAACGACGGGCGAAAAATGGAGAGGATTGAGAGAATGAAGAGAAGAAATCACGGAGGGGGAATGGAAGAATCCAGAGAGAAGTGGAAGAATCCAGAGAGAAGGCGGAGGGTGCGGGAGCGACGCTATGCTGAAAACGAAAATGGAGAAAAATAAATTAAAAATTCTAAAAAAAACACATTATATAGCTTACCCGGATTTAATTATCGGGTAGGGTCGAGGCGAGTTCACGGATCCTAAATACGTGCACCTGGTGTATATGAGACCTTACCAAAAAGAAAAGCTAAATCCCAGAAATTTTACCATTTAAAAAATAAAGAAAAGGGGTCTAAAATTAAAAGGCCAAATCAACCGTTTGATATTACTAAAATTACGTATACCCCTAGCTATTTTAGTTTGTATGTATGTTACGTGGTCAAAAAAATTCAATGAGAAATTTCACAAATTATATTTTGATGGGTAGGTGTTGTATGTATACTATCGTGTAATTAATAGTTTATTTTAAAATTTTACGATAAATTAAAAGTTTTTAATATACATTATTAGAGTATGGTGCATTTGATACATAAGAGGCCTATTCATTTTAGTAAAATCAATCCTCATTTTAATTTGACCATACAATTATTAGAAAATAATTTAATTCGGGAGTATAACCCAACAATATCCCACCTGGAGACTGACTCCAAAAAATTAACTTGTCTGCTCCATTTAACGGTGTCTCTCACTGGTAGTAGTGCCAAGCCTTCATCTCAGTTTCCAAGGCCAGTTGAAGTCATACATAACTTCAACTTTTCTAAGGTCACAACCTTAGTCAACATGTCAGCAGGATTCTCACTTCCTCGGATCTTCATTAGCTGTAAGATCTTGTTCTCAATGAAGTAACGTATGTAATGATACCTTAACTCAATATGCTTCGCCCTCGAAAGTGAAAGGTCAATTTTTTGCCAAGTGAATAGCACTCGATCGTCACTATACAAAATACTATCCTTTTGCTCCTTCCCCAACTCACACCTAAAGATTCTCAAGAACCAAACCATCTCCTTGCTAAAGCCTCAAGAATCGCAGAACGCATCGCTTCAAGAAGGATCGAGCTACGATCTTCTGCAACTTAGAAGCCCAAGAAATTGTTGTACCACCAAAAGTAAACACATACCCGGTTGCACTCCTCCATTTGTCGAGATCACTGAATGCCAAGTCTGCGATCAACATATCCCCGCCAACTCAACGCTTTTTGCCCTCAAAGCACAAAAGCTTGTTCAAGAGTATCTTTCAAGTACTTAAGGATCCACTTCACCGCCTCCCAATGTCGCTTTTAACCCGATTACCCATAAACCGCTAACAACTCCCATCGCTGTGCAAATATCCGGTCTTGTACACACCATGACATACATCAAATCACAATTTGTCAAGCATATGGAGTGTTTTGCATGTAGGTCCGCCATCTTCTTCGCTAGGTGAGTCCTTGTTGGATAGCTTGAATCGACTTCCCCAACAGACACCTAAATCGCTTTGCATCTTCCATACTAAATCTCTTCAAGACCTTCTTTTATGTATTCAAACTGTGAAAGATACAACTTTCCCGCCACCTTATCACGATCGATTCAAGATACCTAAGATTTGCTTCGCCTCTCCAAGGTCCTTCATAGCAAACCTATCAGACAACTTCTTCTTCAACTTGCTCACTTCCCGAGCACTAGGGCCTGCTATCAACATGTCATCAACATATAATAGCAAAATGATATAACCACCATCATACCTCTTGAAGTAACAGCAATGGTCAGCCTCACACCTATTAATCTCAATCTCGTGCATGAATCCAAATCAAACTTCGTGTACCACTGTAATGGAGCTTGTTTCAAACCATACAAGTTTTTTTTTCAATTTGCAAACTAGCTCACTATTCCCCTTTGACAAGTATCCTTCCGGTTGCTTCATGTAGATGTCCTCATCTAAGTCACCATGAAGAAAGGTTGTTTTCACATCCATTTGTTCTAACACCAAGTTCTCTGCAGCCACCAGACTCAGAACTAACCGAATGGTAGTTAGCTTCACAACTGGAGTAAAAACATCAGTATAATCAATACCATGTTTCTGCTGAAACCCCTTCACAACCAGTCTTGCCTTGAAACGTTTGCTTCCATCAGCATCCTCTTTGATTCTGTAAACCCACTTATTATGCAGTGCCTTCTTGCCCTTAGGGAGCTCAACTAGTTCCCAGGTTCCGTTGGTCATCAACGAGTTCATCTCATCATCCATCGCAAGTTTCCACTTGCTCACCTGCTCACTACATATAGCCTCTGCATAACATTCAGGTTCACCACCATCAGTCAACAATAAATAATGAAGAGAAGGTGAATATCTATCAGGAGATCTTCGTTCTCTCGTGAATCTCCGCAGCGGAATTGTTGGTGGTGGTGTACTTGGTTCTTCCTCAATAATCTCTTGATCATTTAGAACCTCCTTGCTCCCACCTGAGTTCGAAATGTCTAACTCCACAACCTGAGTCTCAGAATCACCTTCTTTGGATATCCCCGACTTGTCTTTGTATAACACCTGCCCATTAAATACGACATCTCGACTACGAATTATCTTTCGATTTTCCTCATCTCAAAATCAATAGCCAAATTCATCACCGCCATATCCAATAAACGTACATTTAACAGATTTAGCATCCCCGACTTGACCTTGTAGAGCGGTTATAACCGCTCTCCAAATAACAGTTGTCCAAGCTTGGACAGCTGACAAAAAATCGATGTCCAAGAAATCGCACTTGGACAGAGGTTTTCAACCGCTTTGAAAGAGTGTGCTTGGACAGCGGTTATCAACCGCTGTCTAAGTTAATTTTTTTTTTAAATTTCGTTTATTATGTTACATAGACAGTGGTTATTAACCGCTGTCCAATATCTTTTTTTTTAATTATTAATTTATATTTTAAAAATCCTTTAATAAAACTATAAACCAAAACTTATATATACGTCCAATACCATATACCATAAACCAAAAATCCTATAATAAAACCATAAACCACATATATATATATATATACCAAAACATCAAATAAATTACTAATAAACATACACATCATGAAATAAATAAACATACAATCATAAACATACGTCCAATACACCAAAAACATGAAATATATATCATCACAAATATATAATTTAATTACATGCTACCAATATTTCAAACAACATTCACTCAATATCGTATATAAGAATCGATTGTAAAGGTACCACGTCCAATCGTTTTTCCATTTCTCCAGTCTTTTCTTAGAGTAAGACTTGAGCTCACGTTCATAGACAAACTGCAAACAACGAATCAATCAATATAGTATGAATTTTTATTCAATCAATAATAATTTAAATAAATCGATAAATTGACTTACATTGAGAGGAATGTTCGTTAGAGAAGCGCAGATTATATCTTCAATAAAGCAACACACAAAATGTCCACAATGGTCATTATCTCGTTGCCTTGGAACCTGTTGATTAACAATTGTAATCACGTATTACAATTATGATTTCTTTCTATTAGTTTGATAATTTACTAAATTAAATTTACCTTAATGTTAATCAAATTCACTTTATTTAACTTAGATCTTGAACCTTGACTCTGAAGGCGACTCCGATACATAAATCATCACACTATTATTATTATTAAATAAAAAATAAAAATAGATTAAATATGCATAATTTTAAAAGTAAAACAAATCATTGTATAGAATATTAAAAATGAACTTACGCTTCCATATATGAAACGAGATCAGGGCGATTTGAATAAACTCCATCCTGAGCTGGGTCCATAAAATACACACTTAATGTATTCATGTGTATGGCGACCAGCACCCAATGGTTCCTATATTATATTGAGAATATCAAAATTAACTGCAAATTTAGCATATATATGTGCAAATATTATAAACATGAATACAAAATTTAACGAAATGTTTATCACTCACCCCACATTTGCCAAAAAAAATGAGATGATCGCTCCCGGTTTGATTCGTAATATGATTAACTAACCCATCCATGGTCTGCACCTATCACCCATTATGCAAGACACTTGGGGGAGACAAATGAGTACATTCCACTTGCTCGGTTATCTCCGAGAGATATACCTCTCACCCAAATATCTTTAACCAACATATATATACGCTTAATTAACATTTAAAAAGAAAATTAAACTATACATAAAGTGAATATTGAGAATTAGTAAACACATACCGAGGTAAAGGGCTATGGTGGTTGCACTCAACCACTCGTCATTCAAGACTTCACAAGACACATGTTCCTCCTCGATTTAATTCTTGGAAAGTATTCGATGAAAGTGAGCAAGCATGGGAACCGTGGCGATCTCGAAAGCATTAGACGATACCATCCGGTGCACCCTAGATCGTACATGATCATCGTGATCTAAGTCTCCGGTCATGGGATAACCAAGTCTCGAGCTTGATGGAGTCCTCGTTCTCCCTCCGATCGCTCTACGACACCCTCGATTTCTCTTTAGCCTTTTGTAGTGATTTCTTCTGAGGCATTTGTGGTGTCGGCAGATTCCACAATTAATTTGCAATATTATTTAGAACCACAAATAAGATAATGAACTTTAATAACATATATTTTACCCTCATGGTGCTAGAGACCAAGTTGTTTCGGCCATTCGATGAAGTGCCCGAATCGTTTTTCGACCGTGTGGCTTCATCGATTGGTTTTGGCACCATTGAATCCTCTTGTTCGACACGGGTACATCGAGTGTGACCCTCACTTAAAACCGGGAGCGATGGGATGACCATGAATCATTCCATGGGAGCTGTGCAACGTTCCTGTGGCCACAAATCGATCGGGATCCTCCAAATAAAGGTAGCAAAATGTCGTTGACTGTTCGAATAAGATATTTAGTTAGAAAATTTTAATACGCTAGTCTTTAATTAAAACAAATGTGAGACATGCATATCGATGCACGAGAGACGTTTTTGAAGTGCCTCAATAAAAGTCGTCCCCTAGGGTTAGTGAAAACATAAGATTAGCGACACTATGTTCACTGACTTGCTCCACTTTCGGCGACATTTTCGTGTCTCGTTCTTCTCTCGGACCTCAACGCGTTCCACATCTTTAGACAAACCCGCAACCTGTTTCGTTAGTATACCCACCATATTCATGGCTTGAAGACCAGGTGCCATTGCTAAAGATGTCTTCGTCACGCCATATCCGACACTCCGTAAGCGGCCGGGATGCTCCTGGCGACCCATAGCCCGTCCAAACAGATCATCAGGGCCGAACATGCGGATGTCGTCAAGCGCCATGGTCCGAGATAGACGCCATCAATCACAAAAACAAAAGATTATTATTTAATTATTTGTTTATAAATAATAGTTTGTAATTGAAAGATAAATTAATGGATAGATTACCCTTCTTCGATGATGCGTTGTGTAATGGGATCGTGAATATTCCTGCCTCGACCCTTTACGGTAGTCCGAAATAAAGTAAAACGGGTAACAATAGGCTCACTCTCTCCAACTTTTCTTCTTTTTTCTTCTTTCTACGATACTGATGAACGTGTCCCTTTGTTAGATATATTAAAAGTGAATATATAAAAAAAAATTAAAAGTTAGGATTTTGATCTCACCATATCGTGCATAACCTTTGTTCGATTCACTATATCGCGCCTCCATCGAATTGGCTTGATCGCAATTTTTATTACTTCGATTCTACAGTATAATAGAAATATGATATAACACTGAAAAACTTAGGGCATTAGAAATTGAGGAAATGACATTGATCAATTTTACTCGAAATCATCCTCCATAGCTCTCACTCACAAACTCCTCCCAAAGATGGAGCCCACTATAGGGCTATTCGATATGTCGGAGGGCGGACTAATAAGTAAAGACCGATTTCCGGATTTCGTGTGTTACTTCTCAACCAAGTCCGAAAATTCTTGGTCATTACTCCAGCTTGAGACAATATTTGCTTCTTCTTTGTGTGGTCAAGACCTCTGAATGTAGTCTATACGCATATAACATAACAATTTAGTAAATTTAAGGGTCATACTACAACTTTCAATAAATATATAATTAACATACCGTAAGTTCGTCCCATAATCTTTCCTTCAAAGGAGTCATTTTGGGGCTACGCCAGTCCTTGGCTGGCAGCAAGATAGGGATCACGCTCCTGACTGCAGCTCCAATGTAGAAGGACAACGACTCACTCTCTTTTCCTATTGCATGTCCAAACTCATTGAACGATAACTACAATAACATAGTATTTAATTAGGTTCAACGACAAATCAATATATTTATTGATTTTAAACTGTTCAATTGTAATAAAATTATTAGGTTCGTGTAGGTGACATGTGGAAGGAATGGGTGTCAAGACCGTTGCCAATCTGCTTTGAGTATAAGTGGGAGACATTATTAGGTTCGTGTAGGTGACATTAGATGTCACGTATTAGGAACTACACGAGACATGTTGTAGTATACTTAAAAGCAGACTATGAGTATAAGTGGGAGATTGTTGGGATTATACTGGAAAGTATGCTTTTACTTTGTATAATCAGACTGAATCTCGGACTTATTTACTGAAATAAATTGTTTATCACTGATGCTTTAAATATTATCGAATGTTACATATATTTACTGCATAACTGTTCAATAAATAGTATGTGTTACATTGTAGTTAATTTAGTGATACCAGATCGCAGAAGATTAAATTAACAGTTCCTTGTAACCAAAAGTACACCATTCACGACCTAGATGGAAATGAACAATCCATCGTGAAAGGTTGAAGTGTAAGGCTCAGATTTGTTTCTCTTGACAAAGAGAATACACTAGTGCATGTCTAGTGCACTGAAGAGGACCTATAGGAGGACAAATTCTTCAGAACTGAACTAGGAAGAATTAGACTTCAGTAGTTCGTTATTTCTTAATCTTCGTCCCCTAAATAGGATCGCGTGTGGTTAGTAATTATTGCTTTGACTTATTACGGGTAGAGAATCAACGAGATTCAATACTTTATATCTTGGGCAATATTATTGGTCACATGCGATTGCTAAGATTTAATACGGAGAATCGTGTGCAAGTACGCTTGTTCGATTTGCCCCCTTGGGAGGTTCATAAGTTTTATCATACCAAATCTTGCAAGTGGAACTAGTTTCCGGTATGGATAATAATGTTGAATCGTTCCTTTACCAAGGATAAAAGATATTAATTAATGGAAAGCTATTTCAGTGACTTGAATTAATTAATGGGATAGATAATCTTAAACACAGGAAATAATAACCGGGAGCCATATTAACTGTAATATGGGTTAAGATCGATAGTGCAATATTAATTATGTAGTGGGATTAATTAATATTTATGGGCTTGAATAATATTGTGGCTCAATATTGATAATTCAAGATCCATTGGAAGGTCCAATCTTAATTCTCCTAAAGGCCCCTCAAGTAGCCCAACATAAAGTCCAATAACTGAAAAATGTGTTTAAAAATAAAATAAATATTTGTTGCTATTTTTCCTATTTTTTCGAAAATAGAAAATAAAAGAAGGAGAAAGATTTTTATGTGGGATTTTTATGGAATATTTTAATTATGGAGAAAAGAATATATGAGATATATTCAAGATTTCTTGGAGATCAAGAAAAGATTTTTTCCTCCCTATTCCATGTGGAAAAATCGGCCAACACCCTCTATAAATAGGGGATGAATGTTTCATTCCCAAGAACAATTCCATGTGCTGGAAAAATTAGTAAATCCATGTGCTGCCGAGCGGGGCGTGATCTGCAGGGCGACGTGCGCAAGGCGCTTCGGCGCGCGCGCACGGATGCCACTCATCACGGTCGGGGGAGTGCTAGGCGGGCACTCCGACCCGCGAGCTGGTCGATGATGTGGCTTTACAAGATGTTTTTTTAAGACGGTCAAGTGGGAGCTTTTCGAGACGAACGATGAAGACTATGAAGACGATTTCTCAAGATCAAGACATGATCAAAATTAACCATGACAATTGGATATATGTGCCCAATATGTTTAATTTTTTATTTTGATGTTATGCATTATTTTATGTTTATTTAAATTGTGTTTAAATTTGCGATGCATGAGAAAACGTTTTGAAAAATCTCACTTTCGAAAATTACTAAGTATGCTTAACCAATTAATTGACAATTTTATTTCGGATAATAAAATTGAATTAATTTTGACCTCCATGATTTATTTATTTGTGAATTCTTTTGGATAAATTCCCCCCACGGGACGGTCAAAAGATAGCTTTCACATGAATAAATTCCAAATGGATGATTGTGGATTATTACTAGTGGCGACGATGACCCTCCCCACGAGGCTCGTTCAAAGCGAAATAATAATTTTGTATTTAATCATGGTTATTACTTAGGTATAAAATTGATATGCATATACTTCCCCGAAGTCCCTGTCAATTTTATATTGGTCAAGTGGGAGTCAACTATTAATATGGATATTAAAGGTTTGTAACTATTCTTGTTTGTAACCTGCTTGAATGTGTTTAAATAATGACCCACCCCACGTGGCTTATTTAAACTGTTTTGAGATGTTGGCTGATGCATGTTCATATTTTTTTGAGATTTTAAATATGATTCATGTGATCGAATTTTGTGATATATTTGTGCTTATGCATATTATTATTTATTTCAGTTCATCATGTCGCAACCTTTTAATCCACTGTTATATACACTCAAAGAACACCAATTAACTGGTAAAAACTATGTTGTTTGAAAACGAAATATGAGTTTTGTCCTACCTGCACAAGAACATTATTGGGTTCTTGATGTACCCAAACCCCGTACGCGTACTGATGGATCAGCTGATGCGGAAAGACACTTGTATAATATTTGGGAGCAGGCCAATGAACCCATGAAACGTGTAATCTTGACTTCACTGTGTGATGATTTGAGACACATTCATGAAGGTGTTGAGTCTGCTGCAGAAATTATGCAAAGTCTTGAAGAAATGTTTTTAACGAAAGACCGGATGATCAATCAGTTTAAAAACGACGACGTGGCTAGGCTAAAAATGGCTGAGGGAACACCCGTAAGGGAGCATGTTCTCGGATTAAAACGTCATTTTGATAAACTTGCTTATCTCGGTACTAAGTATTGTGATGAGTCTCAAATCGAATTTCTTTTCCTAACTTTTCCAAGGTGTTTTGATGAGTTTTACTGTAGTTTTGTGATGAGCGATCACATGTTTACTATGGACACTCTACAAGAAGCCTTGGAGAAAATAGAGAAGCATTTAGGAAAGAAAGACGAAGCATTGGTGACCAAAAGTCTTTTCTCAAGATCTAGGCCAATGGAAGGCAAGACTCAAGAAAAGGAAAGTGGTCAGATCCAAAGCAAACTCATCACTAAGAAAGGTAAGAGAAAGACAGCTAGCTGGATGGGTGTCAAGAAAGTACCAAAAGGAAAATGCTTCAAATGTGGTGAAAAGGGACATTGGAGGTCAGCCTGTTCCAATCCCAAAAGGAATGAAAAGAAAGGTAATTCTCACGCACTAGTTGTTGAAACTTGCTTAGCGGCGTATGCCTCCTATTTATGGGTGGTGGATATGGGATCCACTGATCATGTTTGTTTCACTTTACAGGGGTTCAAGCGGACCCGGTAACTTAGTGGGAGTGAGATCCTCATCACACTGGGCGATGCTATGAGAGTGGCAGCTGAAGCAGTGGGAGAAGTTCACCTGTCTTTTGAAGACAGAGTTTTAATTTTAAGAGATGTTCTTTACGTTCTGAATTTTAGAAAGAATTTAATTTCGGTTTCTAAACTTTACCTTGATGGATATTCGGTTACTTTTGATAAAGTTGTTACCATTTCTCTTTATGATAAATTTATCTGTCATGGAATGTTGTCAAGTAATCTCTATACAATTAATCGCGGCACACCACTCATGAAATGCATCCTATAACACATCAATCAAGTTTTCCGATAAAAAAACGTTCATCGACATGAACAAAAACACTTCTATGCCATCTAAGATTGGGACATATTAATCCAAAGAGGATCCAAAGGTTGGTAGAAGGGCGGTTCTTTGGAGTCTCTCCAAGTTAAACCAATTCCAACCTCGCGAATCATGTTTGGAGGGTAAAAATGACCAAGAGGGCATTCAGAGCAAGGGAATAGAGCAAAGAAGTGTTAGAAATCGCTCACACAGATGTATGTGGTCCAATGTCAACCAAAGCAAGAGGAGGTTATGAGTATTTCGTCACTTTTTTATTGATGACTACTCAAGGTACGGTTATATTTTCCTTATGAAGCATAAATCGAGACCTTTGAGAAATTCAAAGAATTTAAGGCTCAATCAGAGAATCATAGGGAAAAACGATCAAGTCTCTACGGTCCGATCGTGGAGGCGAAAGTACCTCAGCGATGAGTTTTTGAACTACTTGTCGATGAAGGATTGTATCCAAATTAATCAGACCGGAACCCCTCAACAAAACGGGGTTGCAGAGCGAAGAAATGTAACTCTTTTGGAAATGGTTAGATCAATGATGAGTTATGCGGATCTTCCCAAGTCGTTCTGGGGTCATGCCTTTGAAAATGCTGAATTACGAACTTGGTGCCATCCAATTCGGTTCCCAAAACTCCCAAAGAACAAGGAAGCCCGGTTTGAGACACAAAATTTGGGGGTGTCCGATCGGAAAAATTCGATCCTCGATCGAATTAAGGTTGTTTATAGGATACCCCGAGGGAACAAAAGGGTGTATGTTCTATGGTCCCGAAGATCAAAAGGTGGTAATAAGCAACCACTTTAGATTTTTGGAAGAAGACTATATGAACGAAAGAAGACCCAGAAGTGAGATTACCTTAAATGAGCTAAAGGGGCTAACCTCATTGCCAACTGTACAAGATGACATACCAAACGATACACTTTCACAACCGGAACCTCGTCGTAGTGGGGGGGTTGTGAGACAGCCCGAGATTATGGGGATAGGAGAGTCCTCGGACTTGATTCCCGGTCAAGACGAATCAGACCCATTGACATATGATGAGGCAATCCAAGACAAGGATGCGGTTTCTTGGCAAAAGGCAATGAAAGCCGAAATGTGTTTTATGGATCATAACAGAGTGTGGGAGCTAGTCGAACCACTTAATGGGGTCAAACCCATTGGTTGCAAGTGGGTATACAAGAGAAAAAGGGGACCGAACGGGAAGGTGAAAACCTTCAAGGTAAGGCTTGTGGCGAAAGGTTATATTCAGAAAGAAGGGATCGACTATGAGGAAACCTTTTCACTTGTAGAAATGCTCAAGTCCATTCGGATTCTCTTGTCGATTGCTGCGCATCTCGATTTTGAAATCTGGCAAATGGATGTCAAGACAGCTTTCCTTAACGGAAGTCTTGATGAAGAAATCTATATGCAACAACCCCAAGGCTTCATTGAAAAGGGCCAAGAACACCTAGTTTGTAAGCTCATGGAGTCCATTTACGGACTCAAACAAGCATCCAGAGCTTGGAACCAATGTTTTGATCATGTAATAAAGCCTTATGGGTTTGATCAAAACGAGTTTGAAAGTTGTGTGTACAAAAAGCGTGTCGGAACTGCATTGGTATTCTTAGTACTATACGTAGATGACATTCTGCTCATCGAGAACGATGTAAATGTGTTATCAGACGTAAGGGCATGGCTTTCAAAATAGTTTGATATGAAGGAATTTGGGGAAGCTGGGCACATCCTTGGGATCAAGATCACTCGAGATCGCAAGAAAAGGATGATAGGCTTATCGCAAGCTTCATACATAGACACTGTCTTGAAACGATTCAGCATGCAGGATTCCAAGAAAGGCTTCGTACCTTTTAGGCATGGAATCCATCTATCCAAGGAAATGTGCCCTAAGACACAAAAGGAGATAGATGACATGAAAGACATTCCTTATGCTTCAGCTGTCGGAAGCCTTATGTATGCAATGCTGTGTATGAGACCGGATATCTGCTTTGTCGTTGGCATGGTGGCAAGATATCAAAGTAACCCGGGGAAAGAACATTGGACGACAGTTAAAAACATTCTGAAGTATCTGAAAAGAACTCGAGATAGAATGTTGGTTTATCAGTCAGATAGTCTAATCCCCATCGGCTACACGGACTCGGATTTCCAATCAGACTTAGATTCCAGAAAATCTACCTCCAGTAGTGTGTTTTGCATGGGGGGAGGAGCCATGACATGGAGAAGCGTTAAGCAGAAATGCATCGCAGATTCTACCATGGAAGCCGAATATGTAGCTGCTTGCGAGGCAGCGAAAGAAGCGGTTTGGCTCAAGAACTTCCTAGTGGACTTGGATGTAGTTCCGAATTTACCTAGCACAATCACTGTTTATTGTGACAATGCTGGAGCAGTTGCAAATTCAAGGGAACCAAGAGCCCACAAGGCCAGCAAACACATTGAAAGGAAATACCATCTTATACGAGAAATCGTTAAGAGATGAGATATAGAGGTGGCAAAGATCGCGTCAGAAGACAACCTAGCTAATCCATTCACAAAGGGTTTGCCTCAGAATACATTCGAGAGACATGTAGAAGGAATGGGTGTCAAGGCCATTGTCAATCTGATTTGAGTATAAGTGGGAGACATTATTAGGTTCGTGTAGGTGACATTAGATGTCACGTATTAGGAACTACACGAGACATGATGTAGTATACTTAAAAGCAGACTTTGAGTATAAGTGTGAGATTGTTGGAATTATACTGGAAAGTATGCTTTTACTTTGTATAATCAGACTGAATTTCGGACTTATTTACTGAAATAAATTGTTTATCACTGATGCTTTAAATATCATCGAATGTTACATATATTTACTGCATAACTATTCAATAAATAGTACGTGTTACATTGTAGTTAATTTAGTGATACCAGATCACAGAAGATTAAATTAACAGTTCCTTGTAACCAAAAGTACACCATTCACGGCCTCGATGGAAATGAACAATCCATCGTGAAAGGTTGAAGTGTAAGACTCAGATTGGTTTGTCTTGACCAAGAGATTACACTAGTGCATGTCTAGTGCACTGAAGAGGACCTACAGGAGGACAAATTCTTCAGAACTGAACTAGGAAGAATTAGACCTCAGTGGTTATTTATTTCTTAATCTTCGTCCCTTAAATAGGATCGCGTGTGGTTAGTAATTATTGCTTTGACTTATTACGGGTAGAGAATCAACGAGATTCAATACTTTATATCTTGGGCAATATTATTGGTCACATGCGATTGCTAAGATTTAATACGAAGAATTGTGTGCAAGTACGCTTGTTCGATTTGCCCCCTTGAGAGGTTCATAAGTTTTATCATACCAAATCTTGCAAGTGGAACTAGTTTCAGGTATGGATAATAATGTTGAACCGTTCCTTTACCAAGGATAAAAGATATTAATTAATGGAAAGTTATTTCAGTGGCTTGAATTAATTAATGGGCTAGATAATCTTAAACACAGGAAATAATAACCGGGAGCCATATTAACTGTAATATGGGTTAAGATCGATAGTGCAATATTAATTATGTAATGGGATTAATTAATATTTATGGGCTTGAATAATATTGTGGCTCAATATTGATAATTCAAGATCCATTGGAAGGTCCAATCTTAATTCTCCTAAAGGCCCCTCAAGTAGCCCAACATAAAGTCCAATAACTGAAAAATGTGTTTAAAAATAAAATAAATATTTGTTGCTATTTTTCCTATTTTTTCGAAAATAGAAAATAAAAGAAGGAGAAAGATTTTCTTTGAATTTTGTTATGGAATGAAGATAAGTATTCTTGGAATACAAGATTATCTCATTAAATTCAAGAAATCTCCCACTTGGTTATTTACTATGTAATTTTCGAAAATTTTGAAATAAAAAGGGAAAGAAAGATTTTCTTGAAAAGATATTATGGAAGATATGTATTTCTTGGAATACAAGTATATCTCATAAATTCAAAAAGATTCAAATCTTGGTTTCTTTTTCCTATTTTTTTCGAAATACTCCATAACAAGAGAATGTGGGATTTTTATGGAATATTTTAATTATGGAGAAAAGAATATATGAGATATATTCAAGATTTCTTGGAGATCAAGAAAAGATTTTTTCCTCCCTATTCCATGTGGAAAAATCGGCCAACACCCTCTATAAATAGGGGATGAATGTTTCATTCCCAAGAACAATTCCATGTGCTGGAAAAATTAGTAAATCAACAAAGGTGGTGCAACAAATTTTATTTTCCCTTTTGTTAATTGTTCGCGAGTTTCCTTCCACCGGATTGACGAGCAAGGACTAGGGAATACTTGGGAAGGCCATTTGGTGTGTTTAATCGACGAGACCATTGCCAATCCAAGAGGTTAGTTCACGTAAACCCGTAGTAATTCCGCATGCGTAGGTTATATGTGAACTGTTTATATGCATGATTTGTTGTTGAATTATTACTTGAATTAATATAGGATTAATTCATGCTAGTAATAATTGTTAGAATTAAATTTGTATTTAAATATTCATCCCGAACATATTCGGGCAATTAATTCCCCAACATAAAGCAGAAGAAACATACACCAATACATACAACATGATATATATAGTTTCAAACCTGAAAAAAGAAAAAGATGTTTACATAGTTTCACTGTGACACTTAACCTACAAGTGTTGAGAATCATCTTCTAATCCCAACATTCCTGATAAAGAAAGCTTCTGATATCATAGAATTTACAATTTTTAATTTGAAATCTTGAATAATAACTAAAAAAGGAACCCATCTTTAGAATGAAAAGAACAAACAATCATAAAAATAACTAGATTAATTGTACAAATAATATGGCGGATTTTGAAGTTCAAACATGTATAAGATTAATTCAGTTAAAATCAAGAAGACAAATAATATAACTACTAACTCAAACCCATTGGTCACTCAAATAATAGATTTGCACAAATACGCACCAGGCTTATAATATCATGGTCCCTATTTCCCCCAACTCCATAAAATAATTGGGGTTAATAATTCAATAATTAGAGTTGATAAAAAATAAGGCAATCAACAGATTGGGGCACTCAACAATTAGGGCATTCAACAATTTACTATCAACCTAATGTTTAATAGAAGTTTGAAGACGCAAAAGAGTTGTGACCGCAAACTGAGTGACATGGTGAGACAAAAATTAGCAAGAACAGAGATAAACTCGAGATAGATTATACGACCTTCAACTGCGAACAGGATAATAGAAGAAGCTTCGGCAATCACACTGTTCTCATTTGTACTTTCGAAACGACAAGGAGGCATAGATTCAAATTCAATTGGTTGATTCAGAGAAGAATTTTCTCTTTGTTTGATCCATAACAAGCATCCTTCCCAAAAAGACCTAGATAGTTCTTTTTTTTTTTTTTTTCCTTCGATAAAAGACTTGCTAATCCGAAAAACAAATTCTCTATCAAACGGCGTAAATTACGAAAAATCTCAATGCATTAACGAACCCTACGACAAATAGACAACGAGAAACACCGTGAACTAGAATAATAACATCCAGATTACATACATGCATGCGGAAAGAAAAGGATAAACCAAAACGAAGAAGACATCAAATTAAGAGATAAATAGAGAAAATACCTAGAAATTTTGGTGAACGGAATGAAAACCCAGCCAGATCTCAAGGAGTAGGAACAACAAAGAAAGAAAAAAGCAGACCGAGAGGGGAGAGAATGGAAGGAGAAGAAGGTCAAATCGTAGAGAAGATATGGACGATGGAGTAAGGCATCGTTTCTACTTCTTGTTAGTTTTGTCTTTGAAAATACACTAGGACTAGGCGACGGCGGCGACGGTAGGGGAGGACGCGATGCGGATGGTTCGATTTGGGGGAAAGGGAGGAGGAGGCTAGGGCTTCGATATATATCAGCTGGTTCAATTCGCAATTTGGGTGTAAATATTAATTATCCGAACACTTGGACAGCGGTTTGGAACCGCTGTCCAAACTATACCCTTGGACAGCGGTTCAAAACCGATGTCTAAACACATGCACATCGTTTCTCAACCGCTTTCTAAGTTTTAAACTTGGACAGCGGTTTTGAACAACAGTCTATTCTTTTTTTTTTAATTAAAACCGCTCTTCAAGCTATAGCTTGGAGAGCTGTTTGAAAAAAGGGTTGTCCAAGTGCAGCTGTGCAAGCTCAAATTTGTAGTAAAAGTATTCTTTTTTTAAGCAATTCTTTATAAAAAATCTTTCAGTAAATTTAATTTTGAATCTAAAAAGGAGGGTCAATCGATTCTTTCATGTTGTAGAAAAGTCTTAAAGTGTGAAGCTTTTCAATATTTATGATCTATGTATTATCCACAGGATATGACATGTTTTAGAAGATACAGTTCATAAAAGTGAAGCAGGTTGAATGTTTTTTATACTCTTAAAAGATGCTGCTAAACTAGAAAATTATGTAATACTAAACTATCATCCAATTCGTAGTGTGGCTTACGAAACTATTCATGATTGACATATAATATATTACGTGCATGTAATATTTCAATTTTACTATTTTGTGACAACTTATTTTAATAAATCAACTTTATTATTTGACAGTTTATGCCTCAACTGGATAACAATTCTGCATCCGCCACTGTGTCTAATGTATGAGGCTGTCTCTTACCAACTTTCATCTTCGGGTGAATTATATGGGTGTAAAGTATAGCCATCGTAAGTCGCAATTTCGTAGCATCAACAATACATCAATCAACTTATGTTTTTTTTTTCTTTTCCCTTTTG
This sequence comes from Stenogyne calaminthoides, assembly GCA_037126765.1. Classification (NCBI taxonomy): domain Eukaryota; kingdom Viridiplantae; phylum Streptophyta; class Magnoliopsida; order Lamiales; family Lamiaceae; genus Stenogyne; species Stenogyne calaminthoides. The sequence continues at coordinate 11,352,708 of JBBCBC010000017.1, read as the reverse complement.
CATTAATACATCAATAAATAAACTCTTGGAAAACTTCTCTTTGTGGACTTCTTGTTCACTGATTAAACACCCGGACCTTATTGCATATAGCTGTGTGGCCACAATGTTGTGACTTTTATTTACATTTGTGGCTAGGTCTTATATGCACCCGGGTGCACCTTGTATTCATAGTGCATTTTAGAAGCGTGTAACTTGTTATGTTAAAAAGTGCGATTTATTTTGCATAGAAAAGTGCAACTGTTAATATGAGAACATAGTTGCATGCTTCTGTTTAGAATAGTTGCACGTTTCTATTTTGTATAGTTGAACGTTTCTAAAATGCACTATGAGTACACAGTGCACCCGGGTGCACATGAGACCCAACTCTTACATTTGTACTATGTTTTTAATCATTCAAAATTTCAAAACTATATTTATATTTTAAGAAATAAGAGATGATGTTTTTTTCAGTAACTTTATTAATGTATTTTATCTTAAATTCACATGCACACAAGAACTACATATAAATATTAATAGAAAAAAGAAAAAAAAACATGCAGTAGGTAGGACCGGTCTGTTTAAACCGAAAAGTAGAAAGATTGGAGAAAGCTTTTCGCAACTCGTTTAAATTTAAATTGTTTTGAATCTTTTGATCGAACAGTCTAGTTTTTATAAGTTTTATAGGGATGAGCATTAATAAATTAGGACCAGTTCACCAATCCACTTAACATTTGTAAATTAAGTTTTAACATATGCATGATAATATACTAGTAATTATTAATTTTATTGCTATGCATTTTAGATGAAAATGAGTTGGAAGTTAACAACTTGTTCAAACAGGGATATATAAAAATGTAGATTAAATCTAAAATGGTCTCATAATTTATCATCTTATTTGTAACGGACCCAATAAAGTTAATTGGACTAATACAATTAATTTCATTTTTTTTCTAATTGTACAATTTTTAATTTTAGTCCCAAAATTGCCTGGAGATTCGAACGATTACTAAACAACGTTATTTATAATTTATCCGAAACGACTCGGAATGACACGTGTATGCATAATTGAATGTTTTACTTGGTGCATAACAATTTATTTAGTATAATAAATAATAGTATTTGTTTAATAAACTAATTATATATTTTGGTTAAATACTTTTAAAAAAATAAACAACATTTACATTGTGCAACTAATATATATACTCACACATATAACCTTAACAGTCATTAATGTTCAAATTTATTATCATATATACATATTTATAACAAATAAACCTTACCGATTTATTTTAGAGAGAGGTCTTGAATCGAGAATTGAGAAATGAGGTGTATTCAATTATAATTTAATATTCCAGCCCTACTTATGAAGATATGAAAACCTTACATTAGAAGTGATTTTGAACTCGGTGTAAGTACTTTACCTGTTTTTTTTGTTTGTTTTTTTTTTAAAGGAGTACTTTGGGTGTGTTTGCAAACAATTGTGTTTCTTTAGAAGTGATTAAAATTAATTTTTGTAGTAAAATTAAAAGTTGATAGTGTTTTAAAACAAATCACTTTTAATCAATTTTACTTAAATTGGAATGTTTGAAAAAAAAAACACTTTTTTTATAAATTCACAAAAATGCCCTTATATAAATGATGGGTACATTTGAAATATTATTAATTAAGGGAGGACAAAATTGTAATAACACTAATAAAATAATGAGAATTAGAAATAACCAGAAAAAAGTTGATAATTGTTGCTTCTCAAAAACTGCTTTTTAAGTACTTTTATTAATTAAGTAGTTGAGTTTCCAAAAACTCAATAAGTGATTTTGACCAAAAAATAAGTGATTTTAAGTTGTAAGTTTTGATTGCAAACACTCACTTAACCTGTTTTGAAACTCTAGAAATGCCCTAAAAGTATTTATTTTTAAAATTGTTAGACACAATTTTTAAAAAATATATAAATGTTTATAGATTTTGTATTGAGTTTCAAAACACCCTCTTAATCGTGCAGATAAGCACGGGTACATGTTATAGCTTAAATGTTTGATTTTACTAGTATTTTAATTGCGATGTGTTTTTTTCTAGTCAAAGTGCTTCTTGAAGTCTACACGTATTTTTTGGCAATAGAAGTGAACAACGTAAAATGTTACTTTTTTTTTTCTTTTACCGTCTTGCGTCTTTTTGAGTTTGGACTATATATTTTCTTATTTAAATTAGTCTGATACTATGGCTTCTTTAATTGTTTGATTAATAAAATTACCTCGTCTTAAAATAATAAAAAAAAGATAACGTTCATATTGATCATTCTCATGAACGCCATGAAACAAACTAAGATCTATACATATAGTTCTAGATTATCAACGTTAATGTTGACAAAATTGGCAATTGAAGAGCCATGGAATTAATGTTCTATATGGTTAAGTTATTCAACACCTAATATTAATGTAATTTTACTTTTTCAAACGTTGAAATATTCATATATAGGTAAATCACCTAGACAACTTAAAAAATTGAGGTTGAGAGAGTAAATGGGTAAATATAAATATCTATATAAAGGGGTGGAAAGACAAGTAGTTACCATAGCAAACAAAGATGGAGAACAAAGGAAAGGGCTCAATGCTCTCACTAAGTACCACTTTTTTGGTGGTAATAATTTCAATAATTAGCTTCTCTTCTCAAGCCAATGCAAAATATGAATACTCCTCTCCTCCACCACCACCACCCGAGAAACCCTACGTTTACAAATCTCCTCCTCCTCCTCCGCCGTATAAGAAACCCTACGAGTACAAGTCGCCTCCTCCTCCACCACCGAAGGAGCACTACGTGTACAAGTCACCTCCACCACCACCGCCACCGAAGGAACACTACGTCTACAAGTCACCTCCACCACCGCCACCTCCAAAGGAACACTACGTCTACAAATCACCTCCACCTCCCCCACCACCGAAGAAGCACTACGTGTACAAATCTCCACCACCACCTCCTCCGAAGGAACACTACGTCTACAAATCACCTCCACCGCCCCCACCGCCAAAGGAGCACTATATATACAAGTCTCCTCCACCACCACCGCCAAAAGAGCACTACATTTACAAATCTCCGCCACCACCACCTCCAAAGGAACACTACGTGTACAAATCGCCTCCACCACCACCCCCAGTTTACAAATACAAGTCTCCACCTCCCCCTCATCACTACTAAAGGTAAATGTAGTCTTCTAAGTAAAGAAAATCATATACTTCATGCATGTGAAAAAATTTACTATATTGTGTATTTTAAACATAAATCAAAAGTTGAACTTTTTTAAGTCTCAAATTAACTCATGATGGTTGGTCTAAACATATATTTGCAGGAAAGAAGAGACCATTTAGCAACCGAAGAAGGATCTTCATAGGAAGATATATGTTATATAAATGTGTGAGAATAAAATTTGTTAGCAATCCATGTTAGACGTGCATGGAATGTGTGATTTTTCGTACTCATTATTGTGTGTGTTTTGTTCTATTTGAATTTTGTCAATTGTCATTGTAATGTTCTTTTTAATTATACATTAATAAGATAAATAAATTTACACTATTTCAGTTTTCCCTTTAGAATATCTTGGCCCTTGTATCATTTATAATTAAAGCTTATCAAATGAATATTTATCATAAATCTCGCTTAACAAATAATTAAAATGACAGTTACATCCAAGGGTGCAGAAGTAAAAAATCGGTAGACGGACGAATTCGGACCGTCTAATGCCTAGCTTAGTCGAGGACTAGTCGGTCCCCTTTTTTTATATATATTTTAATCTAAATAAATTTTATCGACTACTTATCGACATCTTATAACAAATATACACTTAAAAATTAATGAAAAATTCATTATTCAATCGGCCAAATCATGATAACAATTCAAACTCGTTTTTATAGATCCATTATCTATTATAGAGTACAAAAAAAAATTGGTCAAAAAAATTAAAAAAATTAAGTAGTCCGCCTAGCTTCCCGAGTTGGGGGCTACGATTTGGCCTCCTTAGCCCCCAATTCGATTGCCTAAACAGAGCCTAAAAATGCTTAGAACTACTGTTTTTTAATAAATCGGGTCGACTGAGTGCTGCTTAGGCCGATTTCTGCATCATTGGACAAGAGTCACAAGATAATTTATTAAAAACAATATCTCTCACAATTTTTGTACACATAACAATACCTAAATTAAGGTGATTGCTTATATATTGATTAATACACACTCATATAATATTGATCTTCGAACCAAATAATATTTTTAATTATATTTTTTGTTTTTGAACTTAAAAAGTAAAGGCTCATTTATTATATACCCGAAAATGTAATTGGGAACCGGCAAAACGACCCAACATGAACTTAGTGCTCGACCTGATAAAACTTAGCTCTGCTCTGTCTTTTTCAATAAACAATTTAGGCTTGAATTTTTATAAATAATTAAGACCTACACTATTATTCAGGTCAGGCTTAATTAGACTTTTACAAAAGTCTTCTAAGTTATATAATCTAATATTAAATATTACATATTTATTAAAAAAATTTATTTAATAAATATAAACTAATATAGATTTAAAAGAATTTTTTTTAACTTAAAAAGCAAAGCCCATTAATATACCCGAAAACAGAAATGGGAACCGGCCAAACGACCCAACAGGGACTTAGCGCTCGACCTGATAAAATTTAGCTCCGCTCGGTCATTTCAATAAACAATTCAAGCCTGAATTTTTATAAATAATTCAGACCTAAACTATTATTCAGGTAGACTTTTACAAAAGTCTTTTAAGTTTAACCGATCGACTCTCTTATGTATATAAATATATATATATATATATATATATATATATATATATATATAGAATCTAATATAAAATATTATATATTCATTAAAAATTATATTAATAAAAATTATTTATTTAATAAATATAAATTAATATATAGATTTAAAAGAATTGTTCAATTAATTAAATATATCAATAAACTCTAAACATTGTTAAAATTTAAATAAAATTAATAAATAATAAAATCACAACATAAACATATACATTCTTTAAAAGTTAATATTTTAAGTGAAATGAGCTTGAAAAGGCTTCAAACTTTCAAACCCGACTTATTTATTAAAAGTACCGGACTTTAGCCTACTGAACAATCTGTCACATATAATAGGTCAGGCTTGAGCATAGAAAAAGATATTAGGCAAAACTTTTCAACGAGAAGTCCGACTCTCGACTTTTCTATTCCCATCCATACCCTAAAAAGGTAATAATCCTAAAAGGTATGTTCGTTTTGAGATTATAGTGGGCGGGGAAAATTCTCTACTTTGAAGTTCTAGGATTTTAAAATCTTGATAAATAATAAAAATCTATATTTGTTTTGGGATTTTATAGGGTAGGATGGTGAAAAAGTTGATTGATGTTGCATTAATATTATATTATTATAGGTATATTGAGAGAATAAATAAGTAGATGATGTGAGTGTATATAGTTTGAAGTGTCACGTGAGGTGCACATGCTTATTCCGACGAGATCTAAAAAATTTTGATAAAAAATGATTGAAATTGACATATTCGGGACTAAAATTTAAAAAGTAAAAAATTATAGGACAAAAAATAAAATCGTCTAAAATTACAGACTAAAAATGATATTTTCTCCCTCACCCTCTCACCTATCTCTCTATTTTTTTTCTCTCTCTGGCCATTTTATTTATACTTTTATCCATCTCAACTTAAGTAATGAAGCAAGTTCATTAACCCTTCCATTGTTATTTGACATACTACACGAGAAACAATTTTAATTGAAAACTCTCGAGGCTCTTATAGTAGAGTAGGAATACTAGAATTTCAAAAAATTTACTTTTAAGTCTTAAAATAAATGAAGGTTTGAGATTGTAAAATTCAAAGTTTGATTGTGTTAGTCAGGAACGAACATACCCAAATACATATGATGGTATGTAATAATATAATTTTACATAATTAATTTATTTTCATATCAAGTTCAGGGAGAACCTTCAACTTAAGTCTTAAAACATCAATATTTGTGAAAAAAAATATGTCAGAGATGTAATTGTGATGGTCATATTTTTGAAATGGAAACAATATGGGCCCTTATTATAAATTTTTAGGTGTGTTCATATTTTCAAATTAATTAATTTGATTCTGAAATTTATCAAATTAATTTCTTCTTACTAACAATAAAAAAATTTAAAGGGATGAGTTTATAAATAGCCAAACATAAAAATAATTTTTTTTTTATCATAAAATTTATAATCATTCTTTTTTAGCCAAGAAAATATTTTTTTTTCCAATTTTACCTTTTTTTTATGTTTTCTTTATTTTAGTTTGTACTACCATATATACACACCCCATACCAACATTATTTCAGTCCGTACCACCCTTCAATTAACCCCGTATCACTATCACTTCAGTCTGTAAATATCGTTTCAGTCTGTACCACAATTTTATCAACCCGTACCACTATCACTATCGTACCACACTTATTTCAACCCCGTACCTTATCACTACCGTACCACACTTATTTCAACCCAGTATCACCTTATTTCAACACCGTACCATCATCATTTCAGCCTGTACCATAATTTAATTCAACTTGTACTATCATTTTTAAATTTGTACCACAATTTAATTACTTTCGTACTACACTATATTAATTTCGTACCACCGTTCTTTTAAATTTTTTGTTAACTTCTTTAAGGGTATAATTGTCCAAAAATTAATTATCTTGGCTAAAAAATAATGAAATAAATAACCTTGATAAAAAAGTTTTTTTTAAATGAGAAGAGGCTAAAAATGGGGGTTTTCTGAAATGGGAAAAGAATTTAACACAACCTTAAATTAGAACACTGATCATCTTAATATTCTGTGCTAATTAAATCCAGCAGTTTAATGGAAAAAATAAATAATAAATCACATTGTATTTTTGTGTTCACTCATTCACATATTTCAAAAGATCACCATAATCTTTGAATCATCAACAAAAGTCCAAATTAAACACCACAGACAATTCAAAAATCTTGATTTTTTACATTGAGTTCACGTTTTGTCCCATCTCAACTTTGTCATTTGTATTATGACAATTCTCAAGGTACTATGCACGTAACATTCAAGTTCAAACCACTAATTAATTAGGTTAGGTAAGGACGTAGAAATAATTTCATCATTGCCCCCACGTTAACCAGTAAGCCAATATCCGTCCTTGTCCCCACTCCTTAATTCAATTATTGAGCGCCCGAATTAAATTATTTTTCTAATAATTTGATTGATTGACATTAGCTAGCACAATGCTTGCACATATTTCAGCTCTGAAAGACATGTCTTAATGGTGACTTCAATCAAAATAAAGTAGTGATTAAATGAAGAAGTTGTAACATTGTTAAATAATGTAACTATAACACAAAAACATGCAATTATATAATATAGAAACATGCAACTGATCTCAGTGTATTAGTTGTTATGAATTGCAGTAAATTGCTAAAACACAAGATTCATGACATTATTCTATTTACAAATACTTATGAATACATGACTACATAATATACAACATTAAGTATTAAATCTAAAAAATATATAATCATTATATAGTACTAAAAACAATAGAAAAACTACAAACACACAAAAAATAATAAGAAGCCGAACGCAGAGAGTAAAATTGCAACACAAAATCACTTAAAAATTGGAAAAAACAAGAATGCAGATGATGTACCTGATATAACCCGGAGAGATACGAAGAGAATCGTTCTAAAATCAACTAAAATCGTGAAGAACAACTGAGAAACTTATGAAAATGATTTTTCTGTAAAATCGTCCAAAATCAATTTACCAACGAAGGTATGAGAAATGATTTCTTCAGTTAGAATGAACGACGAGCGAAAAATGGAGAGGATTGAGAGAATGAAGAGAAGAAATCACGGAGGGGGAATGGAAGAATCCAGAGAGAAGGCGAAGGGCGCGGGAGCGGCGCTATGCTGAAAATGAAAATGGAGAAAAATAAATTAAAAAATCTAAAAAAAACACATTATATAGCTGACCCGGATTTAATTATCGGGTAGGGTCGGGGCGAGTGCACGGATCCTAAATCCGTGCACCTGGTGTATATGAGACGTTACCAAAAAGAAAAGCTAAATCCCAGAAATTTTACCATTTAAAAAATAAAGTAAAGGGGTCAAAAATTAAAAGGCCAAATCAACCATTTGATATTACTAAAATTATGTATACCCCTAGCTATTTTAGTTTGTATGTATGTTACGTGGTCAAAAAAATTCAATGAGAAATTTCACAAATTATATTTTGATGGGTAGGTGTCGTATGTATACTATCTTGTAATTAATAGTTTATTTTAAAATTTTACGATATATTAAAAGTTTTTAATATACATTATTAGAGTATGGTGCATTTGATACATAAGAGGCCTATTCATTTTAGTAAAATCAATCCTCATTTTAATTTGACCATACAATTATTAGAAAATAATTTAATTCGGGAGTATAACCCAACAATCTCCCACCTGGAGACTGACTCCAAAAAATTAACTTGTCTGCTCCATTTAACGGTGTCTCTCACTTGTAGTAGTGTCAAGCCTTCATCTCAGTTTCCAAGGCCAGTTGAAGTCATACATAACTTCAACTTTTCTAAGGTCACAACCTTAGTCAACATGTCAGCAGAATTCTCACTTCCTCGGATCTTCATTAGCTGTAAGATCTTGTTCTCAATGAAGTAACGTATGTAATGATATCTTAACTCAATATGCTTCGTCCTCGAGTGAAAGGCCGAATTCTTTGCCAAGTGAATAGCACTCTGACTGTCACTATACAAAATACTATCATTTTGCTCCTTCCCCAACTCACACGAAAGATTCTGCAACCAAACCATCTCCTTGCTAGCCTCAGTAACTGCAACGTACTCTGCTTCTGCAGTGGACCGAGCTACGATCTTCTGCAACTTAGAAGCCCAAGAAATTGTTGTACCACCAAAAGTAAACACATACCCGGTTGTACTCCTCCTTTTGTCGAGATCACTGGATGCCAAGTCTGCATCAACATATCCTGCCAACTCAACGCTTTTGCCCTCAAAGCACAAAGCTTGTTCAGTAGTACCTTTCAAGTACTTAAGGATCCACTTCACTGCCTCCCAATGCTGCTTAACCTGATTACCCACAAACCGGCTAACAACTCACACTGCCTGTGCAATATCTGGTCTTGTACACACCATGACATACATCAAACTGCCAATTGCTGAAGCATATGGAGTGTTTTGCATGTAGGTCCGCTCCTCTTCTCTACTAGGCGAGTCCTTGTTGGATAGCTTGAACTGACTTCCCAACAGGACACGAACTGGCTTTGCATCTTCCATACTAAATCTCTTCAAGACCTTCTTTATGTATTCAGCTTGTGAAAGATACAACTTTCCTGCCACCTTATCACGATCGATTCGCATACCTAAGATTTGCTTGGCCTCTCCAAGGTCCTTCATAGCAAACCTATCAGATAACTTCTTCTTCAACTTGCTCACTTCCCGAGCACTAGGACCTGCTATCAACATGTCATCAACATATAATAGCAAAATGATATAACCACCATCATACCTCTTAAAGTAACAGCAATGGTCAGCCTCACACCTATTGATCTCAATCTCGTGCATGAATCTATCAAACTTCTTGTACCACTGTAATGGAGCTTGTTTCAAACCATACAAATTTTTTTTCAATTTGCAAACTAGCTCACTATTTCCCTTTGACAAGTATCCTTCCGGTTGCTTCATGTATATGTCCGCATCTAAGTCACCATGAAGAAAGGCTGTTTTCACATCCATCTGTTCTAACACCAAGTTCTCTGCAGCCACCTGACTCAGAACTAACCGAATGGTAGTTAGCTTCACAACTGGAGTAAAAACATCAGGATAATCAATACCATGTTTTCTTTGAAACCCCTTCATAATCGATCTTGCCTTGAAACGCGTTTGCTTCCATCGGCCTCCTCTTTGATTCTCAGATACCCATCGATTACGGACAAAAACCGTTGTCCAAGAACAAGATTTTGACAACGGTTTTCAACCGCTTTGCAAAATGTGCTTGGACAATGATTATCGACCATTGTCTAAAGTTAATATTTTTTAAATTTCGTTTATTATGTTACATAGGCAATGATTTATTGACCGCTTTCAATATCTTTTTTTTAATTATTAATTTATATTTTAAAAATCCTATAATAAAACTATAAACCAAAACTTATATATCGCCCAATACCATATACCAAAAACCAAAAATCCTATAATAAAACCATAAACCACATATATATATACCAAAACATCAAATAAATTAATAAACATACACATCATGAAATAAATAAAATACAATCATAAACATACGTCCAATACACCAAAAACATGAAATATATATCATCACAAATATATAATTTAATTACATGCTACCAATATTTCAAACAACGTTTCACTCAATATCGTATGAATATAAGAATCGATTGTAAAAGGTACCCCGATCAATCGTTTTCCATTTCTCCGATCTTTTCTTAGAGTAAGACTTGAGCCCACGTTCATAGACAAAAGCAAAACGCATTTAATCAATCAATATAGTATGAATTTTTATTAAATCAATAATAATTTAAATAAATCGATAAATTGACTTACATTGAGAGGAATGTTAGAGAAGCGGATTATATCTTCAATAAAGCAACACACAAAATGTCCACAATGGTCATTATCTCGTTGCCTCGGAACACATTTGATTAACAATTATAATCACGTATTACAATTATGATTTCTTTCTATTAGTTTGATAATTTACTAAATAAAATTTACCTTAATGTTAATCCAGTTCACTTTATTTAACTTAGATCTTGAACCTTGACTCTGAAGGCGACTCCGATACATCATCATCACACTATTATTATTATAATTAAAAAATAAAAATAGATTAAATATGCATAATTTTAAAAGTAAAACAAATCATTGTATAGAATATTAAAAATGAACTTACACTTCCATATATGAAACGAGATCAGGGCGATTTGAATAAACTCCATCCTAAGCTGGGTCCATAAAATACACACTTAATGTATTCATGTGTATGGCGACCAAAGACCCAATGGTTCCTATATTATATTGAGAATATTAAAATTAAGCGCAAATTTAGCATATATATGTGCAAATATTATAAACATGAATACAAATTTTAACGAAATGTTTATCACTCACCCCACATTTGTTGGCCAAAAAATGAGATGATCGCTCCCAGTTTGATTCAGAATATGATTAACTAACCCATCCATGGTCTGTACCCTATCACCCATTATGCAAGACACTTGGGGGGAGACGAAGGAGTACATTCCACTTGCTCGGTTATCTCTGGAGAGATATACCTCACCCAAATATCTTTAACCAACATATATACGCTTAATTAATATTTAAAAAGAAAATTAAACTATCGAAAGTGAATATTGAGAATTAGTAAACACATACCGAGGTAAAGGACTATGGTGGTTGCACTCTCAACCACTCGTCATTCAAGACTTCACATGACATGTTCTCTCGATTGAATTCTTGGAAAGTATTCTGATGAAAGTGAGAAAGCATGGGAACTATGACGATCTCGAAAGCATTAGACGTACCATCCGGTGCACCCTAGACTGTACATGATCATCGTGATCTAAGTCTCCAGTCATGGGATAACCAAGTCTGAGTGCAGTGAAGTCCCTCGTTCTCCTCCTCTGACTGTCTACGACACCCCTCGATTTCTCTTTAGCCTTTTGTGGTGATTTCTTCCGAGGCATTTGTGGTGTCGGTAGATTCTACAATTAATTTGCAATATTATTTATAACCACAAATAAGATAATGAACTTTAATAACATATATTTTACCCTCATGGTCTTTAGAGACCAAGTTGCTCGCCATTCGATGAAGTGCCGACCTCTGTTCCATTCGTGTGACGGCTTCATCGATTGGTTTTGGCACTTCTGAATCCTCTTGTCCGATTACGGGTACATCGAGTGTGACCCTTACAAAACCAGGAGTGATGGGATGACCATGAATCAATCCATGGGAGCTGTGCAACGTTCATGTGGCCACCAATCGATCGGGATCCTCCAAATAAAGGTAGCAAAAGGTCGTTGGCTGTTCGAATAAGATATTTAGTTAGAAAATTTTAATACACTAGTCTTTAATTAAAACAAATGTGAGACATGCATATCTGATACCTGAGAGACGTTTTGAAGTGCCTCAATAAAGTCGTCCCTAGGGTTAGCTGAAAACATAGCATTAGCGACACTATGTTCACAGCTTGCTCCACTCGACGACATTCCGTGGCTCGTTCTTCTCTCGGACCTCAAATGTTCCACATCTTTAGACAACTTTGCAACCTGTTCCGTTAGTATACCTACCATATTCATGGATTGAAGACCAGGTGTCATTGCTAAAGATGTCTTCGTCACGCCATATCCGACACTCCGTAAGCGGCCGGGATGCTCCTGGCGACCCATAGCCCGTCCAAACGGATCATCAGGGCCGAACATACGGATATCGTCAGGCGTCATAGTCTGAGATAGACGCTCCTGAATCACAAAAACAAAAGATTATTATTTAATTATTTGTTTATAAATAATAGTTTGTAATTAAAAGATAAATTAATGAATAGATTACCACTTCTTCGATGATGCGTTGTGCACTGGGATCGTGAATATTCCCGTCTCGACCCTTTCTGGTAGTCTGAAATAAGTCAAAACGGGTAACAATAGGCTCACTCTCTCCAGCTTTTCTTCTTTCTTCTTTCTACGATAGTGATGAACGTGTCCCTTTATTAGATATATTAAAAGTGAATATATAAAAAAAAATTAAAAGTTAGGATTTTGATCTCACCATATTTTCTTTTATTCGTGCATAACCTTTGTTCGATTCACTATATCGCGCCTCCATCGAATTGGCTTGATCGCGATTTTTATTACTTCGATTCTACAGTATAATAGAAATATGATAAACAATGAAAAACTTAGGGCATTAGAAATTGAGGAAATGACATTGATCAATTTTACCTGGAAATCATCCTCCATAGCTCTTCTCACAAACTCCTCCCAGTATGGAGCCACCATAGGGCTATTCTGATACGCCGGAGGCGGACTAGCCGAGTAGATACCTTTTTCCGAATCTCGTGTGTTACTTCTCAACCAAGTCCGAAAATTCTTGGCCATTACTCCAGCTTGCGACAATATTTGCTTCTTCTTTGTGTGGTCAAGACCTCTGAATGTAGTCTATACGCATATAACATAACAATTTAGTAAATTTAAGGGTCATACTACAACTTTCAATAAATATATAATTAACATACCTTAAGTTCGTCCCGTAATCTTTCCTTCAAAGGAGTCAGTTTGGGGCTACGCCAGTCCTTGGCTGGCAGCACGATAGGGATCACGCTCCTGACTGCAGCTCCAATGTAGAAGGACAACGACTCACTCTCTTTTCCTATTGCATGTCCAAACTCATTGAACGATAACTGCAATAACATAGTATTTAATTAGGTTCAACGATCAATCAATATATTTATCGATTTCAAACTGTTCAATTGTAATAAAATTATTAGGTTCGTGTAGGTGACATGTGGAAGGAATGGGTGTCAAGACCGTTGCCAATCTGCTTTGAGTATAAGTGGGAGACATTATTAGGTTCGTGTAGGTGACATTAGATGTCACGTATTAGGAACTACACGAGACATGTTGTAGTATACTTAAAAGCAGACTTTGAGTATAAGTGGGAGATTATTGGGATTATACTGGAAAGTATGCTGTTACTTTGTATAATCAGACTGAATTTCGGACTTATTTACTGAAATAAATTGTTTATCACTGATGCTTTAAATATCATCGAATGTTACATATATTTACTGCATAACTGTTCAATAAATAGTACGTGTTACATTGTTTTTAATTTAGTGATACCAGATCACAGAAGATTAAATTAACAGTTCCTTGTAACCAAAAGTACACCATTCACGACCTAGATGGAAATGAACAATCCATCGTGAAAGGTTGAAGTGTAAGGCTCAGATTGGTTTGTCTTGACCAAGAGATTACACTAGTGCATGTCTAGTGCACTGAAGAGGACCTATAGGAGGACAAATTCTTCAGAACTGAACTAGGAAGAATTAGACCTCAGTGGTTCGTTATTTCTTAATCTTCATCCCGTAAATAGGATCGCGTGTGGTTAGTAATTATTGCTTTGACTTATTACGGGTAGAGAATCAACAAGATTCAATACTTTATATCTTGGGCAATATTATTGGTCACATGCGATTGCTAAGATTTAATACGGAGAATCGTGTGCAAGTACGCTTGTTCGATTTGTCCCCTTGGGAGGTTCATAAGTTTTATCATACCAAATCTTGCAAGTGGAGCTAGTTTCCGGTATGGATAATAATGTTGAACCGTTCCTTTACCAAGGATAAAAGATATTAATTAATTGAAAGCTATTTCAGTGGCTTGAATTAATTAATGGGCTAGATAATCTTAAACACAGGAAATAATAACCGGGAGCCATATTAACTGTAATATGGGTTAAGATCGATAGTGCAATATTAATTATGTAGTGGGATTAATTAATATTTATGGGCTTGAATAATATTGTGGCTCAATATTTATAATTCAAGATCCATTGGAAGGTCCAATCTTAATTCTCCTAAAGGCCCCTCAAGTAGCCCAACATAAAGTCCAATAACTGAAAAAAGTGTTTAAAAATAAAATAAATATTTGTTGCTATTTTTCCTATTTTTTCGAAAATAGTAAATAAAAGAAGGAGAAAGATTTTCTTTGAATTTTGTTATGGAATGAAGATAAGTATTCATGGAATACAAGATTATCTCATTAAATTCAAGAAATCTCCCACTTGGTTATTTACTATGTAATTTTCGAAAATTTTGAAATAAAAAGGGAAAGAAAGATTTTCTTGATTTTCTTGAAAAGATATTATGGAAGATATGTATTTCTTGGAATACAAGTATATCTCATAAATTCAAGAAGATCCAAATCTTGGTTTCTTTTTCCTATTTTTTTCGAAATACTCCATAACAAGAGAAGGTGGGATTTTTATGGAATATTTTAATTATGGAGAAAAGAATATATGAGATATTCAAGATTTCTTGGAGATCAAGAAAAGATTTTTTCCTCCCTATTCCATGTGGAAAAATCGGCCAACACCCTCTATAAATAGGGGATGAATGTTTCATTCCCAAGAACAATTCCATGTGCTGGAAAAATTAGTAAATCCACAAAGGTGGTGCAACAAATTTTATTTTCCCTTTTGTTTATTGTTCGCGAGTTTCCTTCCACCGAATTGACGAGCAAGGACTAGGGAATACTTGGGAAGGCCTTTTGGTGTGTTTAATCGACGATACCATTGCCAATCCAAGAGGTTAGTTCACGTAAACCCGTAGTAATTCCGCATGCGTAGGTTTTATGTGAACTGTTTATATGCATGATTTGTTGTTGAATTATTACTTGAATTAATATAGGATTAATTCATGCTAGTAATAATTGTTAGAATTAAATTTATATTTAAATATTCATCCCGAATAGATCCGGACAATTAATTGCCCAACAACTAGTGTCAGAGCCTCGGTTTCGGGCTCTGAGTTTTAAATTGTAATTTAATACATTTTCATTAAATTTGAAATTGGATAGTAGAATTGCTAGATCTTTTTTTGCAGGTATCCAATTGTCATGGAATTTAATGTGTTTATTTATGCATGCATATAAATTGTGGTTTTTAATTGATTAGATTCGAATTCGTTTTGCCTCGTGAGAAAATCCACGAGTAGATTTGAATTTATTTGATTTGATCAATGTAATAGACTAGTCTAGATCTAGGTTTATTTATTTTTTGTAAATAAATTGTAACAGGATCGAAAACGGAGGCGGAGACGAAGAATTAAAAGACGGGATCCGAATCGGCAAGGCGCAAAGAGCGTCATCAAACGTAAAGCGTGTAAAGGACGCGACGCGACGCGCGGCGGCGCCAAGACAAAGCGCCGGGCGAGGCCGGGGGTCGAGGAGGGCGCTGGCGATCAACCCTGTGGAACACGGGCGGTTACAAGGCTTGGTGGCGATATGTGATCTTGCGCGAGCGCTGGCGGTCGGTATGACGCGATCATATGACGGGGCAAGATGTGGGTATGTGATGGAGGGCGGAACTGGGCAAGGCGACATCGGGCACGGATCGGCATGAGATGGTATGTGCCCATGCTGCTGGGTTATCTTGCGATGCGGCGGTGCGCCGACACCCTTCAAAGCTTTGCCGCTGAAGGGGCATGATCTGTCGGGCGACGTGCGCCGGGCGCTTCGGCGCTCGCGCACGGATGCCACTCGACACGGTCGGGGGAGTGCTAGGTGGGCACTCCGACCTGCGAGCTGGTCGATGATGTGGCTTGACAAGGCATTTTTTTAAGATGGTCAAGTGAGAGCTTTTTGAGACGAACGATGAAGGCTATGAAGACGATTTCTCAAGATCAAGACATGATAAAAATTAACCATGACAACTGGATATATGTGCCCAATATGTTTAATTTTTTGTTTTGATGTTATGCATTATTTTATGCTTATTTAAATTGTGTTTAAATTTGCGATGCATGAGAAAACGTTTTGAAAAATCTCACTTTCAAAAATTACTAAGTATGCTTAAACAAGTAATTGACAATTTTATTCCGGATAATAAAATTGAATTAATTTTGACCTCCATGATTTATTTATTTGTGAATTCTTTTGGAGAAATTCCCCCCACGGGACGGTCAAAAGATAGCTTTCACATAAAAAAATTCCAAATGGATGATTGTGGATTATTACTAGTAGCGACGATGACCCTCCCCACAAGACTCGTTCAAAGCGAAATAAAAATTATGTATTTAATCATGGTTAATATTTAGGTATAAAATTGATATGCATATACTTCCCCGAAGTCCCTGTCAATTTTATATTGGTCAAGTGGGAGCCAACTATTAATCTGGATATTAAAGGTTTGTAACTGTTCTTGTTTGTAACCTGCTTGAATGTGTTTAAATAATGACCCACCCCACGTGGCTTATTTAAACTGTTTTGAGATGTTGGCTGATGCATGTTCATATTTTTTTGAGATTTTAAATATGATTCATGTGATCGAATTTTGTGATATATTTGTGCTTATGCATATTATTATTTATTTCAGTTCATCATGTCGCAACCTTTTAATCCACTGTTATATACACTCAAAGAACACCAATTAACTGGTGAAAACTATGTTGTTTGGAAACGAAATATGAGTTTTGTCCTACCTGCACAAGAACATTATTGGGTTCTTGATGTACCCAAGCCCCGTACGCCTACTGATGGATCAGCTGATGCGGAAAGACACTTGTATAATATTTGGGAGCAGGCCAATGAACCCATGAAACGTGTAATCTTGACTTCACTGTCTGATGATTTGAGACACATTCACGAAGGTGTTGAGTCTCCTGCGGAAATTATGCAAAGTCTTGAAGAAATGTTTTTAACGAAAGACCGCATGATCAATCAGTTTAAAAACGACGATGTGGCAAGGCTAAAAATGGCTGAGGGAACACCCGTAAGGGAGCATGTTCTCAGATTAAAATGCCATTTTGATAAACTTGCTTATCTCGGTACTAAGTATTGTGATGAGGCTCAAATCGAATTTCTTTTCCTAACTCTTCCAAGGTGTTTTGATGAGTTTTACTGTATTTTTGTGATGAGCGATCACATGTTTACTATGGACACTCTACAAGAAGCCTTGGAGAAAATAGAGAGGCATTTAGGAATGAAAGACGAAGCATTGGTGACCAAAAGTCTTTTCTCAAGATCTAGGCCAATGGAAGGCAAGACTCAAGAAAAGGAAAGTGGTCAGATCCAAAGCAAACTCATCACTAAGAAAGGTAAGAGAAAGACAGCTAGATGGATGGGTGTCAAGAAAGTACCAAAAGGAAAATGCTTCAATGCGGTGAAAAAGGACATTGGAGGTCAGTCTGTTCCAATCCCAAAAGGAATGGAAAGAAAGGTAATTCTCACGCACTAGTTGTTGAAACTTGCTTAGCGGCGTATGCCTCCCATTTATGGGTGGTGGATACGGGATCCACTGATCATGTTTGTTTCACTTTACAGGGGTTCAAGCGGACCAGGCAACTTAGTGGGAGTGAGATCCTCATCACACTGGGCGATGCTACGAGAGTGGCAGCTGAAGCAGTGGGAGAAGTGCACCTGTCTTTTGAAGACAGAGTTTTAATTTTAAGAGATGTTCTTTACGTTCCGAATTTTAGAAAGAATTTAATTTCGATTTCTAAACTTTACCTTGATGGATATTCGGTTACTTTTGATAAAGTTGTTACCATTTCTCTTTATGATAAATGTATCTGTCATGGAACGTTGTCAAGTAATCTCTATACAATTAACTGTGCACACCACTCACGAAGTGCAACCTATAACACATCAACTGTTTCCGATAAAAGAAAACGTTCATCAGACGTGAACGAAACACTTCTATGGCATCTAAGATTGGGACATATTAATCCAAAGAGGATCCAAAGGTTGGTAGAAGACGGTTCACTGGAGTCTCTCCAAGTTGAACCAATTCCAACCTGCGAATCATGTTTGGAGGGTAAAATCACCAAGAGGGCATTCAGAACCAAAGGGAATAGAGCCAAAGAAGTGTTAGAAATCGTTCGTTCATTGGGCGTATGTGGTCCAATGTCGACCAAAGCAAGAGGAGGTTATGAGTATTTTGTCACTTTTATTGATGACTACTCAAGAATGCGGTTATATTTTCCTTATGAAGCATAAATCTGAGACCTTTGAGAAATTCAAAAGAATTTAAGGCTCAAGCAGAGAATCATAGGGAAAAAACGTATCAAGTCTCTACGATCCGATCGTGGAGGCGAAAGTACCTCGATGATGAGTTTTTGAACTACTTGTCGGATGAAGGATTGTATCAAATTAATCGCACCGGAACCCCTTAACAAAACGGGGTTGCAGAGAGCGAAGAAACATAACTCTTTTGGAAATGGTTAGATCAATGATGAATTATACGGATCTTCCCAAGTCGTTCTGGGGTCATGCCTTGGAAACAATGGCTTACATTCGAACTTGGTGCCATCCAAGTCGGGTTCCCAAAACTCCCAAAGAATTGTGGACCAAGGCGCAAGCCCGGTTTGAGACACATGAGAATTTGGGGGTGTCCGCCCACGTGTTGGACAAGGAAGCCGAAAAAATTGGATCCTCGATCGTAATTAAGGTTGTTTATAGGATACCCCAGGAACAAAAAGGGTGTATGTTCTATGGTCCCGAAGATCAAAAGGTGGTAATAAGCACCCACTTTAGATTTTTGGAAGAAGACTATATGAACGAAAGAAGACCCAGAAGTGAAATTACCTTAAATGAGCTAAAGGGGCTAACCTCATTGCTAACTGTACAAGATGACATACCAAACGACACACTTTCACAACCGAAACCTTGTCGTAGTGGGGGGGTTGTGAGACAGCCCGAGAGATTCATGGGGATATGAGAGTCCTCGGACTTGATTCCAGGTTAAGACGAATTAGACCCATGGACATATGATGAGGCAATCCAAGACAAGGATGTGGTTTCTTGGCAAAAGGCAATGAAAGCCAAAATATGTTCTATGGATCATAATAGAGTGTGAGAGCTAGTCGAACCACTTAATGGGGTCAAACCCATTGGTTGCAAGTGGGTATACAAGAGAAAAAGAGGACCGGACTGGAAGGTGGAAACCTTCAAGGTAAGGCTTGTGGCAAAAGGTTATACTCAGAAAGAAGGGATCGACTATGAGGAAACCTTTTCACTTGTAGCAATGCTCAAGTCCATCCGGATTCTCTTGTTGATTGATGCGCATCTCGATTTTGAAATCTGGCAAATGGATGTCAAGACAGCTTTCCTTAACGGAAGTCTTGATGAAGAAATCTATATGCAACAACCCCAAGGCTTCATTGAAAAGGGCCAAGAACACCTAGTTTGTAAGCTCATGAAGTCCATTTACGGACTCAAACAAGCATCCAGAGCTTGGAACCAATGTTTTGATCATGTAATAAAGTCTTATGGGTTTGATCAAAACGAGTTTGAAAGTTGTGTGTACAAAAAGCGTGTCGGAGCTGCATTGGTATTCTTAGTACTATACGTAGATGACATTCTGCTCATCGGGAATGATGTAAATATGTTATCAGACGTAAGGGCATGGCTTCAAAACAGTTTGATATGAAGGACTTAGGGGAAGCCGGGCACATCATTGGGATCAAGATCACTCGAGATCGCAAGAAAAAGATGATAGGCTTATCGCAAGCTTCATACATAGACACTGTCTTGAAACGATTCAACATGCAGGATTCCAAGAAAGGCTTCGTACCTTTTAGGCATGGAATCCAACTATCCAAGGAAATGTGCCCTAAGACACAAAAGGAGATAGATGACATGAAAGGCATTCCTTATGCTTCGGCTGTCGGAAGCCTTATGTATGCAATGCTGTGTACGAGACCGGATATCTGCATTGTCGTTGGCATGGTGGCAAGATATCAAAGTAACTCGGGGAAAGAACATTGCACGGCAGTTAAAAATATTCTGAAGTAACTGAAAAGAACTCGAGATAGAATGTTGGTTTATCAGTCAGATAGTCTAATCCCCATCGGCTACACAGACTCGGATTTCCAATCAGACTTAGATTCCAGAAAATCTACCTCCGGTAGTGTGTTTTGCATGGGGGGATGAGCCATGACATGGAGAAGCGTTAAGCAGAAATGCATCGCAGATTCTACCATGGAAGCCGAATATGTAGTTGCTTGCGAGGCAGTGAAAGAAGCGGTTTGGCTCAAGAACTTCCTAGTGGACTTGGATGTAGTTCCGAATTTGCCCAGCACAATCACTGTTTATTGTGACAATGCTGGAGCAGTTGCAAATTCAAGGGAACCAAGAGCCCACAAGGCCAGCAAACACATTGAAAGGAAATACCATCTTATACGAGAAATCGTTAAGAGAGGAGATACAGAGGTGGCAAAGATCGCGTCAGAAGACAACCTAGCTGATCCATTCACAAAGGGTTTGCCTCAGAATACATTCGAGAGACATGTGGAAGGAATGTGTGTCAAGGCCATTGCCAATCTGATTTGAGTATAAGTGGGAGACATTATTAGGTTCGTGTAGGTGACATTAGATGTCACGTATTAGGAACTACAAGAGACATGTTGTAGTATACTTAAAAGCAGACTTTGAGTATAAGTGGAAGATTGTTGGGATTATACTGGAAAGTATGCTTTTACTTTGTATAATCAGACTGAATTTCGGACTTATTTACTGAAATAAATTGTTTATCACCGATGCTTTAAATATCATCGAATGTTACATATATTTACTGCATAACTGTTCAATAAATAGTACGTGTTACATTGTAGTTAATTTAGTGATACCAGATCACAGAAGATTAAATTAACAGTTCCTTGTAACCAAAAGTACACCATTCACGACCTAGATGGAAATGAACAATCCATCGTGAAAGGTTGAAGTGTAAGGCTCTGATTGGTTTGTCTTGACCAAGAGATTACACTAGTGCATGTCTAGTGCACTGAAGAGGACCTACAAGAGGACAAATTCTTCAGAACTGAACTAGAAAGAATTAGACCTCAGTGGTTCGTTATTTCTTAATCTTCGTCCCTTAAATAGGATCGCGTGTGGTTAGTAATTATTGCTTTGACTTATTACGGGTAGAGAATCAACGAGATTCAATACTTTATATCTTGGGCAATATTATTGGTCACATGCGATTGCTAAGATTTAATACGGAGAATTGTGTGCAAGTACGCTTGTTCGATTTGCCCCCTTGAGACGTTCATAAGTTTTATCATACCAAATCTTGCAAGTGGAACTAGTTTCCGGTATGGATAATAATGTTGAACCGTTCCTTTACCAAGGATAAAAGATATTAACTAATGGAAAGCTATTTCAGTGGCTTGAATTAATTAATGGGCTAGATAATCTTAAACACGGGAAATAATAACCCGGAGCCTTATTAACTGTAATATGGGTTAAGATGGATAGTGCAATATTAATTGTGTAGTGGGATTAATTAATATTTATGGGCTTGAATAATATTGTGGCTCAATATTGATAATTCAAGATTCATTGGAAGGTCCAATCTTAATTCTCCTAAAGGCCCCTCAAGTAGCCCAACATAAAGTCCAATAACTGAAAAGAGAGTTTAAAAATAAAATAAATATTTGTTGCTATTTTTTCTATTTTTTCGAAAATAGTAAATAAAAGAAGGAGAAAGATTTTCTTTGAATTTTGTTATGGAATGAAGATAAGTATTCTTGGAATACAAGATTATCTCATTAAATTCAAGAAATCTCCCACTTGGTTATTTACTATGTAATTTTCAAAAATTTTGAAATAAAAAGGGAAAGAAAGATTTTCTTGATTTTCTTGAAAAGATATTATGGAAGATATGTATTTCTTGGAATACAAGTATATCTCATAAATTCAAGAAAATCCAAATCTTGGTTTCTTTTTCCTATTTTTTTCGAAATACTCCATAACAAGAGAATGTGGGATTTTTATGGAATATTTTAATTATGGAGAAAAGAATATATGAGATATTCAAGATTTCTTGGAGATCAAGAAAAGATTTTTTCCTCCCTATTCCATGTGAAAAAATCGGCCAACACCCTCTATAAATAGGGGATGAATGTTTCATTCCCAAGAACAATTCCATGTGCTGAAAAAATTAGTAAATCAACAAAGGTGGTGCAACAAATTTTATTTTCCCTTTTGTTAATTGTTCGCAAGTTTCCTTCCACCGGATTGACGAGCAAGGACTAGGGAATACTTGGGAATGCCTTTTGGTGTGTTTAATCGACGAGACCATTTTCAATCCAAGAGGTTAGTTCACGTAAACCCGTAGTAATTCCGCATGCGTAGGTTTTATGAGAACTGTTTATATGCATGATTTGTTGTTGAATTATTACTTGAATTAATATATGATTAATTCATGCTAGTAATAATTGTTACAATTAAATTTGTATTTAAATATTCATCCCGAATAGATCCGAGCAATTAATTCCCCAACATAAAGCAGAAGAAACATACACCAATACATACAACATGATATATATAGTTTCAAACCTGAAAAAAGAAAAAGATGTTTACATAGTTTCACTGTGACACTTAACCTACAAGTGTTGAGAATCATCTTCTAATCCCAACATTCCTGATAAATAAAGCTTCAGATATCATAGAATTTACAATTTTTAATTTGAAATCTTGAATAATAACCTAAAGGGAACCCATCTTTAGAATGAAAAGAACAAACATTCATAAAAATAACTAGATTAATTGTACAAATAATATGGCGGATTTTGAAGTTCAAACATGTATAAGATTAATTCAATTAAAATCAAGAAGACAAATATTATAACTACTGACTCAAACCCATTGGTCACTCAAATAATAGATTTGCACAAATACGCACCAGGCTTATAATATCATGGTCCCTATTTCCCCCAACTCCATAAAATAATTGTGGTTAATAATTCAATAATTAGAGTTGATAAAAAATAAGGCAATCAACAGATTGGGGCACTCAACAATTAGGGCATTCAACAATTTACTATCAACCTAATGTTCAATAGAAGTTTGAAGACGCAAAAGAGTTGTGACCGCAAACTGAGTGACATGGTGAGACAAAAATTAGCAAGAACAGAGAAAAACTCGAGACAGATTATACGACCTTCAACTGTGAACAAGATAATAGAAGAAGCTTCGGCTATCACACTGTTCTTATTTGTACTTTCAGAACAGCAAGGAGGCATAGATTAAAATTCAATTGGTTGATTAAGAGAAGAATTTTCTACTGTTTGATCCATAACAAGCATCCTTCCCAAAAAGACCTAGATCGGTTCTCTGTTTTTTTTTTTTTTTCCTTCGATAAAAGACTTGCTAATCCAGGAAAACAAATTCTCTATCAAAGCAGCGTAAATTACGTAAATCTCAATGCATTAACGAACCCTACGACAAATAGACAACGAGAAACACCGTGAACCAGAATAATAACATCCGGATTACATACATGCAGCAGAAAAGGGATAAACCAAAACGAAGAAGACATCAAATAAGAGATAAATAGAGAAAATACCTAGAAATTTTGGTGAACGGAACTGAAAACCCAGCAGATCTCCAAGGAGTAGGAACAACAAAGAAAGAAGAAAGGTGAGACCGAGAGGGAGAGAATGGAAGGAGAAGAAGGTCAAAGGCGTAGAGAAGATATGGACGATGGAGTAAGTATTGTTCTACTTGTTAGTTTTGTCTTTGAAAATACACTAGGACTAGGCGACGGCGGCGACGGTAGGGGAGGACGCGCGGCGGATGGTTCGATTTGGGGGAGAGGGAGGAGGAGGCTAGG
Organism: Stenogyne calaminthoides; assembly: GCA_037126765.1. Classification (NCBI taxonomy): domain Eukaryota; kingdom Viridiplantae; phylum Streptophyta; class Magnoliopsida; order Lamiales; family Lamiaceae; genus Stenogyne; species Stenogyne calaminthoides. The sequence goes on along the minus strand of JBBCBC010000017.1, from coordinate 11,328,294 downwards.
GCTTCGATATATATCAGTTGGTTCAATTCGCGATTTGGGTGTAAATATTAATTATCCGAACACTTGGACAGCGGTTTGGAACCGCTGTCCAAACTATACCCTTGGATAGCGGTTCAAAACCGTTGTCTAAACACTTGCACATCGGTTCTCAACCGCTTTCTAAGTGTTAAACTTGGACAGCGGTTTTGAACCGCTGTCTATTCTTTCTTTTTTTTTAATTAAAATCGCTCTCCAAGCTATAGCTTGAAGAGCTGTTTGAAAAAAGGGTTGTCCAAGTGCACCTGTGCAAGCTCAAATGTGTAGTAAAATTATTCTTTTTTTTAAGCAAGACTTTATAAAAAAATCTTTCAGTAAATTTAATTTTGAATCTAAAAAGGAGGGTCAATCGATTCTTTCATGTTGTAGAAAAGTCTTAAAGTGTGAAACTTTTCAATATTTAGGATCTATGTATTATCCATAGGATATGACATGTTTTAGAAGATACAGTTCATAAAAATGAAACAGGTTGAATGTTTTTTATACTCTTAAAAGATGCTGCTAAACTAGAAAATTATGTAATACTAAACTATCATCCAATTTGTAGTGTGGCTCACGAAACTATTCATGATTGACATATAATATATTACGTGCATGTAATATTTCAATTTTACTATTTTGTGACAACTTATTTTAATAAATCAACTTTATTATTTGACAGTTTATGTCTTAACTGGATAACAATTCTGCATCCGCCACTGTATCTAATGTATGAGACTGTCTCTTACCAACTTTCATCTTCGGGTGAATTATATGGGTGTAAAGTATAGCCATCGTAAATCGCAATTTCGTAGCATCAACAATACATCAATCAACTTATGTTTTTTTTTCTTTTCCCTTTTGCATTAATACATCAATAAATAAACTCTTGGAAAACTTCTCTTTGTGGACTTCTTGTTCACTGATTAAACACCCGGACCTTATTGCATATAGCTGTGTGGCCACAATGTTGTGACTTTTATTTACATTTGTGGCTAGGTCTTATATGCACCCGGGTGCACCTTGTATTCATAGTGCATTTTAGAAGCGTGCAACTTGTTATGTTAAAAAGTGCGATTTATTTTGCATAGAAAAGTGCAACTGTTAATATGAGAACATAGTTGGATGCTTCTGTTTAGAATAGTTGCACGTTTCTATTTTGTATAGTTGAACGTTTCTAAAATGCACTATGAGTACACAGTGCACCCGGGTGCACATGAGACCCAACTCTTACATTTGTACTATGTTTTTAATCATTCAAAATTTCAAAACTATATTTATATTTTAAGAAATAAGAGATGATGTTTTTTTCAGTAACTTTATTAATGTATTTTATCTTAAATTCACATGCACACAAGAACTACATATAAATATTAATAGAAAAAAGAAAAAAAAACATGCAGTAGGTAGGACCGGTCTGTTTAAACCGAAAAGTAGAAAGATTGGAGAAAGCTTTTCGCAACTCGTTTAAATTTAAATTGTTTTGAATCTTTTGATCGAACAGTCTAGTTTTTATAAGTTTTATAGGGATGAGCATTAATAAATTAGGACCAGTTCTCCAATCCACTTAACATTTGTAAATTAAGTTTTAACATATGCATGATAATATACTAGTAATTATTAATTTTATTGCTATGCATTTTAGATGAAAATGAGTTGGAAGTTAACAACTTGTTCAAACAGGGATATATAAAAATGTAGATTAAATCTAAAATGGTCTCATAATTTATCATCTTATTTGTAACGGACCCAATAAAGTTAATTGGACTAATACAATTAATTTCATTTTTTTTCGAATTGTACAATTTTTAATTTTAGTCCCAAAATTCGTCGGAGATTCGGAACGACACGAAACAACGTTATTTATAATTTATCCGAAACGACTCGGAATGACACGTGTATGCATAATTGAATGTTTTACTTGGTGCATAACAATTTATTTAGTATAATAAATAATAGTATTTGTTTAATAAACTAATTATATATTTTGGTTAAATACTTTTAAAAAAATAAACAACATTTACATTGTGCAACTAATATATATACTCACACATATAACCTTAACAGTCATTAATGTTCAAATTTATTATCATATATACATATTTATAACAAATAAACCTTACCGATTTATTTTAGAGAGAGGTCTTGAATCGAGAATTGAGAAATGAGGTGTATTCAATTATAATTTAATATTCCAGCCCTACTTATGAAGATATGAAAACCTTACATTAGAAGTGATTTTGAACTCGGTGTAAGTACTTTACCTGTTTTTTTTGTTTGTTTTTTTTTTAAAGGAGTACTTTGGGTGTGTTTGCAAACAATTGTGTTTCTTTAGAAGTGATTAAAATTAATTTTTGTAGTAAAATTAAAAGTTGATAGTGTTTTAAAACAAATCACTTTTAATCAATTTTACTTAAATTGGAATGTTGAAAAAAAAACACTTTTTTTATAAATTCACAAAAATGCCCTTATATAAATGATGGGTACATTTGAAATATTATTAATTAAGGGAGGACAAAATTGTAATAACACTAATAAAATAATGAGAATTAGAAATAACCAGAAAAAAGTTGATAATTGTTGCTTCTCAAAAACTGCTTTTTAAGTACTTTTATTAATTAAGTAGTTGAGTTTCCAAAAACTCAATAAGTGATTTTGACCAAAAAATAAGTGATTTTAAGTTGTAAGTTTTGATTGCAAACACTCACTTAACCTGTTTTGAAACTCTAGAAATGCCCTAAAAGTATTTATTTTTAAAATTGTTAGACACAATTTTTAAAAAATATATAAATGTTTATAGATTTTGTATTGAGTTTCAAAACACCCTCTTAATCGTGCAGATAAGCACGGGTACATGTTATAGCTTAAATGTTTGATTTTACTAGTATTTTAATTGCGATGTGTTTTTTTCTAGTCAAAGTGCTTCTTGAAGTCTACACGTATTTTTTGGCAATAGAAGTGAACAACGTAAAATGTTACCTTTTTTTTTTCTTTTACCGTCTTGCGTCTTTTTGAGTTTGGACTATATATTTTCTTATTTAAATTAGTCTGATACTATGGCTTCTTTAATTGTTTGATTAATAAAATTACCTCGTCTTAAAAGAATAAAAAAAAGATAACGTTCATATTGATCATTCTCATGAACGCCATGAAACAAACTAAGATCTATACATATAGTTCTAGATTATCAACGTTAATGTTGACAAAATTGGCAATTGAAGATCCATGGAATTAATGTTCTATATGGTTAAGTTATTCAACACCTAATATTAATGTAATTTTACTTTTTCAAACGTTGAAATATTCATATATAGGTAAATCACCTAGACAACTTAAAAAATTGAGGTTGAGAGAGTAAATGGGTAAATATAAATATCTATATAAAGGGGTGGAAAGACAAGTAGTTACCATAGCAAACAAAGATGGAGAACAAAGGAAAGGGCTCAATGCTCTCACTAAGTACCACTTTTTTGGTGGTAATAATTTCAATAATTAGCTTCTCTTCTCAAGCCAATGCAAAATATGAATACTCCTCTCCTCCACCACCACCACCCGAGAAACCCTCGTTTACAAATCTCCTCCTCCTCCTCCAGTATAAGAAACCCTCACGAGTACAAGTCGCCTCCTCCTCCACCACCGAAGGAGCACTACGTGTACAAGTCACCTCCACCACCACCGCCACCGAAGGAACACTACGTCTACAAGTCACCTCCACCACCGCCACCTCCAAAGGAACACTACGTCTACAAATCACCTCCACCTCCCCCCCACCAAGAAGAAGCACCACGTGTACAAATCTCCACCACCACCTCCTCCGAAGGAACACTAAAATCTACAAATCACCTCCACCGCCCCCACCGCCAAAGGAGCACTATATATACAAGTCTCCTCCACCACCACCGCCAAAAGAGCACTACATTTACAAATCTCCGCCACCACCACCTCCAAAGGAACACTACGTGTACAAATCGCCTCCACCACCACCCCCAGTTTACAAATACAAGTCTCCACCTCCCCCTCATCACTACTAAAGGTAAATGTAGTCTTCTAAGTAAAGAAAATCATATACTTCATGCATGTGAAAAAATTTACTATATTGTGTATTTTAAACATAAATCAAAAGTTGAACTTTTTTAAGTCTCAAATTAACTCATGATGGTTGGTCTAAACATATATTTGCAGGAAAGAAGAGACCATTTAGCAACCGAAGAAGGATCTTCATAGGAAGATATATGTTATATAAATGTGTGAGAATAAAATTTGTTAGCAATCCATGTTAGACGTGCATGGAATGTGTGATTTTTCGTACTCATTATTGTGTGTGTTTTGTTCTCGACGGAATTTTGTCAATTGTCATTGTAATGTTCTTTTTAATTATACATTAATAAGATAAATAAATTTACACTATTTCAGTTTTCCCTTTAGAATATCTTGGCCCTTGTATCATTTATAATTAAAGCTTATCAAATGAATATTTATCATAAATCTCGCTTAACAAATAATTAAAATGACAGTTACATCCAAGGGTGCAGAAGTAAAAAATCGGTAGACGGGCGAATTCGAACCGTCTAATGCCTAGCTTAGTCGAGGACTAGTCGGTCCCCTTTTTTTATATATATTTTAATCTAAATAAATTTTATCTACTACTTATCGACATCTTATAACAAATATACACTTCAAAATTAATGAAAAATTCATTATTCAATCGGCCAAATCATGATAGCAATTCAAACTCGTTTTTATAGATCCATTATCTATTATAGAGTACAAAAAAAAAAAATTGGTCAAAAAAATTAAAAAAATTAAGCAGTCCGCCTAGCTTCCCGAGTTGGGGGCTACGATTTGGCCGCCTTAGCCCCCAATTCGGTTGCCTAAACAGAGCCTAAAAATGCTTAGAACTACTGTTTTTTAATAAATCGGGTCGACTGAGTGCTGCTTAGGCCGATTTATGCATCATTGGACAAGAGTCACAAGATAATTTATTAAAAACAATATCTCTCACAATTTTTGTACACATAACAATACCTAAATTAAGGTGATTGCTTATATATTGATTAATACACACTCATATAATATTGATCTTCGAAGTTCGAACCAAATAATATTTTTAATTATATTTTTTGTTTTTGAACTTAAAAAGTAAAGGCCCATTTATTATATACCCGAAAATATAATTGGGAACCGGCAAAACGACCCAACATGAACTTAGTGCTCGACCTGATAAAACTTAGCTCTGCTCGGTCTTTTTCAATAAACAATTTAGGCTTGAATTTTTATAAATAATTAAGACCTACACTATTATTCAGGTCAGGCTTAATTAAACTTTTACAAAAGTCTTCTAAGTTATATAATCTAATATTAAATATTACATATTTATTAAAAATATTTATTTAATAAATATAAACTAATATAGATTTAAAAGAATTGTTTTTTAACTTAAAAAGTAAAGCCCATTAATATACCCGAAAACAGAAATGGGAACCGGCCAAACGACCCAACAGGGACTTAGCGCTCGACCTGATAAAATTTAGCTCCGCTCGGTCATTTCAATAAACAATTCAAGCCTGAATTTTTATAAATAATTCAGACCTAAACTATTATTCAGGTAGACTTTTACAAAAGTCTTTTAAGTTTAACCGATCGACTCTCTTATGTATATAAATATATATATATATATATATATATATATATATATATATAGAATCTAATATAAAATATTATATATTCATTAAAAATTATATTAATAAAAATTATTTATTTAATAAATATAAATTAATATATAGATTTAAAAGAATTGTTCAATTAATTAAATATATCAATAAACTCTAAACATTTTTAAAATTTAAATAAAATTAATAAATAATAAAATCACAACATAAACATATACATTCTTTAAAAGTTAATATTTTAAGTGAAATGAGCTTGAAAAGGCTTTAAACAAACTTTCAAACCTGACTTGTTTATTAAAAGTACCGGACTTTAGCCTACTGAACAATCTGTCACATATATATATAGGTCAGGCTTGAGCATAGCAAAAGATATTAGGCAAATCTTTTCAACGAGAAGTCCGACTCTCGACTTGTCTATTCCCATCCATACCCTAAAAAGGTAATAATCCTAAAAGGTATGACAGATTATAGTCATGAGAAAAAATTCTCTAGTTTGAAGATAGTTGATTTTAAAATCTTGATAAATAATAGAAAATATTTGTTTTGGGATTTTAAAAAAAAAAGTTGATTGATGTTGCATTATTATAATTATAATAGATGATGTGAGTTTTCGTGAAAAAATATACTTTTAAAGATCTAAAAATTTTGTATAAAAAATAATTGAAATTCATATTCGGGACTTTTAAAAAATTATAGGACAAAAAATTTTCTCCCTCACCCTCTCACCTATCTCTCTATTTTTTTCTCTCTCTGGCATTTATACTTTTATCCATCTTAACTTAAAATGAAGCAAGTTCATTAACCCTTCCGTTGTTATTTGACATACTACACGAGAAACAATTTTAATTGAAAACTCTCGAGGTTCTTAAAGTAGAATAGGAATACTAGAATTTCAAAAAAATTACTTTTAAGTCTTAAAATAAATGAAGGTTTGAGATTGTAAAATTCAAAGTTCGATTGTGTTAGTCAGGAACGAAAATACCCAAATACATATGATGGTATGTAATAATATAATTTTACATAATTAATTTATTTTCATATCAAGTTCAGGGAGAACCTTCAACTTAAGTCTTAAAACATCAATATTTGTGAAAAAAAATAGGTCAGAGATGTAATTGTGATGGTGAACTCCAGTTTCTGTATATAGAAAAAGTAGCATATATATATCTTCTCCTCTTCTTACATGCTGAAAATCTCAACCGAATACTCTAACTTCTATTCGAGTCTGGTCAATTAAAGATTATGTAGTTATTGCATCAAATTTTTTTCCTGGAGTTTTCCTATTTAATTTAGTCAATATCACAATTGAAATCACATAATATTTAATTATGTAGTACTCCTTTTTTTTTCTTTTTTTTTATCGGACAAAGTTAGTTGTTAGTAGTTAGTACATCAAGCACCCTAAAGACTCCACAAATTCACCAAGTCACTTTATAACTTCCATAACTCTAATTCGTTGCCAAAGGGAATCGAACCTGGGTCTCCCACTCAATTGAGGAGCCCAGTGGCCAGGTGGGCTAAAATTATGTAGTACTCCCTTTGTCTCATTGTATTTGTCTCACTTTATTTTTATGGACGTCACACTATAATTGTCACAGTTCATAAAATGAAAAAGTAACACCCATTAACTATTATTTTAATATGAGTGGGTCTCTTGTGCACCCAAATGTACCGTGCACTCATGCAACAAAATGACCAATTTAAAAAATATATTTGACTCATTGAATATATTAAACATGTTATGTGGATACATGAGTAGAGTTGGGACGAGTGCATGGATCTTAAATTTGTGCATCAGTTGCACTTGAAATTTGTCTTTTAATATTATTCCCCTCACTTTTCATCTCAACTACCCCAGATACCTTCATTTTTCATTCATTAAATACTATAAAGGCTCATTATCTATTATTTTAATATTATTTCTTAAACAGTTCAACCAAAATAAGTGGGACAAATACACCAGGACGGAGGGAGTATATTTTAAAAATAAGTTTAGTATGTGCAAAATTACTACTTATGTTCAATTTATTTTGAGGTTTGAGAAAAAACACTTTGGGAAGTAAAATTCAGACGCTGTCAGCACGTGATGTCAGTGGTATAGAAAAAGTTGTCAGATTTTAAAACTACACATGACTCTCATTTCTGCACATTGTTGTTTATCTAAGGAAAATTAAGATATTTTATCTCAAATTTTATACCTAAGAATAAAACTTAGAAAGTCTTATATCTTCGAATAATTAGAGTGTTCCATAAATTATAGTGGAGAATGAGTTCAAAGAAATATTTGAATAAATCCACCAAAATTTTGCATCACATGAAAAATAAAAAGTAAAATTGACGTTTCAACTAATTCATGTCCAACCGTACACATACACTTGCTTCAACCATCAAGAACCCAGTCAATTGATGGTGCAGTGAGCTATTAATTACAAACTTTCTATTAAATTCTTACTGACCAATGCATTTAATTTCTTGAACCATAAGTGGAAGTCCACTGTTTATTCTGTAAATTAATCTTATGGTATATTTCTAAGTCGCAAAATAAAGTAAAAATTGCAAATATTTGGGATTTCATTTGCTCTTCAATATAGTATCTCAAGTGTACTTTAATTAATTTCACATAATCTTTTATATATTATATGATTGTATCAATTATCACTAACCATGCACTGAACTGAAAAATAGTCAAATAGACTAGCATAAAGTAATTTACTAAACGTTTGATTAAGTTGGAAATCATGATAATTACTACAATCCATTGAGATAAGGCTTCATTTAATTACGATCTACGTAATTTGTATCATTTCAAATAATGGATATTAAGACGTTTCAAATCTAGCTACCACTTGAGCTAGACTTCCCTATCTAATTATTAGCAAGAAATTAAATTACTGTAAATCATGATATTCAATAACTAATTCGATGTTGAATAGTCAATTTGATTAAATTAGAGGAGGCGTGGACTTCACCTACTAGATCTGGACTTATGTGCATACCAAAGACTCTCCAGAAAGACTAAAATATTAATTAAAAAAAAGAGTAGGTCTAGTGTGCAAATTTATATAGATGAAAATCTATAAAATTATCCTAAATCAATCAACTACACCCTAAACACTAAATAATTAACCCTAAATTATGACCTATTTGAGATGGGTGAACCATGAACTAGTCGGCCGAGTGAACCATGAACCACTCAATTTTGTATTACATTCATCAATTATATAATTTGGTTGAAAATTAAAGTTTTTGAATCTATACAAATTTGCACACTAGACTTTGTCTAAAAAAAATTATATGAACAATTATAAGTGTATATATGTGTGTATATCTTTGTGAATTTTCATAATACTAAATTGTCAATTTTCTTGACTAATAGTTTGAATTAAAAAAGTTGTCATTCAATTAAATAGATAAATACAGTAACCATTAGAATTAAATTAAGTATTCATTTTACCATGTTTTTACATTCATGAGAGAACAAGAATATAGCACAAGTTCTGTAAATATTGTTTTAGTCTGTACCACCATTTTATCAACACCATACCACTATCACTATCGTACCACACTTATTTCAACCTCGTACCACTATCACTATCGTACCACACTTATTTCAACTCCGTACCACCTTATTTCAACACCGTACCAACATCATTTCAATCTGTACCATAATTTAATTCAACTTGTACCATCATTTTTAAATTTGTACCACAATTTAATTACTTTCGTACCACACTATATTAATTCTGTACCACCGTTTTTTTTTAATTTTTTGTTAACTTCTTTAAAGGTATAATTGTCCAAAAATTAATTCTCTTGGCTAAAAAAAAAATGAAATAAATAACCTTGATAAAAAAGATTTTTTTTAATGAGAATAGGCTAAAATGGGGGTTTTCTGAAAAGGAAAAAGAATTTAACACAACCTCAAATCAGAACACTGATCATCTTAATATTCTGTGCTAATTAAATTCCAGCATTTTAATGGAAAAAATAAATAATAAATCACATTGTATTTTTGTGTTCACTCATTCACATATTTCAAAAGATCACCATAATCTTTGAATCATCAACAAAAGTCCAAATTAAACACCACCGACAATTCAAAAATCTTGATTTTTTACATTGAGTTCACGTTTTGTCCCATCTCAACTTTGTCATTTGTATTATGACAATTCTCAAGTTACTATGTACTAACATTCAAGTTCAAACCACTAATTAATTAGGTTAGGTAAGGACGTAGAAATAATTTCATCATTGCCCACACGTTAACCAGTAAGCCAATCTCCGTCCTTGTCCCCACTCCTTAATTTTTAGACTAAATTTTGTATATGCATCCATGTCATAATGGTTTTTAGAACTATACAACTTATTTATATTGAATTATGTAATTATTAATATAAAAAAAAAATAGTTACATGGTTTAGTGACATTTTTCAGTATAACAAGTTGCATGATTTTAAAATGCATTATGAATGTATGGTGCACCTGAGTACATAATGCACCTGAATGCATATGAGACTCACTCTAATTTTTTTTATTCTAAGAACAAATTTAGAATTTTGTTTTTATATAGACAAGTAAAAATCTCTTGCATTACTGCATTCTTAATAAAATATAGGGGATTTTTATATAAAATTATTCTCTTTCCTCGTTTTTTAATTTTATGATGAGTTCTAAAATTTTACAGATTCTTTCGATTTTTGCAAAAAAAAATTTATCGGCAAAGTTATTTGTTAGTAGTTAGTATACACCATGTTAGGATTTAAAGTAGCAATTATGGAGAAAATAATAGAAACAAGAATTAAGGAACACAAATTTGGTTACCCAGTTCGTCAGGAATGACTACGTCTGGCCCCTGGGGGCACTACCAAGCCAGGAGATCTACTATTTTTCAAGTGATGTAGAGATACAACAAGTTAATGAGTATTTAAATTAAACCCTAGTTTTGGTCCATCGGGGCGCTCGACCGAGCCCTGTGGTCGAGCAGATGTGCTCGATCGAGCTCCTTGGTCAAGCGCCTTGCCTGCCCTGGATCCCTCCGCGCTCGATCGTCTTTGGTCAAGCAGAAATGCTCGACCAAACCCCCTGGTCGAGCGCCTTGAGCGTGCTGCATCCCTTCTCCGACTCAGGCTCCATAACCCAACAATCTCCCACCTGGAGACTGACTCCAAAAAATTAACTTGTCTGCTCCATTTAACGGTGTCTCTCACTGGTAGTAGTGCCAAGCCTTCATCTCAGTTTCCAAGGCCAATTGAAGTCATACATAACTTCAACTTTTCTAAGGTCACAACCTTAGTCAACATGTCAGCAGGATTCTCACTTCCTCGGATCTTCATTAGCTGTAAGATCTTGTTCTCAATGAAGTAACGTATGTAATGATACCTTAACTCAATATGCTTCGTCCTCGAGTGAAAGACCGGATTCTTTGCCAAGTGAATAGCACTCTGACTGTCACTATACAGAATACTATCATTTTGCTCCTTCCCCAACTCACACGAAAGATTCTGCAACCAAACCATCTCCTTGCTAGCCTCAGTAACTGCAACGTACTCTGCTTCTGCAGTGGACTGAGCTACGATCTTCTGCAACTTGGAACCCCAAGAAATTGTTGTACCACCAAAAGTAAACACATACCCGGTTGTACTCCTCATTTTGTCGAGATCCCTGGATGCCAAGTCTGCATCAACATATCCTGCCAACTCAACGCTTTTGCCCTCAAAGCACAAAGCTTGTTCAGTAGTACCTTTCAAGTACTTAAGGATCCACTTCACTGCCTCTCAATGCTGCTTAACCCGATTACCCATAAACCGGCTAACAACTCCCACTGCCTGTGCAATATCTGGTCTTGTACACACCATGACATACATCAAACTGCCAATTGCTGAAGCATGTGGAGTGTTTTGCATGTAGGTCCGCTCATCTTCTCTACTAGGTGAGTCCTTGTTGGATAGCTTGAACTGACTTCCCAACAGAACACGAACTGGCTTTGCATCTTCCATACTAAATCTCTTCAAGACCTTCTTTATGTATTCAGCCTGTGAAAGATACAACTTTCCTGCCACCTTATCACGATCGATTCGCATACCTAAGATTTGCTTGGCCTCTCCAAGGTCCTTCATAGCAAACCTATCAGACAACTTCTTCTTCAACTTGCTCACTTCCCGAGCACTAGGGCCTGCTATCAACATGTCATCAACATATAATAGTAAAATGATATAACCACCATCATACCTCTTGAAGTAACAGCAATGGTCAGCCTCACACCTATTGATCTCAATCTCGTGCATGAATCCATCAAACTTCTTGTACCACTGTAATGGAGCTTGTTTCAAACCATACAAGTTTTTTTTTTCAATTTGCAAACTACCTCACTATTCCCCTTTGACAAGTATCCTTCTGGTTGCTTCATGTAGATGTCCTCATCTAAGTCACCATGAAGAAAGACTGTTTTCATATCCATCTGTTCTAACACAAAGTTCTCTGCAGCCACCAGACTCAGAACTAACCGAATGGTAGTTAGCTTCACAACTGGAGTAAAAACATCAGTATAATCAATACCATGTTTCTGCTGAAACCCCTTCATAACCAGTCTTGCCTTGAAACGTTTGCTTCCATCAGCCTCCTCTTTGATTCTGTATACCCACTTATTATGCAGTGCCTACTTGCCCTTAGGGAGCTCAACTAGTTCCCAGGTTCTGTTGGTCATCAACGAGTTCATCTCATCATCCATCGCAAGTTTACTCTTGCTCACCTGCTCACTACATATAGCCTCAGCATAACATTCAGGTTCACCACCATCAGTCAACAATAAATAATGAAGAGAAGGTGAATACCTATCAGGAGATCTTCGTTCTCTCGTGGATCTCCGCAGCGGAATTGTTGGTGGTGGTGTACTTGGTTCTTCCTCAATAATCTCTTGATCATTTAGAACCTCCTTGCTCCCACCTGAGTTCGAAATGTCTAACTCCACAACCTGAGTCTCAGAACCACCTTCTTTGGATATCCCCGACTTGTCTTTGTATAACACCTGCCCATTAAATACGACATCTCGACTACGAATTATCTTTCGATTTTCCTCATCTCGAAATCGATAGGCAAATTCATCACCGCAATATCCAATAAATGTACACTTAACAGATTTAACATCCAATTTATTTCTACTAGTAGCATCAACATGAACATATGAAACACACCCAAATACTCGAAGAAAAGACAGATTTGCCTCCTTACCCGACCAGACCTCCTCTGGTATGCCATTTTTCCAAGGGAGTTGAGGGTCCTCTGTTTATCAAGTAAGCTGCAGTGTTAACTGCCTCTGCTCAAAACATCTTTGGCAGCCCACACTTCAATCTCATGCTTCTAGCACGTTCACATAGCGTTCTGTTCATACGTTCTGCCACGCCGTTCTGCTGGGGGTTTCCTGTTGGGATAACATATGCCAGGATCTATCGGGATGAACTCATAAACACAAATTTAAATTAACAATTATTACTAGCATGAATTTACCTAAGTGAATTCAAATAATAATTAATCCAACAACAACATGCAAATAATATTTCACGTAAAAGATCATAGCATGCGGAATTTCTAGGAGTTTACGTAAACGTACCCGTTGGAGAGACGATCTGAGACAGACAGGATCAAGTATCTGGATACCCACCAAAAGTCCTTCTCAAGTATTCCCAAGTCCTCGTCCAATAACCCCGGTGGAATGTTCTCCGATGAACGATTTATAAAACAAGGAAAATAAAAATATTGTTACACCACCTTTGTGGATTTCTAATATTTCCAACGCATGGAACACTAGGGGATGAAAAAATTCATCCCCTTATATATATATAGAGGGGGGGACGAAATTTTGGTCTCAAAATAGGGTTAGGAAAAATCTTTTCTTGATCTCCAAGAAATCTTGAATATATCTCATATATTCTTCTTTCCATGTGTATTTTTCCACAAAAATCTCACACCCTTATTTAGCCAAATTTTCAAAAATAATAGGAGATCCTCAAGATTTGATCTTTCTTGAATTTATGAGATATTCTTGTATTCCAAGAATACATATCTTATAAAATATTTCCAAGAAAATCAAGAAAATCTTTCTTCCTATTACTACTCTATAATTTTCGAAAATTAACTATTAAAGAAGCCAAGTGAGAGATTTCTTGAATTTATGAGATAATCTTGTATTCCAAGAATACATTATCTCCTTTCCATAAAATATTTTCAAGAAAATTCTTCTCCCTCTTTTCTTTAATATTTTTGAAAAAAATAGGAAATATTGCAATAATAAATTTATTTTATTTTAAGCACCATTTATTTATTGGATTATAATTTGGGCTACTTGAGGGGCCTTTAGGAGAATTAAGATGGATCTTCCAATGGGCTTCTGAATTCTAATATTGAGCCACAATATAATTCAGCCCATTAATATTAATTAATACAACTATATAATTAATATTGCACTATCCAACTTAACCCATATTACGGTAATATGGCTCTCCTTTATTATTTCCCATGTTTAAGATTATTTAGTCCATTAATTAATTTAGCCACTGAAAAACTTTATATTAATTAATATATTTATCCTTGGAGTAAGGACAACCCAACTTTATTATCCATACCGGAAAATTAATTCCACTTGCAAGATTTGGTATGATAAAGGTTCCGGGCCCACCAAGGGGACCAATCAAACAAGACGTTTGCAAGCACACGATTCTCTGTATTAATTTAGAAACTGTCGTGCAATTAATATTATTGCCCAAGATATAGGGTATCGAAGTCGCAATGATTCTCTTCCCATTTATAAGTCAAAGCAATAACTACTAATCACACACAATCCTTATTAAGTTACAGAGATTAAGAAATCAACAACCACTGAGGTCTAACTCTTCATCCCTTAAGTCAGTGCGAAAGAGTTTATCCTCTTTGTAGGTCCGCTTCAGCGCATCGAATGCACTAGTGTAATCTCTTGGTCAAGACAAGCCAATTTGAGCCATACACATCAACTTCTACCAATAGATTGTTCGGATCTATCTAAGTTGTGAAACACGCACTCGTATACAAGGAACTGTTAACGTGATCTTCTGTGATCTGGTATCACCACGTTAACTACAATGTAATGCTTACTATGAGCGTTTTGCAATAAATATATATAACATTCAATCATATTTAAAGCAACTGTGATAAACAATTTATTTCAGTAAATAAGTGTTTAATATATAGATTATACAAAGTAAAAGCATACTTTCACGTATAACCCCAACAATCTCCCACTTATACTCAAAGTCTGCTTTTAAGTATACCACAGCACGTCTCGTGTAGTTCTACGTGACATCTAATGCCACCTACACGAACCTAATAATATCTCTCCCACTTATACTCAAAGCAGATTGGCTACGCACTCGACAACCATTCCTCCCACATGTATCTTGAATGTTTCTAGAGGCAGACACTTTGTGAAAGGATTAACTAGGTTATCCTCCAATGCGATCTTAGCCACCTCTACATCTCCTCTCTTAACGATTTCTCGTCTAAGATTTCTTTCCTTTAGTGTGTTTGTTTGACTCGTGGGATCTTGGTTCCCTTGAATTTGCAACTGCCCCTAGCAAATATTGCTAGACAAATTCGGAACTCCATCCAAGTCCACTAAGAAGATCTAGAGCCAAACTGGTTCCTTCACTACTTCACAAGCAGCTACTTACCCGGCTTCCATGGTTGAGTCAGTGATACATTTTTGCTTCACACTCGTCCATTTCATGGCTACACTTCCCAAATGAAAACACACTAACTGAGGCAGATAGTCTGGAATCTAGGTTTGATTGGAAATCCGAGTCCGTGTATCCCACTAGAAATAAACTGTCTGACTGATAAACCAACATTCTATCTCGAGTTCTTTTCAGATACTTCAGAATGTTCTTAACAGCAGTCCAATGTTGATTTCCGGAATTACTTTGATATCTCGCTACCATGCCTATGGCGTAACAGATATCCGGTCTCGTACACAACATTGCATACATGAGGCTTCCTACTGCCGACGCATAAGGAATGTCTCTCATGTCATCTATCTCCCTTTGTGTCTTAGGGCACATGTCTTTCGATAGATGGATTCCGTGCCTGAAAGGTACAAAACCCTTCTTGGAATCTTGCATGTTGAAACGCTTCAAAACGGTATCTATGTATGAAGCTTGCGATAAGCCGATCATTCTTTTCTTTCGATCTCGAGTGATCTTGATCCCAAGAATATGATCGGCTTCCCCTAAGTCCTTCATGTCAAACAGTTTTGACAGCCATACCCTTACGTCTGACAAAACCTTTACATCATTTCCGATGAGCAGAATATCGTCTACGTATAGTACTAGGAATACCAAGGCAGTTCCGTCACACTTTTTATAAACACAACTCTCGAAATCATTTTGATCAAACCCATAAGATTTGATTACATGATCAAAACATTGGTTCCAAGCCTGAGATGCTTGCTTCAGTCCATAAATGGACTTCTTCAGCTTGCACACAAGGTGTTCTTCGCCTTTTTTCGATGAAACCTTTGGGCTGTTGCATATAGATTTTCTCGTCAAGAAGGAAAGCTGTCTTGACATCCATTTGCCAGATCTCAAAATCTAGATGCGCAGCTATTGCCAAGAGAATACGGATGGACTTAAGCATGGCTACAGGCGAAAAGGTTTCTTCATAATTGATACCCTCTTGCTGAGTGTATCCCTTTGCCACAAGTCTAGCTTTGAAGGTTTCCACCTTCCAGTCCGGTCCTCTTTTCCTCTTGTAGACACACTTACATCCAATGGGTTTTACCCCACTGGGTGGTTCAACTAGCTCCCACATTTGATTATGATTCATTGAGCCCATCGCGGCTTCCATCGTAGTTTGCCAGGATTTCGAATCCTTATCTTGGACCTCCTCCTTGTAGGACCAGGGGTCTGATTCACTATCTCCGGGGACCAAATTCAAAAATTCTCTTATCCCCATGAATCTCTCAGGTTGTCGGACAACCCTCCCACTACGACGAGGTTCTGATTGTGTCGGTGTGACGCTTGGTATATCAACCTGTACAGTTGGTATAGAAGTTTGTCCTCTTATTTCATTTAAGGTAATCTCACTTTTGGGTTTTCGATTGTTCATAAAATCTTCTTCCAAAAATCTAAAGTGTGTACTTATTACCACCTTTTGATCTTCGGGACCATAGAACATGCACCCTTTCGTTCCCATGGGATATCCTATAAACAACCTTAGTTCCGATCGTGCATCCAACTTACCGGCTTCCTTGTCTAGCACGTATGACGGACACCCCCAAATTCTGAGATGTCTCACACTGGGCTTGCGCCCGGTCCACAACTCTTTAGGGGTTTTGGGAACCGATTTGGATGGCACCAGATTTAGAACGTAAGTCATTGTTTCCAAGGCATGACCCCAAAACAACTTGGGTAGATCTGAATAACTCATCATGGATCTGACCATTTCTAAGAGTGTTCTGTTTCTTCGTTCTGCAACCCCGTTTTGTTGAAGGGTTCCGGATGCAGTCAACTGGGAAACAATGCCCTCGTCTGACAGGTAGTTCAAAAACTCATCGCTGAGGTATTCGCCTTCACGATCAGATCGTAGAAACTTGATACTCTTTTCCTGATGATTCTCCACTTCGGCTTTGAACTCTTTGAATTTATCAAAGGTTTCCGATTTGTGTTTCATGAGGAAAATGTACCCGAACCTTGAGTAATCATCCGTGAAAGTCAAGAAATACTCATAGCCACCTCTAGCTTTGGTTGACATTGGACCACACACGTCAGTATGAACGATTTGCAACACTTCTATGGCTCTATCCCCTTGGCTCCAAATGCCCTCTTAGTCATCTTACCCTCCAAACATGATTCGCAGGTTGGAAGTGGTTCTAACTGTAGGTCCGTCAGTGAACCATCTTTCACCAACCTTTGGATCTTAGATGCCATAGAAGTGTCTCGTTCACGTTTTCTGAATGTTTTCTCTTATTGCATGAAATAGTCGATGTGTTATAAGATGCATTATGTGAGTGGTGTGCACAGTTTATAGTATAGAGATTATTCCGCAAAATTCCATGACAGATAAACACATCGTTACGGTAAACAGTAACTTGCTTAGAAAATTAACATAATATCCATCATTAATTAGTTTTGAAACTGAAATATGGTTTTTGCAAAAAACTGGAACATAAAGAACATCTCTCAAAACTAAAATCTTGTCTTCAAAATACAGGTGCACGTCTCCCGCTGCTTTAACCATTACTCATGCAATACTGCAAAAACTGCTACTTCACATAGCATTGCAGTAATGCTACTTTCGTGGAATTGCAATACCCGCTACCTTCGTAGCATTGCAATAGTCGTTACTTACGTAAAATTGCCCATGTGATGAAGATCTCACTCCCACTAAGTTGTCGGGTCAACTGGGACCCCGTTATGTGAAACATACATGGTCAGCAGATCCCGTATCAACTACCCATGAATGAGAAGTATACGCCGCTAAGCAAGTTTCAACAACTAGTGTGTGAGAATTACCTCTCTTTCCGGCCCTTTTGGGGTTTGGAACAGGTAAACCTCCATTGTCCCCTTTAACCGCAGTTTAAGCACTTCCCCTTTGGATTTTCCTTGACACCAGCATCCCTCATCTTACCATTGCCCTTGGCAACAGTTGAGTTTGATTGCTTATGGCTTTTGGTCCTCTTCTTCTTCTTGCATTCCCTTGGCCTAGAAGATGAAGACGGACCACTTGCAGCCAAAGCTTGAGTTTGGTGCCCCATCAACGTCTCTGCCGTGACCAAAGCTTGCAACAAATCAGCTAGCGAGGCCAAAATGTTCAAAACTTTTGGGCAGAGAGTGGAGTACCAAATCGATCTGGGTCTCCAGATCATAATCTGCACCCAGAACCTCAAGTTTGTTCAGATGGACCATCTATTTTGAGGACGTAATCCCTTACGGGGTTGCCCTCCACCATTTTCAGCAACAATATCTCTCGCAAGGTGATCTGACGAGTCCCGTATTTTTGACTCGTCAGTTGGCTCATCTGATTTTGGTGTGTCAAGAATCCACTTGTGCTTTTGTGCAGTTAAGACAGTCATAACTTTTTGTTTCCAATCAGCATAGTTTCCTATACAATTCTATTCACTTTAAGTATATTAACAGTGGATTAAATGGTTGCGACATGCTGAACTGAAATAAACAACAATTGTGCAAACACAAAATTATCACATAATTCGATCACACTGTTCAAATCAAAATCTCAAAACAATATGAACATGCATCAGCCGACATCTTAAAACAGTTTAAATAGGTCACGTTGGGTGAACTGTCTATTTAAACACATTTAAGCAGTTTACAAAAAAGAACAGTTACAAACCTTTAATTCAAAAGTAATAGTCGGCTCCCACTTGACCAATATAAAATTGACAGGGACTTCGGAGAAGTATATGCATATCAATTTTATACCTAAGTAATAACCATGATTAAATACAGAATTATTACTTCGCTTTGTACGAGCCTCGTTGGGAGGGTCATCGTCGCCACTAATAATAATTCACAATCATCCTTTTGGGAATTTATTCATGTGAAATCCATCTTTTGGCCGTTCCGTTGGGGAAATTTCTCCAAACGAATTCACAAATAAATAAATCATGGAGGTCAATTTGAAGTAATTTTATTATCCGGAATAAAATTTATCAATAAAACATACTTAGTAATTTTCGAAAGTGAGATTTTCTTTTAGACAATTCCAAATCATGCAAACATATTTAATAAATAAAATTGCACGAATTTAAAGCAAGCATCAAGATTAAATAATCACGTTGGGCACATATATCCAATTGTCATGGTTTAAATCCAAATCTTGATCTTGAGAAATCGTCCCTTCTTTTGCTTTCATCGTTCGTCTCGAAGAGCTCCCACTAAATCCGTAACAATTCTTTAAAACGTCCTCCATTTTGGGTTAGGACGACGTCCGGAAAACGAGTAGCTCACGACCCGAACAAAAGTCGCGATCTTTAAGGGCAGACGCCCGATCCGGATCGTCCATCCCGCCCCGTCGCCCGAAGCACATTCGCACGGAGCATCGCCGAGCGCTTAAGTCGGGTCCTCGCTTCGCGGAAAATACCCAGACGCCCGCGACGTCTGATCGGCGTGCGTCTTATTCTGACCCTCGACGCCGAAGTCACCAGACACCTTAGCGTCGTCGCCATGCCCCGTCCGCGATCGCCCAGGTGGTGCGCGCGGTCGCTAGGCGTTCCGCCTAGTCCGCGTGCTCCGCCTTGGCTCGCGTACGTCCGGGCACTCGGAAACGTCCGTCTTTAATTCATCGTCTCCGTCTTCATTCGCGATCCGGTTACAATTTATTTACGAAAAATAAATAAACCTAGATCTAGACTAGTCTATTACATTGATCAAATCAAACAAATCCTAATCTACTCGTGGATTTTCTCACGAGGCAAAACGAATTCGAACGAATCGAATTAAAAACCAACAAATTATTTGCATGTAAATAAGCACATTAAAATACCATGACAATTGGATACCTACAAAACAGATCTAACAGTTCTACTATCCAATTTCAACACATAACTTTCATCCCTTTCTCACTCATGTGGCCAAGACGACAATGCCACAAATTTGCATTCCCACTTTCACTTGCAAGAGCAATGTTGTCCCGGGTGTTGCCTGTCATGTACAACATTCTCTCCTTATTACCTCGAGCCACTACCATGGCACCTTTGGATATCTTCCACATGTTGCAACCAAAGATCACCTTGTAACCCTCATCATCAAGCTGCCCTACTGAAATTAAATTCCTCTTCAATCCAGGAATATGTCTCACATCTTTCAACTGCAAAACAGTTCCATTTGGTGTCTTGATCTGAACATTCCCCTTCCCTTTGATTTCCAGAGGCTCATCATCAGCTAGATAAACCTTCCCAAAGTTCCCGGAAGTGTACTTCTCCATCACGTCAGCACTGCTGCACGAATGAAATGATGCTCCAGAATCGAACACCCACGATTCTAATGGACTGCTTACGCTCAAGATTAATGCATATGAGCCCTCATCAGTGGCGGCGTTTGCTGAGTTGTCATTCTTCTTTGGTGCATTCCCTTGTGCCTTTGATGGTGCCTTGCACTCCCTTTTGTAATGACCAAGTTCATGACAATTGTAGCACTCAACTTGACTCTTGTCCTTCTTGGGCTTATCTTTGCCCCTTGACTTTGATCTACCCCGATTTGGCTTCCCTTTGGATTCAGATCTGCCTCTATTTCCCGCACTCAAGGCTGATCCTGTGGCCACACCCAATTCTTTCCTGCGAATTTCTTCGCTCATGATCAGATCTCTAACCTCATCAAATTTAAGTTTCACTTTACCTGCTGAAGCACTAACAGCCGTTACCGTCCCACTCCAACTTTCTGGTAAAGAAGACAACAAAATTAGGGCTTGAACCTCATCATCAAAATCAATCTCAACCGAGCTCAATTGGGTTATGATCATATTGAACTCGTTCAGATGATTGGCTACCACAGTATCCTCTGCCATCCTCAGGTTGAATAACCTCCGCATCAGATGAACCTTGTTCGCTGCAGACGGTTTTTCATACATCTCGGTCAAAATCTCCAGTATCTCCTTTGTGATTTTTGCTTTCACCGTATGGAGGGCGACGTTCCTGGATAACGACAGATGAACAACACCCATCGCCTTCCTGTCCAGCAACTTCCACTCGTCGTCCTTCATATCTTCAGGCTTTGAACCCAAAGGTTGATACAGATCTTTACCGTACAGGTAATCCTCGATCTGCAATTTCCAGAATCCGAAATCCGTTCCATCAAACTTCTCAACAGGCGATTTCCCTTCAGCCATCATAATTGCTCTCACCAGATCCCTTGAACCCGATGCTCTAGATACCAGTTGTTATGATTTAAAGCAACAATTATGGAGAAAATAATAGAAACAAGAATTAAGGAACACAAATTTGGTTACCCAGTTCGTCAAGAATGATTACGTCTGGGGGCACTACCAAGCCAGGAGATCTACTATTTTTCGAGTGATGTAGAGATACAACAAGTTAATGAGTATTTAATTGAAACCCTAGTTTTGGCCCATCGGGGCGCTCGACCGAGCCCCGTGGTCGAGCAAATGTGCTCGACCGAGCTCCTTGGTCAAGCGCCTTGCCTGCCCTGGATCCCGCCGCGCTCGATCGCCTTTGGTTGAGCAGAAGTGCTCGACCAAACCCCCTGGTCGAGCGCCTTGAGCGTGCTACATCCCTTCTCCGACTCAGGCTCCATAACCCAACACACCAAGCACTCAAATACTCCACGAAATCACCAATCCACCTTATAACTTCAATTCGTTCCCAAAGGAAATCGAATCTGGGTCTCCCACTCAAATGAGGAGTCCCCCTGGTTTTGATTTTTGCAATTCTACTACACTATGTGTATACTTGTAAAATTTAAAACGATAAATCCTTGATATTTTGATATGGTTCCATTTTAATTGTGGCCTATCATTTTTGTAATTTCATACATTGACATGTCAGCAGTAGAATAATCTTTTTATATAGGACTTGGAAGAACTAAAAATGTCGTGTTTTATGATAAAATTGGAAAAACATGAGAATGTCTGAATTTCATGAATTATAACTCTAAAATATACCAGGGAGTATTTCTAAAAGCTTTTTAAAAGCAATTTTTAGCTTTTAATTTTAACAAACTTAAAGTAGTATATATAATTATATATGCATATACGCACGCAATTTTTCCTTAAGTAAGCAAATTGAAGCTAAAAAAAAGCCACAATCTAAAAGTAGTTCTACACATAAGTGAACAAATTGAAGCTAAAAAAGCCACAATCTAAAAGTAGTTCTACACATGCTTAAACAAAAAAAAAAAAAAGAACTCTTATACAATAAGGCTCAGTTTGGTTCCGGAGATTGCTTGGATAAGCGGTCTAATTAATCTCAAATAATTGGTTATTTAGTTCGTTAGACAATGACCCATCATACATGTTCAATTCTAGTACAATAATTTATGTTATCTTCAACCTGGGGTCTAATCTATCTCATGTGAAAGTTGGGGAGAGAATCTATTTTAAATAGTACAATATTATCATATTAAGGGTGTATTTGCAAATGATAGTATTTCTTCTAATGTGATTAAAATTAATTTTAATAGTAAAATTGAAAGTGGTGAATGTTTTAAAACAAAATACTTTTAATCAATTTTTAAAAAGTTAGTGTGTTTGCAAAACAAATTCCTTTTTGATAACTTTATCAAAGTACCCTTATTAAAAGTAGGGATAAATAATAGTAAAGTTGTAGCATTATTAAAATTATGAGGATAAGATTGTAATAATATTTATTATAATAATGAGAAGTAGTTTTAAGCTAGTAGAAATATGGGGAGGGGTGCTTCAAGAAAAATATTTTTAAGTGCTTAAATTAATGTGAAAGTCTTGTGTGAAATATTGCACTCTAGTGTTATGTGCAATACAACATAAATAAGACAAAAATGGTCCATATTTTGCAGGTCAGCGCGGGCGGGCGGGTCGGGCGCGGGCAGTGGACTTCAGGGTTGGCGCGGGCGCATATGTATTTATAGAAGAATATCTTTATAAAATATGTGTTATAGCCTAATGGTTCAGGTTTGTTGTTAATGAATTTGGTTGCAGGTTCAATTCCTACTGAACATATATTTTTATTTTTATTTTATCAATTTTTTGTGTGTTACTACATTTATGTATAAGTGTTACTACATTGTTATATTGAAAAAACTTCATATCTTACGTAACACGTAATAAAACATATCGTAATACATAAATATTTATAAGGTAACATGGGTCACAAGGTTACACATTATTGTTCATATGGTAACACATGAGTATTTACATAGTATTACGACGATATATGAACAATGTTACATATTACTAAAAAAATATGTGTTACTACATGAACAAAAAGTGTTACCATATGAAGAAAAATGTGTTACCATGTGAACAAAACCAGTACAAGCGCGAAAAGAAATCCCCAGTCCAAAATTACAAATTTAAAGAACAACTTTATGTGTTACGTCATGAACAAAAAGAGTGTTACCATATGAGCAAAAGAGTGTTACTACATGAACAAAAACCAGTACAAACGCAAAAAAAAAAAAAACTTCAGTCCAAAATTACAGATTTATAGAATAGCGTGAAAAGAGTGCAGAAGGATATGATTTTCATCACATACTTTGTGTTGAGAGGTAATCCTAACACCACACACATATTCTCTCTTCTTCTCGCAGAATCCACACCAAAATTCAAATTGAACAACATTATTTCATCCAATGATCGGAGCGAAAAAGAAAATTAGGGCACGAACGAGGAAGAAGAAAGCCCGTGAGAACCGCCAAAAGAGAAGAGGAAGAAGAGGAAATCTGACCGCGTCCGACTGCGCACGCAATAGAAGAAGATGAAGAAGTCCATTGGCCCACCAACAATCTGCCCTAATCCCCACTCTACTGACCACGAGAAAAAAAAAAAAAAGGCACAATTGCACATATCACTTGTATGCAATATTACATACAAGTTTTTGCCTAAATTAATTAGTTTGTTGAATTTGAAAACACTCCAAAAATACTTCTATTTGAGTTTGCAAACAGTTACTCATAATCATTAATTTGACTATATACATTAAAGATCAATTCACTCAATTGATTTAATTAAGTTTGGTAATTTCACAAGAATAGATATTAATTCAATACACATCAATCCATTTAATTATAAATTTAATAAAATAATGATTAACAACATGTTAAAAAAATTAAAGTACATCCAACCAAAGAATACATTCTAAGTAAAAAAAGAAAATATATGATCTGTAAATCATGCTTTCTATCAATCATGCTTTCTATCGTTCTCTCCCTCTCTTGATGGTTCAAGAGTATCAACTCTAATTACGAGTTATGACACATGACTCTTTATGATCTTCAGAAAATACTTGGTACTGAAGTTGTTGCTGCTGCTGTTGTTTTTCGGGTTCATTCGTCGTAAAAGTCGCGTTTTTAAAACGCGCCTTTTGGGAGAGTTCATTTATGCACATTGAGATTTCTTCAACGGATTCGATGATGTCTATAAGAGTTGAGGAAACAACAAAGAGTTGCATGAATTTTTTTATTTTTTATTTTTTGATCGGACAAAGTTAGTTGTTAGTAGTTAGTAGATCAAGCACCCAAACACTCCACAAATTCACCAAGTCACCTTATAACTCACATACTCCAATTTGTTCCCAAAGGGAATGTTGGAGATTATTATTGTCTTGTAGTGAACACAAATATTAATATTTTTCAATACAATATAAAAAAATATAATTATACAATTCAAACATATATTCTGTATCTGACAATCCAATCCAATCCAATCCTACTTAATCCTATTACAACAAATTCATTCAGTCCTTTGAAGAAGACGAGACCTAAAAATATAAATATTCTATAGTGATTATATCCTTGGTGAGAATGGACAATTTTGCCGTCTCCGAAAGTAGGCTTCTATTTAAAAAAAGTAGGCTTCTATTTTGGTTCAAGAGCAGCAGTTTGGTCCCCCATGTAATTAAACTAATCCTTGGCAAACGACTTTTTCCTAAATTTCTTTTTCAAGACAAATAATTCAAGTACCTTTCAATTTGAATGTTTTGGCATGGTTTGTTCCTTTATGAAAGTAGTTTCGAGCTCGATAAGATCGTGAGCACAATTATAAGATAATTTGTAAAAGACAAAAACTCATATGAGATGATCTCATGCATGAGACGAGGTACAACTTAACATAAATTACACTCATTTCTTTTAAAATATTAAAACATCAATGTTCAATTTATGTCTGTCTCACCGTGAGACCGTCTCATGCAAGTGTGACTCATTTTTCTTTTATCTCTTGCTCGTTTGTTTGGATTGGGAATGATATTTTTTTTATCAGAGGACTTTGTTTTTTTTTTTTTTTATCAATAGAATCGCCTCCTCTTTTAAAAGAAAACTTAAAAAAACTAATGATAATACTATCTCGTATTTTGTTTATTTACTTTATTGTTTATTGACAAAGTATTATATGAATCAGTTACACCATAACAATATCCATGCACCACTATTCGAATGGTAAACGGGTCAAAAAAAGGGGTCATACGTAAAACCAGAATTTCTCAACCTATTATTTTTCTCCATCAGATTTTCCAGATTGTTCTCTCTCTACCCTAATTTCCAAAATTGCTCACTCCAAAATCCCACGGTTTGACTCACTCTCTCAAAATCAAAATCTCGATTGCTAATCTAAGATCAGATTTCTGTGTTTTTTTTCCAATTTTTGTTATTTTTTTTCTTCGACCAGATTTCTGAGACAATTTTTTTTTTTTCTAATCCCAACTATATCGTCCGATTTCTTCAATTTCCCCAATCGCAGATGGATTTCGAGGGCAAACCTTCATCCATTGTTGATTTCGTGCAACAGGTAACATGCGCTGTTGATTAATTTTGCTACAATTTTGATGATGATATGATTTTCACTTCATCATTTGTCGCTGTAAATAATTGTGCTACAATGTATTTTTTGTGTTTCAAAATTTTATGATGGTTGTAGATTCTAAACCAATCTACGTCTTTTCTCTACTTGTGTGTGCAGAAGTACATTGGTCCTTGCTTATTTTAGTATTAATAATTGATTTTAGCTTGTTGGCACTGTAATTGAGTTGTTCTGGTGAACTCATTCGTCTTTCTTGTTGTTCTTTCTAAAGGTGATGTTTATTAAAAATGTATCTTCCATTGTCTTTGTTTTGATTCCCACAAGGAAACTTGTCATTTGTGTGAAGTTCTCTGTATGTAATGGCAGGATTGCAAGACAAATACTATAGCTCACATTATTTAATACTATAGCCTTCATCAACTAATACTATAGCCCACCATCAACTAATACTTTAACTCATATAAACTAATTGGTCCTACCATAGTTCAAGTATATGAGCAACTCATGTGTAGAAGTAAATCTTTGATAGTAATTTAAAACTCTTTGAGATGTCTTGAAACAATGTATATATGAACTAATTTAGCTGATGATTTGGCTCTCCTATTTAAGATGAAGGCCTTACAAAATGTGGATCTGAGCTTACTAGACTGAATACTTATACCACGGTATGATA
This sequence comes from Stenogyne calaminthoides, assembly GCA_037126765.1. Taxonomy (NCBI): domain Eukaryota; kingdom Viridiplantae; phylum Streptophyta; class Magnoliopsida; order Lamiales; family Lamiaceae; genus Stenogyne; species Stenogyne calaminthoides. The sequence goes on along the minus strand of JBBCBC010000017.1, from coordinate 11,301,447 downwards.
CTTTTTTTGGTATGCATCAAGCAGTTGCATGGAATTAGCAAATTGATGTTATATTTAATATAGAAAAGAAAATTTAGAGGAGAAGAAATACAATAAAGCTTTAAAAAGCCTAAAGCTCCTAAGACTAAAATCTGGAAACAGAAGCCCCTAGAGATCTTCCTAAACCGGCTCACTTTAAATAAAATTGCAGACCAAGCAGTTGCATGAAATTTAATGTTGTAGTGGCCTCAATTACTTGCTCTTGTTGAGAGTTAATAAACATATTCTTACCCCGTTCTTGAAAAATGGAAATGACATTTTAATTACTAGTTTAATATGGGGGTAATTTATTTTCTAAGTGTCTTTTTTACCTTCTCTCTTTGTATTTTGGATCAGAGGAATTGGTATGATGAGTGTCCAAGAAATTATTAACTGCACTAGCTAAATTTCGCTCTGCATGGTTGAGGCAAAGAAAATTGGATTTGATGTGCTTAAGTCAACAAAAGCTGACAAGCTTCCAAATGATCTTGAGGGAATGAAAACCTCAATGGAACAGTTGCTTGCTCTAATTGATTATGTTTATAAAGATGTCGATGATGTAGTAGAAGGACATACCGCCCTCGATAATAAAATTGGAAGATTTATACCAGATATATTGGCATCTCTACCCAAGCTATTGCCCCATTCTTTTAATAAGATGGTGAATGAAAGTTTACAAGATTAGTTATTGATGCTTTATTTGTCCAGCGTTACTAGAACAGAACTCAATATAGCTGAAAAGTTGAATACTGCTGCCCAGATTATTTGATTTGGTACTTGTAATCTTGGTTGATGTTAGGTTCTTGTAATACTTATGACCGTTTCTGTTGTCATGTCATTCTAACCAGATACTTTTATGGATTGCACCTTGTTCTCCATGTCATACTTCTTTATTTTGACGATGTATTTATGTTTCAGTTTTGGAGTCTTTTATTTTAGTGAAACAAGTTTAAGTTGCTGGTAGGATTTTAAAATAGTTGAAATTTCTACAATCATGAATGATGGGAGGGGTGCTATGCCTACCATGTGCTATCTTCCATATGTTTAATGAAATGATTAAGTAGAAAATTTTCTTCTATATTGAATTTCTTTATGAGAGAAGATGGGATTTGTGTAAATTAGGTTGTTGTGAACATCATTAGTTTTTTTATAGGATTTTGGAAAAGAGCAATTATGAATTTGAATCCAGTTTAATAAAATTTCTGAAATTATTTCTTGAAAGTTTTTGTTACTTAAATGTGATTCTTGCTGTTTTTTGTTTTTTTGCTATTGTTATGTTCTTGCTTAATATTTTGTGTTACTTTATTAAAGGATAGGGAAAATGAATAAGCAGTGTTGCTTGAAAGACTACAGGCCTAAATACGAAGCATAAGGTTGCAGTCACGGAAGATGGTGGTGTTGCTTCTTCATGCAATCTTCCAAAGTTACTAGTTGATGGTGCCCTCCAGAAAGTAATCTAGGTGGTCAAAAAATGCAGTGATGGATTTTGGTCAAAAAATGCAGTGATGGATTTTGGTTACATGAACACGGTGAAAATATGCTATTTGAATGTTCTTATTCTTTAGTATTTCTTTCTTATATTACTTGAAAAGTTTTCTTAGAGCTATGCTAGGTTTTGAATATTGTATGCAAAAGTCCGGAGAATGGACATATGTTTGTACTTTTATGTTATGCAATATCAGTAATTCAAACTTCCAGTGGTATTAGTTTTATATGAGCTATAGTAATATGTAGTAACTCACGTATTTGTATTAGTTGATTTCAACAATAGTATTAATTAATGTGTTTATTTGGGCAACCATATCATATATATACTATTAGTTGATCATATGAGTTATGATATAGATGAGCAATACCACAGAAAATAAGTTGCAATATTATAGGAGTAATAAGTAATACCACAATAAGAAATAAGCAATACCCATGGAGTAATGAGCAATACCAACAGGAGTAATAAGCAATACCACAAGGATTAATCAGCAATACCACAACTTATAAACACCAATACCACGTAATTAATTGCAATACCAGAGGGAATAAGTTGCAATACCATAAGGAGTATATATCAATATCACATGTAATAAGTAGCAATACCACATGTAAGGGAGTAATCAGTAATACTATAAGGTATAAACACCAATACCACATGACATAAGTAGCAATACCAAATGTAATTAGTTGTAATACCACAGCGAATAAGTTGCAATACTATAGAGGAATAGAATCTTTGATAATAATAATAAAAGAAAATCCATCGTTAACTAGATTAAACGGGGATTAGGCGTTTTAGAACTAAACTCCTCCTTCTTCTTCTTCTTGATTGTTTACAACTTGAATTTCATATATATTCTCACCTGTAAATTCAGTAAAGTCACTAAATGGTAAGAATTTTTTTTTATAATCAAACAAGAACTATGACAAATAATCAGTAATACTACATGTTATATTTGGGGCCAAAGCAGCAACCTGGTCATAGTTTGAGTACTTAATAAGAGTGATCTAAACTTTGAGAAAAACAAAATGAAAAGGAAAACAAGAAAATAATATGCAATGTGAAATAAAATCTCCAAAAGAATTGACTGAGATTCATAGATATTCCATATATTTAAAAAAACAATATCATAAATCAAGAAAACATTAGCAGTCCAACAATGACAAAAGAATCAAATTTTATACAAATCATTGAATTTAGTCAATTTACTATAACTACTCTGCAAATCAGGTTTCATAACCAAATTCAAGAAACATAATCGAATAAGAATATGACATAGCAGTTTGCAATTAAGCCTGTTCTACAAAATAGTATAGAGTATCCCGGTATATATGCATATAAATGGGATAACTCATGACCAATTTCAGTTCTTTAGTAATTCAGGTCAGAGAGACGTTCAATTTAGTGAAGGGATACAAGAAAGTGATAAATGATAATTATGAATTAGCAGACACAATTGGCAATTTACCAGTCCTATGCAAATCCCCAACAACCAGGCAAAGAACCAGAAACCAAAACACCAGGCAACACCCCAGAAGACGATTGAAGAGCAGAAGGAATAAGCGTGTTACCTTGCAACGATGTGTGTTTCCTTGCAACGATGCGAAGCAATTGGGCGTCGGCGAAACCCGGGTTCAATTGCAGAGTCGAATTTGCGATTTCCATCAGGCATATCTCAATTAGGTGTTTCAATTAGAGCCTGGTTCAGAGTCGAATTGCATTCAATCACTGCACGCAGGTATTTATTAGAAGCACAATCTTTGAGAATCGCACGCTCAATTCGTCGCACAATCTCTAATAAATCACACACACAATCTCTGAGAATCACACCCTCAGTTTGTCGCACAATCTCTGAGAATCGCACCCTCAGCGCGTGTAAATCGCATGCACAATCTTTCAGAATTTTTATGCGTGTAATTTCACGTCCAACTGTGTGTTTTGTTTTAAGTATGCGGGTCGCGGGTCGTGGGTATATGGATAGTGGTTTACCGTGTACCACTCTCACACAAAACTGACCCTTGTTTATTTAATATTTATACATTCTTTAAACATTAGTTTGTACGAAACAAATGGCCCGGTATTCTTTCTTGCATATATGATCTAAGAATTAGATCTTGGGCATGGTATCTGAGTTGCCCAATTAAGGCCCAAATCAATTTCTTCTGTCTCAATTCAATTATGTATGATACATGTAAACCTTAGTCCATTATGCAACGGTCCGAATACTATGTTTCATCTGCATTGAATATAATCATAAATTATCCTCTTTAATTATCAATTTATTTCCAATATTTGATAGGTACAATACTTTCTCATTTTTCTATGTATACATCCACCAAACTGCCACTAGAGCATCAATAGATGTTCTATGCATCTCAATCATGCTCCTACAAATTCGGCATTTATTTGGGCAAATTAGGTTTCTTTATGCACCATTAGTTACTTGCCCTATTCTCATTTCTCCTCTGATTATTATGTATAAAAAATTTCACTTTTTAAAAATATAAAATATTTTTTAAACAGTGAGAATTTTTATGTGTAACAGTAAAGAATTTTATGCATAATTGTGATAATTTTTATACATAACAATCATACTAAAAAAATCGAGTTCACTCTGAACTCAAATTCACACAAATGTTTATCTTATTATTATTATTGGTGTTGTTTTTTAAAAGAATATTGATAATTTCATGTGTGAATTGTCATTTTCTTTTTATAGAAGTAAATTGTCTAACACTAAAATATTTAGGATAAGAAAAAGTAAAACTAGCTTGTAACTAACTAACTATAGTCTAGGCGGACTATATTCAATCATTCATTTTAGGATGGAATGTGGACTGGCCAATCTCTTTACCAACGTCGTTATTTGGTCAGATTCATCTCGAGGTGATAAGAGTATTTCCGTCATTTAGGGTGATATATTAACTTTTTTACCCTTAATAAAAGTCTTTTATGAATTAGTGGAGTAAGTCTTAGTAAGTAAAAAAGCACACATTCAATATGTGTAATCAACTAATCATACCGACATCCCCAATTTCTACATGATATTTGAATGGGCCTCATAATCGAACTGGATGAGCCATCGATATGACAACATGGGTAATCCAATTCAAATTTACAAATAACTAACATGTGAAGAAGATGTGTTCAAAGTAGGGCTGTTCACGGAGTTTGGAGATTACCGAGTTCGAACCGAAAAAGAACCTAACCAAAAATAACCGTTGACTTTTTGACTTTTTCCGAACTGAATCGAACCGAATTTTTTTTGGATATGGACATGGATATTACTGAATTAACCGTACCGAAAAACCGAATGAAACCGCACCGAACCGTACCGAATCGAACTGAACCGAATAACCGATTTAAATATATAATAAATTTAATTATTAATTTATTTTGTATTCATTAAATTGTATTATAGATTATTGATATCCATGTAATTTAATATTGAATATATCACATGAATATTTTGGCGAGATATTAGAATATTTACTTCTTTATTTGTGATTTATGATTATCGAGAATTCTATAAAATTCTTAATTTGCAATTACGCATCCTTACTCTCTCGCACCAACTCATCACTCTGTAGTCTGTACCTCTCGTCAATTTGGATCGACAAAAATTTCACAATAAATTTTTAAATGTGTACTTTATTAGCCATGTTTTAAATACACCATTGATGATGTCTTGAGTTATTTTATTATTTTTAATTAACTATTATCCTATCATGTAATATGTTTGAGTTTGAAGGGTAGATGCATGAATATGGTTGAATAGATATTGAATTCATGTGCATTTTGTGTAGATTGCACAAATATTTTTAAGAAAATTGTAATTAAAAAGAAAAATGAGGGGTGATAGAAAAAAAAATGAGAAAAAGGTTTAAAAAAAACGTTTCTTTGGTCCGATCTGATCCGTTCCGATCCGATTCCGTTATAACCGAAAATCCGTTCCGAACCGTACCGAAAAATGAAATATCCGTACCATTCCGAACCGAAGTTTTGGTACGGACATGGACACTCCAATTTTAAAATAACCGAACTTTGGTACGGACACGGATAATTTTAAATATCCGTTTTGGTCCGTACCGTGAACAGCCCTAGTTCAAAGTGTTGATAATTTCACATTTGAATCGTCTCACATTAAACTATTGAAAGAAATGCGGCGAGCTTATAAGCTTAGGGTCTGTTTGATGGCCCTGATTAGAACATAGTCGGACACTAATCTTGGGCAGGGTAACCCTTTGGTAGGTATGTTATTTAATCTTTCAGGCCCACGATTATTTTCAAGCCCGCGTGTTTTACTGTTTCCTTTTGGCCGAGTAATCTGGCCCAATTTGGTCAGATAAAACATCTGATGTGAACAGTAACATGGGTTTTGCATGAAATACCCTTATTACCCCTCGCATATATAAAGTATTTTGGAGATTCATTTTCCATTCGAAAAACACGATCTGTAAAATCCTCTCGATATTTGCCTCTCTCTGTCATGCTCGCGGTGTCTTCCCGATATCATCCTCAAAATGAATTCGAGCGATGAAGAAGAGCAAGAATGGCCTGCTATTGGTATTCTCTATTTGATTTCCCCCTTTTTTTTGGTTGGTTAGTGTAGTTGTTGAAAACTAGGGTTTCCCAAACTAGGGCAAGGATTCCGAAAATTTGGTATTTACTTGTGTATTTTTTGCTATTCGTCATGAAGGGTTTCTCTGAAAAATGAGCGATTTGAGATTCGGGTTTTTGTTCTTTGAGATTCGCGAGCATATTAACAGGACGAGATGACGATATACCTGGACAACTTAAGGTGGAATATCAGAGGATTTGTTGCAGACGCCATTCAATTTCTGGACGGTTTCGTTTGATTGTGCCGACGAAGACGATGATCTCAAAGATCTTCCTCTGATTTTCGCCAACGGCAAATCAAATTCGTAAAAGGCATAAAAATGTCATTTGGGTAGGGTTGGAATATTAACAAAGGTCAGGGGCAATTTAGTATTTACGTCCTTTACTTAATCATGAATTGGGGGAAGCACTTCATGGGCATCAAACGTCTGCATATAAAACGTGGCTGACTCATTATGGGCCTGATAAGAAATCAACCCAGATATTTAATTTTAATCACATAGGTATCAAACGGAGCCTTAATAGGCTATTAGTCCTATCACCAATTTTTTTATGATGTAACCTCACTAAAGAAGTGATTGGTCTAGTAGTCTCCTTTACATAATGGGTATGGCTTCAAAGTGTGGTCCAAATGTGTGGAAGTAAGACTAGAGATGGAGGAAATACCGAAAATACCAGTATATCGCATTTATCGTATCGAAAAATATCGATTTTATCGAAATTTTCGGTACGATATGGTACCGTACAGAAAATTTCGGTACGATAATGGTATGAAAATATAGAAAATTTCGGTATACCAAAAAAATATACCGATATACCGAAAAATTTTCGATATACCGAAAATATTTTCAGTATACAGAAAATATTTCGGTATACCGATATATACTGAAATTTCGATATGGTATCGGTATGTAATATTGACATACAGAAAATTTCAGTATGCCAAAATTTCAGTATACCGAATTTCCGATACGATAACGGTATGACATTTTTCTGTATCGAAAATTTCGGTACGATAACGGTATAACGAGAAAATTTTCGGCATACCGTACCGTCCACCTCTAAGTAAGACCCCAATTTCTACATTATTCACATAAAATCACCCAATACTTTGATCCATATGACATTCTTGTTGCTTCCTCTTCCAAACTAAGATGACTATTAATCAGAAAGGGACTGTTGGCTCTTGCACAGCTCATGAAATTATATTACACTTGAAACAACCTTGAAAACTTCTTATTATCCGTTCAAAAAAAAAATCAAATAAAACCAAACCCAACAAGATTTGAGTTATTTGTGATCGGAAAAAACAAAATTAAATCAGAAAAATACATGGGAACATAAAAGTATACATGAGATACAAAATAGAGCAGAAGAGGGAGAGTGTACTTGCTTCCTCCATTGAGAAAAGGGAACACAACAATACATCCTAATACCACTTATCCTCCTTAAAATTAAGGTCTCTAAAATTCAGAAAACATGTTAATATGGGGTAAAATTTATTAAAGCTCCAATTCTGTAACAATTAGTCTCAATTGTGCCATAACAAATCTGGAGAAAAGTAGCATTTCTTAGAAACAAAAGTCAAACAGACAAACACGCCGTAGTCTAACCACGCATACGTAACATAATACAACACCATCTACAGTTCCAATATTTCAAATCATATAAATGCAAAAAACATTAGATAGAAGTAATACTTTCCAACTCACCTATGGAACGACGTCAAGCCTCGCCTCGAATACAAATCCACGATAGAGCCCATCTCCGCTCCCCGGCACACCATCCACCCACCCCCATTCCGTCTTCCCATCTCCCTTCTCTTCCCAAAGTGCCAACCTCCCAACCCTTTTTGCAGAAAAACACACCCTATTCCCCCCGCCAAATACCTTAAACTTACCACTCTCCATGAAACACCTGTACATCTCAACGGGCATTCTCCCTGCCTCCTCCCACTCCAAGCTCTCCAAATCCAATCTCAGTATCAAGATAGTAGTGCACGCGCTCTGTATAGCGTAAGAGCTCTTTAGCCCGCCAACCATATACACCTTCCGGTCATTTCCTGCCTTCACCAACCTGGGCCTCTTCAAAATGTCGAAAATGTCCCCCCACTCCTGCTTTTCCAATCTAACCCACCGCATTGTTTTCTTCATGTCCACGGTTTTTGCCTTGAACATTGCCCATTGCGACCTCCATGGGGACCCGACGTCACACAGCGTGAGTATGGTATCAGAGATAAAAACGGGGCTCCGTGGTTTTGAGGGTAGATTTGATGAAAATTTGAGCCAATTAGCATCATTGGAATAATACAGAATGGCAAGATCTGTGAGAACGAGGACTACATTAAGTGAGCCAGCTATGACGGAGCCATGACGCGACCAAGCCGAACCGAGCTGTGGGAGGGTTTTGTACTGACCGGTCAAAGGGTTACACACGACAAGGGCTTTTTGAGAATTTTGTGTGGGGGCATTTCGGGGATTTGAAGCCCATAGATAGAGAAGGCCATGGGAGGAGGTGATGGGGTGGAGACCGGAGAAGGGGATGAAAGAAAGGGAGAATTTGAGCCATTGATTTGAGGCGGGATCCAAGGCGTGTAGGGTGGGATGAGTGGACACGTGGCGGTGAGAGGGCTTGAGAGCCAGAAGAGGAAGGGAATGGGATTGGGTGCGGAGGAGGTGGAGGAAGGACGGGGAGGAGAGAGCGGAATTAAGGGATTTGCAGACACACTTTGCGGCAGCAATTTGGTGGAGGGGAAGGTGGCAAAAGATCTGGTGGATCGTATCTTGGGGTAGATTGTTGAATGGGGAGGAATCCATTGTGGGGAGAGAGAGAGAGAGAAATGATCTGAAGCTAACTTCTAACTTCTTTCACCACTACTAGAAATCCAAATTAATGAGGCTTAGTCCTACAACAGTAAATTGAATATAATCAGCATGTTATAACAAGAATAGTTAGAATACTACAGAAAATTCTCAAGAAGTGATGATGTTATAAAATATTTATTTATCAAGATTCTTCTGAGATAGAAAACTGCAGTTATTTAGTAACTGAAGTGATAACATTCAGCTTCAGCCATGTGCATGTCAAAACAAATATTCAAGATTAGACAAATTTTGATGGCTTCGACAGTTGACCATTCGCCACAAGATTTAACTTGTTTAATGAACTCTTTCTAAAAGTTTAATAGGAAAGAGGAAAATATAATTCAGGTTCAAGCATATCCAATTTCAATTCACAACAGAGACCAAACGAACACTCCTTCAGGAATTCAATCAATCACGGAACTGGCAGCAAGATTTGGTTCAAAGTAGAGCCACATTAGAAATTTCATCATTTAATTCAAAGCAATGATTATATATATGGCCCCATTGATGTCATTTAATTAGCTCAATAATTATGTGACCGGAATGCTGTTTGTTGACTTGTTCATATTCCATTTACGACCATCTTATTATCAGTTTATTAGGTTTTAGCTTGATTTGATTAGCACTTATGACCCTCCATTGCTGCAGCCTTCTAATGTCTACATTATTTTTAAAATTATAATGCGAGGTTGAGACAATTCTGGTAAGTAGTTGTAATAAGCTAGTTTAAGATATATTAAACACAAATTACATATTATTCTCCACAATTATCAAAGTGGTTCTTTGCATACTAAATTTTAGTACTTAGGAACAATAAGCCGCTCTCTGATCTCTAGGATTTTGAAGTATAAATAGCACCAGTAAACCTAATTTGACTGTCATTCCTATCCACTTGTTGCTTTCTAACATATATAGTGATGCAAATTATGTCAGTTTTGGTCCATAATCTGGTTGACATATACTTGATTGAATTCAAAATCTACCGAAATCCTCTGTTTTTAGTTTATTATTATATTGAAGCATCATAAAGATTTTCAATAATTTAAGTGAGCAGTCCATCAAGATGAACATGGCACACTCATATTTAATCGAAGAAGCACGATTTTTTTTTAAAGTTGAGGACTGTAGGTGAGCCAGATCCCAAAAAAAAAAATAGAACTTAGATCAATGAATTCAACTACATCCAACTTCCTATTTACATTATGCGGAAATGTGTGATTTCCCAGTGCCTTTTAGGAAATCAAAATTAAGAAAATACAAAAATATAGTGAAGATCTACATTCTATCATACAAAAGCCAGGAGCAAGATAGCATCATAGCTTCACATCAACAATACAAAGTGCTAAATATATTAGAATTCACTACTGTAATACTTCAAATGTTGTTTGACTGGAGACTCCTCTGAAATGATTTACTAAGTCAATACACAATAATTAAATCATTTTGATAAAATTTCACAAAAGCACGAGTCCTGAGTATCAGAAATGTCAAATCATCAAAAGAAAATAAAAATAAAGGCAAGAGGTGTGTATCTGTAATCATAAACATAGGTGATCAATCACAAGCAAGTCCCTTCCACCAACTCAACACCATATAGGAACACAATCAATAGCAAGAAAATTAGTAAAGTGAGACCCATGAAACACTCATCTTCTTAAGCACATTAATGGTGAGTGATATAATATACTCCCTCCAATCCTAAAATTAAGGAATGTGGGTTTGGTAAAAAATTACAAGGATATATTTGTCAATTGTCATTGTACAGCCATTCTTAATTTCACCCTCAAATCCTAAAACATAAGTTATTTATAGGGAGTATCAATTCTTAAGGAAATTTAAGGAATAGAAAAATCAAGTGATTGCCAGAGTGGATAATAAAAACGAGAAACATCTCTAGTACTGCAAATATAGGCAGTATAAAAGTAAGATGCAAGGAAGCATTGTGCATATGGTATATTAGACTTACAGTAGAGAGTCTAAATGGATAAAATTTGGGGTTTCCCTTCCAACCATATTTAAGTAGTTGAGCTACCTTCTTCAGAGCAATCAGAACCTGCACAAAGTGGTGATGAAATCTCAAATGAAACAATAGCAGTTAAAAACAAATACAATATATGGCTGGTGATACACAAGTTTCAGAACACTCTAGTTAACCAGCTAAAGGAATGGTAAGTTTCTCCCAAGAATCATGGACACTTGCAGATTTATACAAACCAATCATCCACATATTTCCTGTCCAACAAGCTTTATGTTAACAGTCAACACATATAAAAGTTCAAATCCGGACACTAATCACGCCTTTGTCCAACATGATACCTTAGATTTTCTACCAAAATAAGGTATCATTGGGCTGATGTATTTCACTAATAAACACTTACATATTCAGTCAAAGTATAAAATTTTATCTGTTTCCCATACATTCTCTTTTCTTCGTGCTGCTCACTAAGCTGATTAATGCTAGAAGCCTAGAACTAACCTTATCCGTTTTCCATTACTTTCATGTTAGTGACTAATCTGATATACATGTTTCAGAGTTGGAGGATATTACAGGTGTGATTGATCAAGTAACAAACAGTAGCAGATTAATCAAACAGACAAAAATAAAGTAAGTAAATACACATACTATACCCTTTTTTTTTTTTTTTTACATGTGTCTTATACTTTAGCTGTTGCTATCTATGTACGTTGTGGAGATTCTTGCTGACATTTTTAACAAAAATTACATCAGCATCATTAGGCCTTTCTTAGTTATGTTTTTCTACGGAACAAAACTTAAGGAAAAATATTATATAAATATATGTATTCTTCTGGTTCTGCTAGTTAAAACAAACCAATATCCTGTTGTCTCTCTTATACAAAACTGATATTAATATGAGTTTTTCTTCCTCTCAATAAAAACAACTATTCAAGTTATCCCGGCCTACTCCCTCTCGAATTATCAATTCTCTAGGGTCCATTTGGATGGATGGATTTGAAATCCATGGATTTCACACACAAATCACCACTCTCCAATGGATTTACAAATACTTTGACTTGAGAGTCTAGTTTATAATGGAGGGATTTCAAATCCTCATCAAAACCTAGTCATTTGTGAAATTCATCCTCTCTATCCCTTCCCTCTTTCTCCCCCTTCACTCTCTTCCCCTCTCTCTCATCTAAGTATTTGTAAATTCATTGGAGAATGATGATTTGTGTGTGAAATCCATGGATTTCAAATCCATCCATCCAAATGGAGCCTAAGTTTATTATATGACTGGTCATTCCCAACAAAACAAGCAAAAATAAGAATCAATGCTCCATAAAAGTTCATATTGGAAGATGACATCTACTTCGATAAAGGCACATGTAATCCTTCAAATGCTCCAATATTAGCATCCAATAAGGAGATATGAACACATAAGAAAAGTCAAGCTCAGAAGTAAACAGTAAGAGCTGGATGATATCAAATGATCAGCAATTCTAAAGACAATATAATTGGTATAAAAAAAATAATAAAAAATCAGGGTTTCCTGTTTCCTCCAAATGCTAAAACGTCAATCTGAAACATAAATATTAAAGTAAAATGAAAACAATTCGACCGCACACACAAACAAAAATCCAATTATCCAAAAAAAATCCATAAAAATCTCAACTCACATTAATCTACTTAAAATCTTAACTGTTAGACTTAAGAATTAAATTTACCACCTACATAGACAATCAAAAGGCAAATATACCTTCTCAATGTCACGATCGGCACAACCGTAGATAACAAGATCCAACAGCAAAAGCCACGCCTTCTGTTTCCCACAGATCTGAAAAAACCTATCTACTCCCCTTTCTTCCGAAGCTCCAAAGTCAATTTTGGTCTTCCGTCCTTCCGATGGACTGCATTAACCCGTTCAGGCGATATAAAAAGTTGTAACCGCCGGAAATGGAAAATCTCTTGTACCAACTGCCGCCGCCGAAAAGAAAAACAACACACGAAATGAAAAATTGATGTTGAGCTTGGAGAAAGATGAAAATGGCGGATGAGAGAAGGAAGAAGAGAGAATAGTAGTCAAAGATGAGCAAAAAGCAGGCGCTGCAGCAATTCAGAAAATTTGCCTCTTGAACTATGAAGCTGTGATAATATGCGGGGAGCTCTACCTTTGCTTTCCCTGCGTCCCTCTCTAAAAAAAAATTTAGCAACTTACTCTAAGGTCCAAAACTCAACTCAAAATTATTAGTAAGTTTATTTCTTTTTTATCATTACACTTAGGTCCAAAACACTTTTTTAAAAGATATTTTTACCCTTAATTTTGGACTCATTACAAATTGAATCACATGATTCTTACAACTTGAAGCTATTAGTTGTCACCTCCATCGTCCTTTATTCCTTTATTCCTTTATTCTTTTCATTTCTGTCGATTTTGTTACTCAAAATTGTTTAAAATTTCTGTATTTTTTTTCAAATTGTTTATCAATCTCAAAATTAAAAGAGTTGCAAGCTTCATATTTAGAAATTAAAATCTCAAAATTCATATAAAAATAATAATATTACATAAATTTACATATCAAAATTGAAAAAATATCAAAAATTTACATATCTAAAACCTATAATTACAATCTCAAAATTTACATATCATCGTCTTTATTACGACTTGAACATGTTCATCAAAAACCATGAGCAGATTCATCTCCTATTTCAGATTCTCACACTCATAAATTTACAAAACACAGGTCTTCATAAAATGAATCTTCAAATATTCAAACAACTTTCATATCAACAACCCAGATCTTAAAAAAAACACAAATCTTCATAAAAATCTTCAAATCTGCATATCAACAACAAGATCTTCATAAAAAAATACAGTACCAGATTCTCCATTTCCAAACCCCACAAAATCAGATTAAAAAAATTCTTACAGATTCCAATAAAACAAAAATATATATGAATGTACAATTTCTCTCCCAAAACCTGCAACACCCAAAGAAAAAACCTGCACAATTTCACCAAAATCCCAAAAATCGCACACGAAATCAACCATTTTCCTCTGTTGCTATTAAAACCGTATGCCCTCCATAATCAACAATCATTTTGTTTTCTCATCATCCCTCCCAAATCAAAACAAAAGAAAATTTCTCAATCATTCATTTTTTCTCAAAAATCAAACAAATTTACCTTTTCCTTTCTTAGGCGGTGGTCGTCTTCTTCGTCTCTATTAGTGTTAGTGCCCTAGAGACAATATATTTTGAGAACATAATACTCAATGATATTCAGTTTGATTTAATATTATAGTTCACTTAATATTAATGTATGGCAATAGACTTGTTTGAATATTATGTTTGATTGTTTGCATTTATTCATACAAGTGTTCCCATGAGTCATCGTTGTCATTGAGGTTGTGAGACTTGTTTGAATATTATGTTTGATTGTTTGCATTTATTCATACAAGTGTTCCCATGAGTCATCGCTGTCATTGAGGTTGTGAGAACTCAGATGACTTAAGCATGATTCTCAAATAGCCCCGATCAAGGATCATCAAGAATGGGATATTGATGATACAATGGAGATTGATGTGCGATCCGTGATCATACTTTCTTAGAGAGTGTAGTAAGATCTCACTTACTACGAGATACTAGGTATCTCATGATGGATGCACAAATACCTTAGAGGGTATTGGTATACCCATCCGAGAAACCGTTTGATGTATTTCCACTATATGTGTCTATGGGTGTTTCGGTTAGTGGGAGCGATGCGATACTCCTTTGACTTGAGATCAATACGCACGACATATGTGGAGTGATGAACTTTGACCATGACCAACGCTTGCACCCTTCCATGGGTAGATACAGCTTGGATTGGGTTCATCACGAAGTGCATGTGCGTGGTAGTTGAGCCAAAAAGAGGATTCATTCCTCAATGTGGATTTAGAGAGAATACTCGTCTTCTCATCATAATTGGATCAAAGTCATCGGCCGATGCACGTCAACTTAGACTTTATGGCTAAGTGTGACATACATGATCAACTAGTGATTAGAGATAATATGATTAAGTTATTTGAATAGACACTTCATCATGTTCAAGACTTAATCGAGTATTCGTGAATGAAAGGAGGAAATCGTAATAGCCCATGTTTGATTCTGGTAGTTGGTTGCGTTTCGCAACGCGCCTCATATATTGAGAATGCCCGATTTATTGTGCAGGGTTCAATTAAGACCGATTAGTTTGACTAATCGCTTTCGATATATGAGGGTCTATGGAGTCACACAACAAGTAGTTCCCTTTTACGGATTATAGTTGGTTGATTAAATGTTAAATTGGATTTAATATTTAATTTATGGAGAATTAATTAATAATAGATTATTTTGGAATTAATTATTATTAATATTTAATTAAATTGGATTTAATTAAATAAGAATTCTCAATAATAATATATGGAATATTATTGTGGGATTTAATATATATGGAATCAAATCCAGTAGAGATTTGATATATCGTTTAATTAAATCAAGTAGAGATTTTATATGTTGGAAATAAATCTAAGAGATTTATTTAAATAAAGATTATGGATTTTATTTCGTCGGGGTTCGCGTTAAGATTTAAGATTTAGTTCTAGCCTCACCTATATATATGAAATTTCTTGGGAATCCATAATTCATTTGTTCAAATTCTCTCCATAAAATCTAGAGTTAGAATTTTTCTAAAGAAATTCAAATCAAGGGATTCAACGTTCGTTAGCATGTATTACGATTTACGTCTTTTCTAAATTCCAATGAAGTATCGGGCGTGAAAGATCAGACTCTTGATTTAATTGCGTAATTGTTTTTATTATCTTTTTGCGGAAGATTTGTTTTTCGACTGCACTGATTGATAAATTGGGTGTCTGTGATAGCACCGATTATATTTGTTAATTGGGTTGAGACCCACATATTGGTTAAGTGTGGCTTTATTTGTTTATTCATTGTTGCACGCATGTTCACTTGTCTTGTTCATTGGGTTTCTCACACCGTATCACAAAATTAGGGTTTCGAACCCTCACAGGCATCGCCGCCAGATGTGGAGACCGCGGCACATCGCTCGAGGCGGCGGCTCACGCTGCGCTTCGTGACGGTCATGTGTCATCGTGTCGGTTGCGCGGTTAGCGGCCCCCTCGGCTCCGCATCGCGATGCTTCCCGTCGGTTGAGATAACGCGGCAGCGACGCGCGCTCGCGTCACTCGATTGGCGATGCTCCGTCGCTCTGGTTCTGCTCACCTTTTTCGCTTTCGATTGCGGTGATGAGGGCTTCAATTTGGGTCAATTTTGTCGAGCGCGGCGATAATTCCGCTTGTGCCGTTGAAATCGAGGTTGAATCGGACCTTGTTTGATGCTTATCGACATGTTGCTCCATGCATTTTGAATGGCGGTGATGGTGAGTTGCTCGCACGCGCCTAGTGGCGTCGGCGACTCATCCACGCGCTGACGATGGCGGCGATTCCTTTGGCGATTGCGATGATTCCTTCTGGTTTCGTCATGTCGACCAATACTGATTCAATGCTCACTTGGTTTTGCCTTGATTCTTGTTGGGTCTTGTTTCGCCTACTGTTTCCTATTTTTCTTGTACTGTAACCTTAAATCTTCAAATTTTTCGATGCTAGAAATATGATATTCAATGTATTGAATTATTGATGATGAATGATGGTTTGATGTTTCGGATTTGGAATTGGTTGTCCCAAATTACGGATTGGATCTGGGGAATTTGGACGGTGATGCAGAGAGGGCTGTTTTGCAAATTTGGTTTGAGACAGGCCCTCCCGTGCAATTTTGGAAGTTGCACCTTAGCCTCTAAACAACAAATAATTAAAATCTATTTTTGGAAACTATTATAAAATGTTTAATTTCGAAAATGGATAATTGGTTGGACCAATAAGTAAATAATTAATTGGATTAATTATTTAATAATTTAAAATTGAATTTAAATTTTGAAATTCGGGAAATTTTAAAAGGGCTATTAAACCCCACTTGATTAACTAAATTAAATAATTTGTTAACGCATTTACAGTCCGTATTATAACTGTTTGGGTAGGCGACGCCCAATACTTGTCGGACTGTATTATTATTTGGGTAGATGACCCCCATATAAATGTTAGTCTGTGTAAATCATGTTTGGGTATGATGCTCCCAATAAATGCTCAAATGTGATGTAGATTTACATATTGGATCTCGATTAAGCAATTAATATCCCGCCTTAAAACCTTACTCACTAAAATATGGGTTTCTCATTAATTTGATAAGATGTCTTCCATCAAAATTAAAAGTAAACCGGAGATTTCGTTCCAATGAGTACTTAAAGACCCTCGTCTTTTGCTCGGATCTACATCCCGGGACTTTTATAGGGACATATAATGTCACCGCTTGATGTTATGTAATCCAACTTAACTTTGTTTATTTAGTCTTAGTCCCGCGAGGACAAAGGGTAAGGACATCGGTCGAACTAGGTTCGACAAACTAGAATGCGAGTTTTTTTGCAATTGGTTTGAGACCTACTAGTTATCTTATTATAATGATCGGACCCTTCTTTGGATTATGATAGTAGTAATGTGGATCTGGTTCATTATAATTTATATTTGATATAAATTCGTCTTTTCCAATGAGGTCGTTAAGTATGTGAAAATAATGAAGACAAAATAAACACAAAAAAAAAGCACTATGTTTATTTTGATTCTTTGAATATTGATCATAAAATTATGTGTTTAATTCTGTTTTTATTCTATTTCTCTTGGTTGGTTGAAATGTATAACTGTTGTTGAGATATGTTTTGGAAACAAACAAAATTATTAGGCAAATTTTACGGACCGATAATCAAACATGTGTTTGGTCTTTAAAGCAAGAAAATATTGAGTACATGTTAGACAACTTCTATCCGGTTACCGCTTCTTGCATCTGGTTCCTCGAGGACCCACGTTTGACGAAGAACTCGGAAGAAGCATCAAAAGGATGTTCCGGGACTTCGGTGTGTGATGATGTTTTCAAGATGACTCGATTGCATAAGCAACATGAGAAAATGGATCCCTTCCATATGCTCAAGCATCTGAAGGATCTCTTTGATTCTCAATCTCATTCGAGATTTATGAAGTGATGAGAGATCTGTTCAGACGCGGTTAGCTAAAGAAGGGAAGATTTCACCTCATGTGCTAATGATGATAGGCCTAATTGAGAAACTTAGTAATTTAGGCATTGAGCTAAAAGACCAATGTTTTCATTTATGTTATCCTCCAGTCGCTTCCGGATTCATATTCTGGCTTCATTGTGAACTACAATATGAATAAGATAGATTCGACCATGCTTGAACTTCACAACATGCTCAAGACTTTTGAGCTCACTATCACTAAGATGATGTTCAAAAGAAGGAGCGGGTAGACAAGGATGTG
Organism: Stenogyne calaminthoides; assembly: GCA_037126765.1. Taxonomy (NCBI): domain Eukaryota; kingdom Viridiplantae; phylum Streptophyta; class Magnoliopsida; order Lamiales; family Lamiaceae; genus Stenogyne; species Stenogyne calaminthoides. The sequence continues at coordinate 11,283,079 of JBBCBC010000017.1, read as the reverse complement.
TGCCTCTACTGTAAGTATTAGAGGGCACCAGAAAAAAGACTGTAAGGTTCTGGTTGCTAAAAGGTGTTAGGATTATACTGAAAAGTATGCTTTTTACTTTGTATAATCGAAACTGAATTTTCAGACTTATTTACTGAAATAAATTGTTTATCACTGATGCTTTAAATATGATTGAATGTTACATATATTTCTTCGCATAATCGTTTCAATAATTAAATGCGTGTTACATTTGTAGTTAATTTAGTGATACCGGATCACGAAGATTAAATTAATGATCCCTTGTAACTAAAAAGTACGTCATTCACGCACCTAGATGGAAATGAACAACCATCGCGAAAGGTTGAGGTGTAAGGCTCAGATTGGCTTGTCTTGACCAAGAGATTACCTTAGTGCATGGTGATGATGTTGAATAGGACCCTCTGAGGAGGATAAATTCTTGGCGAACAAGGAAGAATTAGACCCGGTGGTTCGTTGTTTTTAACCTTCGCCCCTTAAATAGGATCACGTGGGATTGGTAACTATTCTTTTGACTTATCATGGGTAGTTTTAATCGGAGAGATTCAATACTTTTTATCTTGGGCAATATTATTGGTCACATGTGATTGCTAAGATTTAATACGAAGAATCGTGTGTGTTGGTCCGAAAAACCCGATTTAAAACTCGTAAAATCTCAAATGGGAGGTGACTTAATTTTTTTTTTTTGAATGTGATATGCAGATTTGTTAAATTATGTATGACGAGTTAATATGAAAGCAAATAAGAACACACGATTTTATAGTGGTTGGACAACTCGCCCTACATCCACTCTCTTCCCTTCATGGGGCACCAACTTAACCAACAGATGTTTACCGAAGTTCTCACTCAAACGAGACTTATCACCCTCACGGGATCGCTTTACCCTCCCTTTCGGGATTGCTTGATGTTCTGGAAGTTCACACTCAAATGGGACTTATCTCCTCACGGGATTGCCTACCCTCCCTTTCGGGATTCTTTAGATGTTCTGGGAAGTTCACACTCACCTACAAACTTATCCTATCAAACCGATTTGGGTAAGGTTTGTTTTGTTTCAACTAGGTTGAGATTTTCCCTTACATTTGTTTTAGCCTCAATCTTAGGATGGGAAAATCTCTCTAAGCTAGGATATTACATTTGTCCTTAGATCTATTGAAGAACACTCTTGGGTAAATTTGGATATGTAATGCTCGTGTTCTTGAATGGAGATGCTTGAATATTTGGCTTTAATCTTCACTTTGCAACAAACTCCATCATCTTTTTTTGAAGATAGTGCAATGTATTTATAGTGTGGATTTGAATATTACCGTTGGAGAGTAATATTCAAATCCATACTAATAGTCTTCAGTTTTTTTTTTGTCTATTCTTGTTTTGTTGTTTGCGGCTTTATGTCACATTCATATATGTGTTGTTATCTTCTTAATGTCCAATTTTGCTTTTGTGTGTCTAACGGATCGATCATTTCGTCGGATTCTTGTTCATCTCTTGATTAAATCACCTTTGATCGGTCATTTTGAAATCGATCGTAGAAATCGGTCTCGCAGATTTACGGTGTCTTGAAAATCCTTTGTTCATAAGTCTTTGAAATCTTTGTTCATCGATCTTTGAAATCATTGTTCATCGATTCTTTGAAATCCTTTGTTCACCTAATCGATTTCTTCATCCAAATCATCGCTTTGTTCAAATTTTTCCGATTTCACTGCTCATTTCATCCGATTTCCTTTGTTCATCCGGAACCGATTTCACGAATCGATTTGATTTCTTCTTCTTAACTTGTTCTCTCGTTCCTCAACTTGTTTATCGTAGATTAACTTAAATAACACAAGTTGATAATGTTTTGGCATAATTAATCAAAACTAAAATATCCCAACAAAATGTGAAAACGCTTGCTTGATTTGCCCTTGGGAGGTTCATAAGTTTTATCATACCAAATCTTGCAAGTGGAATTAGTTTCCGGTATGGATAATAATGTTGAACCGTTCCTCGACCGAGACAAAAAGATATTAATTAACGGAAAGCTATTTCAGTGGCTTAAATTAATTAATGGGCTAGATAATCTTAAACACGGGAAATAATGACCGGGAGCCATATTGATTGTAATATGGGTTAAGATGGATGGTGCAATATTAATTATGTAGTGGGATTAATTAATATTTATGGGCTTGAATTATATTGTGGCTCAATATTAGATATTCAAGATCCATTAGAATGTCCAATCTTAATTCTCCTAAAGGCCCCCCCGAGTAGCCCAACAAATAGTCAATAAGCGAAAAAAGGTGATTAAAATAAAATAAATATTGTTGCTTAATTTTCCTATGATATTTTCAAAATTTATGGATAAAAGAGGGAGAAAGATTTTCTTTGAATTTTGATATGGAATGAAGATATGTATTCTTGGAATACAAGATTATCTCATTAAATTCAAGAAATCTCCCACTTGGTTATTCATTAAGGAATTTCGAAATTTTTAGAAATATAGTGGGCAAGAAAGATTTTCTTGATTTTCTTGAAAAGATATTATGGAAAATATGTATTTCTTGAAATACAAGAATATCTCATAAATTCAAGAAGATCCAAATCTTGGTATCTTGCCTAGTATTTTCGAAAATTACCCATAATTGAGGAGGTGAGATTTTTGTGAAATATTTTAATTATGGGAAAAAGAATATAGGAGATATATTCAAGATTTCTTGGTGACCAAGAAAAGTTTTTTTCCACATTGATTTTCTACTAAAATTTTCAACCCCTCCTCTCCTATAAATAGGGGATGATTAGTTCATTCTCAAGTACAATTCCATGTGCTGGAAATATTAGCAAATCCACAAAGGTGGTGCAACAAAGTTTATTTTTTTCCTTTTGTTAATTGTTCGACGAGTGTCCTTCCACCGGATAGTTGAGCAAGGGCTAAGGGAATACTTGGGAAGTCTTTTTGGTTAGTCCGTCCAGGCCAAAGCCCTTTGCCATCCCGAGAGGTGCGTTTCACGTAAACCCGTGTAGATTCTCGCATCGTAGGTTTTCGTGGCTTTTTATATGCATGATATGTTGTTGCAATTATTATTTGAATTAATATAGGATTAATTCATGCTAGTAATAATTAATGAATTAAATTTGTATTTAAATATTCACCCGAATAGATCATCTGCAACTCATTCCCCAACAATCGTATCGAGCCAATTGTTTGGACTCTGAATTTTTTTAAATTGTAATTTAATTCGTGGACATTAAATTTGAAATTGGATAGTAGAATATTAGATCATTTTTTGCAGTATCCAATTGTCATGGATTTTCTTGTTTTATTTTGCATGCATATAAACCGTGGTTTTTAATTCGATTCGTTCGGATTTGTTTTGCCTCGTGAGAAAATCCACGAGTAGACTAGGATTTGTTTGATTTGATCAATGTAATAGACTAGTCTAGATCTAGGTTTATTTATTTTTGGTAAATAAATTTGCTTAGGATCGGAACGAAAAAGACGAAGAATTAAAGGACGAAATCGAGAACAGTGTAAGCGGGCGGGCGGGCGACAGCGGCGGCCGGGCGAGCGAGAAATGAAACGAGGGCCACGCCAGAGGCGGGTGCGCTCAAAGCGTGCCGGATGACGGGCAGATGTCGGCGGAGGCACGTGAATCTGTGATACCTACGGCATCGCCGAGGATGCGGGCGCGAGGAGGCTGGCTTGGAAGAAGGCGTGATGTGTTACTGTTGAAGCCGAGAATCTGCTTAAACTCCTGGCCAGTAATGGGCGGGCGTCTTTCTTTGGCAGTCGAAGCCGCCGAGGTCATCCCTAAAGCCGAGTGGCGGCCAGATCTGCGTCATCCATCCATGAAGCCTTGGCGTGGCGGTTCGAGGCAAGTATTTTTTTGAGACGAACGAGTGGGAGAAATTCGAGGCGTGTTTTCTTCAAGATCAAGCCAAGAAAAATCAAACCATGACAATTGGATAATTTGTGCCCAATATGTTTATTTTTACATTTTTGCTTGATTTATTTGTGCTATCTTATGCTTTATTTAATTTGTTTAAATGTGTTTGCATGAGGGTTGCCAAATGGAAAAATCTCACCTTCAAAATTACTAAGTATGTTTAAATAATTAATTGACAATTTTATTAGGATAATAAAATTGAATTAATTTTGACCTCCATGATTTATTTATTTGTGAATTCTTTTGGAGAAATTCCCTTCACGGGACGATCAAAAGATAGGTTTCACATGAATGAATTTCAAAGCGGATGATTGTGGGTTATTATTGGTGGCGATGATGACCCCCCGAGGAGGCTCGATCAAAAGCGAAATAGTAATCATGTATTTAATCATGGTTATTACTTTAGGTATAAAATTGATATGCATATACTTCAAAGTCCCTGTCAATTTTATATTGGTCAGTGGGAGCCAACTATTAATCTGGATATTAAAGGTTTTATGCGTTCTTGTTTGTAACTTTCTTGAATGTGTTTAAATAATGACCCACCCCACGTGGGCTTATTTAAACTGTTTTTGAGATGTTGGTGATGCATGTTCATATTTTTTTTTAGATTTTAATATGATGCATGTGATCAAACCTTGTGATATATTTGTGCTTATGCATATTATTATTTATTTCGGTTTCATCATGTCGCAACCTTTTAATCCACTATTCAATATCTTGAAAAGACAATTTGCTCCATTGGAGAAAAATTTTGTTGATTGGAATCGAAAACTCACTATTGTCCTCATCGCACAAAGCCATAAGCGGGTTCGACCACACCTAAAACCGGATAAACCATCGGATGAGTCCACTAAAAGCGGTAAGAAAAAAGTATCTTGAGCCGGGGCGGTCTAACGAAAATGGCAAAGTGTACCATCTTGGCTTTATGTCGGATGTGTTGCAACACCAACACCGTAAGCGTTGAGACCATTGCGGGGAATCATGACTAGTCTTAAAGCGATGTTTCAACATCGTAAGCAGGTGTGGCTCGTCGGATCACCATGAGGACTTGCTTTCTATGAAAATGGTGGAGGAACACCCGTAGGGGAGCACGTTCTCGGATGATGGCTCACCTTAATAAACTTGAGGTACTTGGCGCCAATACGATATCGAGACCCAAATCGATTTCGTGCTCCATTCTCTGCCAAAAAGCTTTGAACAATTGGGTTGAACTACCGGATGAATAATCGGAAGTTCTCGATAACCGATCATTTGCAAGCTTTAGTCTCGGCAGAGGCGATATTAGGGGCGAAAAAAGCCAAGCCTTGGTGGTAAGCGGGCCTTCTTCTTCTTCTAGACCAAGGGGTGGTAAGAAACGAAAAAGAACAAAGGCCACAAGCAAGTGAACTCAAGTGTTGCCAATGGCAAAGATAAGGTGAAGAAGGGTGGTGGAGTGAACAAGCGACTATGGGGAAGTGCTTCAAGCTGCGGTGAGAAAAGGACATTGGAGGTCAAAGATGTTCGGACCTAAGAGGGATGGAAAGAAAGGTAATTCTCACGCACTAGTTGTTGAAACTTGTTTAGCGGCGTATGCCTCCCATTTTGTGGGTGGTGGATACGGGATCCACTAATCATGTTTGTTTCACATTCAGGAGGGGTTCAGCGGACAAGAACTTAGTGGAAGTGAGGTCCTCATCACTATTTGGCGATCTTCTGAGAGTGGCGGTGAAGCGATGGGAGAAGTGCACTGTCTTTTGAAGACGGTGTTTTAATTTATAAGATATTCTTTACGTTCCGGATTTTAGAAAGAATTCGTTTTCAGTTTCTAAACTTTTATGATGGATATTTGGTTACTTTTTAATAAAGTTGTTACCATTTTTCTTTTGATAAATTTATCTGTCATGGAACATTGTTGAATGATCTTTATACAATTAACTGTGCACACCACTCACGAAATGTATCCTATAACACATCAACTGTTTGCGAGAAAAGAAAAACGTTCATCAAACGTGAACGAGACACTTCTTTGGCATCTAAGATTGGGTCATATAAATCCAAAGAGGATCCAAAGGTTGGTGAGAGACGGTTCACTAGGGCTTCTCCAAGTTGAACCGATTCCAACCTGCGAATCATGTTTGGAGAGTAATATGACCGAGAGGGCATTTGGAGCCAAGAGGAATAGGGCTAAAGAAGTGTTAGAGATCGTTTACAAAGATGTGTGTAGTTCAATGTCAACCAAAGCAAGAGGAGGATATGAGTAATTTTATTGATGATTACTCAAGGTACATTTTCCTTATGAAGCATGAATCTGAGACCTTTGAGAAATTCTAAGAATTTAAGGCTCAAACAGAGAATCACAAGGAAAAACGTATAAAGTCTCTACGATCTGATCGTGGAGGCGAATACCTCAGCAATGAGTTTTTTGAACTACTTATCTGATGAAGGGATTATATCCCAGCTCACTGCACCCGGAACCCCTCAACAAAACGGGGTTGCAGAGCGAAGAAACATAATTCTTTTGGAAATGGTTAGATCAATGATGAGTTATGCGGATCTTCCCGAGTCGTTCTGGGGTCATACCTTGGAAAACAGCGACTTACATTCTGAACTTGGTGCTATCCAAATCAGTTCCCAAAACCCCAAAGAATTGTGGACCGGGCGCAAGCCTAGTACAAGACACATGAGAACTTTGGGGTGTCCGGCCTACGTGTTGGACAAGGAAACCGGTAAATTGGATCCTCGATCAGAATTAAGGCTGTTTTTGTAGGATACCCCGAGGGAACAAAAGGGTGTATGTTCTATAGTCCCGAAGATCAAAAGGTGGACATCCGCACCCACTTTAGATTTTTGGAAGAAAACTATATGAACCAAAGAAAACCCAGAAGTGAGATTACCTTAAATGAGCTTAGAGGGCAAACCTCAATGCCAACTGTACTAGATGATATATCAAACTATACGTTTTTACAACCAGAGCCTCGTTGTAGTAGGAGGGTTGTTAGACAGCCCGAGAGATTCATGGGAATAGGAGAGTCCTCGGACTTGATTCCCGGACAAGACGAATCAGACCCATGGACATATGACGAGGCACTCCAAGATAAGGATGCAGATTCTTGGCAAACAACAATGAAAGTTGAAATGGGGTCTATGTTTCATAATAGAGTGTGGGAGCTAGTCGAACCACTTAATGGGGTCAAACCCGTAGGATGCAAGTGGGTATATAAGAGGAAGAGAGGACCGGACGGGAAGGTTGAAACCTTTAAAGCAAGACTAGTGGCGAAAGGTTATACTCAGAAAGAAGGGATCGATTATGAGAAAACTTTTTCGCCCGTAGCCTTGCTTAAGTCCATTCGTATTCTCTTATCGATTGCTGCGCATTTTGACTTTGAAATCTGGCAAATGGATGTCAAGACAGCTTTCCTTAACGGAAGTCTTGATGAAGAGATTCATATACAACAACCCCAAGGCTTCATTGAAACAGGCCAAGAACACCAAGTTTGTAAGCTCAAGAGGTCCATTTACGGACTCAAACAGGCATCCAGAGCTTGGAACCAAAGTTTTGATCATGTAATAAAGTCTTATGGGTTTGATCAAGACGAGTTTTAAAGTTGTGTGTATAAGAAGCCTGTCGGAACTGCATTGGTATTCTTAGTACTATCGTAGGCGACATTTCGATCATCGGGAACGATGTGAAGGTGTTATCGAGCGTAAGGGCTTGGTTTCAAAATAGTTTGATATGAAAGACTTAGGAAAGCGGGACACATCCTTGGGATCAAGATCACTTTCGAGATCGCCGAGAAAAAAGATGATCGGGTTATCGCAAGTTTCATACATAGACTTTGGTTTTTGAAACGATTCAAAGATGCAAGATTCCAAGAAAGGATTAAGTACCTTTTCGGACTTGGAATTCATCTATCCAAGAAAATGTTCCCTAAGGCGAAAAAGAGATAGATGACATGAAAGGTATTCCTTGTGCTTTAATTTGTCGGAAACCTTATGTATGCATTCATTCGTGTGCGAGACCCGGATATCCGCTTTTGTCGTAGGCATGGTGGCAAGATATCAAAGTAACCCGGGAAAGTGCATTGGACGATAGTTAAAAAAATTCAAGTGTCCGAAAAAGAACTCGGGATAGAATGTTGATTTATCGATCGGATACTCCAATCCCCATCAATTTACTACGGACTCGGATTTCCAATCGATATAGATTCGAAATTATCGCCTCGGTTAGTGTGTTTCCATTTGGGAAGTGTAGCCATCAAATGGACGAGTGTGAAGCAAAAAATGCATCAACGACTCAACCATGGGACTCGGGTAAGTAGTCGCACGTGCTTGTGAAGCGTTGAAAGAACCGATTGGGCTCTAGATCTTCTTAGTGGACTTGGATGGTGTTCGAATTTGTCTAAGCAATATCTGCTAAAGGGCGATTGCAAATTCAAGAGAACCAAGAGTCCACGAGTCAAACAAACACATTAAAGGAAAGACATCTTATACGAGAAATCGTTAAGAGAGGAGATATAGATGTGGCAAAGATAGCGTCGAGGGACGACCTAGCGAGATCCATTCACAAAGTGTCCGCCTCTCGAATACATTCGAGAGACATGTGAGTGGAATGGGTGTCAAGACGATTGTCAACTGCTTTGAGTATAAGTGGGAGAAACTATTAGGTTCGTGTAGGTGACATTAGATGTCACGGACTACGCGAGACGTGTTGTAGTATACTTAAAAGCGGACTTTGAGTATAAGTGGGAGATTGTTGGGATTATCTTTGAAAAGTATGCTTTTTACTTTGTATAATCGAAACCGAATTTTCAGACTTATTTCTTGAAATAAATTGTTTATCGCGATGCTTTAAATATGATTGAATGTTACATATATTTCTTTGCATAAGCATTTCAATAATTAAATGACGTGTTACATCAGAGTTAATTTAGTGATACCGGATCACGAAGATTAAATTGCGGTCCTTGTAACTAAAAAGTACGCCATTCACGACCTAGATGGAAATGAACAACCATCGCGAAAGGTTGAGGTGTAAGGCTCGAGATTGGCTTGTCTTGACCAAGAGATTACACTAGTGCATGATCGATGATCTTATTTGAATAGGACCCTCTGAGGAGGATAAATTCTCTTTAGGCCCGAACAAGGAAGAATTAGACCTCGGTGGTTCGTTGTTTCTTAACCAAATCCCTTAAATAGGATCACATGGGATTGGTAACTATTGCTTTGACTTATCATGGGTAGCGAATCGGAGATTCAATATTTTTTATCTTGGGCAATATTATTGGTCACATGTGATTCTTGAGATTTTTCGAAGAAGAATAGTGTGCAAGTCTTTTTTTGTTTGATTTGCTTGGGGGAGGTTCATAAGTTTTATCATACCAAATCTTGCAAGTGGAATTAGTTTAGGTATGGATAATAATGTTGAACCGTTCCTCGACCAAGGACAAAAGATATTAATTAATGGAAAGCTATTTGGTGGCTTGAATTAATTAATGGGCTAGATAATCTTAAACACGGGGAAATAATGACCGGGAGCCATATCGATCGTAATATGGGTTAAGATGAATGGTGCAATATTAATTATGTAGTGGGATTAATTAATATTTATGGGCTTGAATTATATTGTGGCTCAATATTAGATATTCAAGATCCATTAGAAGGTCCAATCTTAATTCTCCTAAAGGCCCCCTGAGTAGCCCAACAAATAGTCAATTAACTGAAAAAGGTGATTAAAATAAAATAAATATTGTTGCTTAATTTTTCCTATGATATTTTCGAAATTTATGGATAAAAGAGGGAGAAAGATTTTCTTTGAATTTTGTTATGGAATGAAGATATGTATTCTTGGAATACAAGATTATCTCATTAAATTCAAGAAATCTCCCACTTGGTTATTCATTAAGGAATTTCGAAATTTTTGAAAATATAGTGGGCAAGAAAGATTTTTTTGATTTTCTTGAAAAGATATTATGGAAGATATGTATTTCTTGAAATACAAGAATATCTCATAAATTCAAGAAGATCCAAATCTTGGTATCTTGCCTAGTATTTTCGAAAATTACCCATAATTGAGGAGGTGGGATTTTTTTTTGAATATTTTAATTATGGGAAAAAGAATATAGGAGATATATTCAAGATTTCTTGGTGACCAAGAAAAGTCTTTTCCCACATTGATTTTCTACTAAAATTTTCGACCCCTCCTCTCCTATAAATAGGGGATGATTAGTTCATTCTCAAGTACAATTCCATGTGCTGAAAATATTAGCAAATCCACAAAGGTTGTGCAACAAAGTTTATTTTTTTCCTTTTGTTAATTGTTCGACGAGTGTCCTTCCACCTGATAGTTGAGCAAGGGCTAAGGGAATACTTGGGAAGTCCTTTTGGTTAGTCCGTCCGACCAAAGCCACTGCCATCCCGAGAGGTACGTTCACGTAAACCCGTAGATTCCGCATGCGTAGGTTTTACGTGGCTTTTTATATGCATGATATGTTGTTGCAATTATTATTTGAATTAATATAGGATTAATTCATGCTAGTAATAATTAATGAATTAAATTTGTATTTAAATATTCACCCCGAATAGATCTGTGCAACTCATTCCCCAACAAAAGGAAGACACTGGGTGCTTCTGGCACTAGAACATGTATGTTTGTTATTAAGATAGACATATCCATAAATAACGCTAACTGTTGGGTATTAGATACCGGATATGGCTCACACATTTGTACGAATGTGAAGGGGCTCATATGTCTTAGGGTATTTAGGCTGGGTGAAGTTGTCTTACACGTGGAAACGGAGCAAGAGTTGCTACTGAACGTGTGGGACTTATGTGTTAGACTTACCCTTTGGTTTTAGATTAGAACTTAATGATTGTCATCTAGTTTTTTCTATTACTCGCGACATATATTTGTTGCATTGTGAATATAATGTTCTTAATATACAAAATAAAAGACTCAAACTTAGTAATCATGAAAACCCGACTTACTCGTGGCATTGTAGACTTGATCATGTAAACGAAAAAGGAATTGCAAGGTTAAGAAAGTTAGACTACTTAACCCCATTTGACTTTGAGTCTTATGGAGATTGCGAATCTTGTCTCAAGGGCAAGATGATCAACAAACCTTTTTTCTGGGAAAGGGGTGTGTGCCAAAGAAGTTCTAGAGCTGATCCTCAACAATGTATGTGGACCATCACCGACTCTAGCTAGGGGTCACTTCGGATACTTCATCACTTTTACTAATGATTTCTCAAGATACGGATACGTGTATCTTATGAAACACAAATTCGAATCTTTTGAGAAATTCAAGGAGTGTAAAGCTGAAGTAGAGAAGCATCTTGGTAAGAGTATTAAGACTCTTCGATCAGATCGAGTAGGTGAATACCTTAGCTATGAATTCATTGATTACTTGAAGTTACATGGAATCCAGTTACAATGGACTCCTCTCGGAACACCTCAGATGAATAGTGTGTCCGAGAGAAGAAACCGAACCCTGATAAACATGGTAAGGTCCATGATGAGTTTTTCCTCTCTTTCGACATTCTCATGGGGATACGCGTTACAAACCTCAATTTACATTCTGAATAGGATTCCATCTAGATCGGTTCAGCATACACCATATGAACTATGGTGTGGCAAGAAGTCAACTTTTACACATATCAAACATGGGGTTGCCCCGTGATTGTGAAAAGGATGCTTACCGACAAGTTGGAATCCAAAGGTGAAAAGGGTTACTTTGTGGGATATCCTAAGGAAACTAAAGGATATTACTTCTACCTACCTGAGAAAAAATCAGTGATTGTTTCTAGGCAGACCAAGTTCCTCGAAAAAGACTATGTCTTTAAGGAACAAGATCGTAAGCTGATAGAACTTGAAGAAATTCAAGAACCACAAATTAACAAAGAGACTGATATCTTGTCAAAGCAACATGACAAGAAATCAGTGGGAGCATTCGACAACTTTCACGGTGGGAGTCTTTCACTAGGTGATCGTCTTTCAGCCAGTGGGAGCACAATTGGAGTTGGCTTGCCTGTGCAAGAACCTCCAAGTGGGCTGAATGAGAACAACATTGTTCAAACTCCCGCCCAAGAGGCATCTGAAAGTGTAGCTCTTGAGGACTCTCCGGACATTGATGAAATCAATGCACCACAAAATTTTCACGATCAGAATGTACAACCTGCACAACCACAACTCTGTAAGTCAATTAGGAATCGTAATCCGCCCATTAGATACGGTTACCTCTTGGAGGAACTCAATAATGTGGACATACCGGATAAAGACGATCCTAATACTTACTCTGAAGCAATATCAGATATTAATTCAGGGAAGTGGCATGAAGCCATGAAATCCGAGATGGACTCGATGTACACCAATCAAGTCTGGGACTTGGTTGAGTTGCCTAAAGGGGTTAGACCCATATGTTTTGATTGAGTCTTCAAGCGTAAGACTGATGCAAATGGCAAAGTACAAACCTATAAAGTTAGGTTGATAATGAAGGGTTATAGTCAAAGCGAAAGCACTGACTGTGACGAAACCTTCTCACCAGTTGCAAAGATCAAGTCCATTCAAATTTTACTAGCGACAGCAGCACACTTTGATTATGAGATTTGGTAGATGGATGTCAAAATAACTTTCCTCAATGGAAACATTGATAAGGAAGTGTTTATGACTCAGCCGAAAGGTTTTACGTCTAAGCCAAATTCTAATCTAGTATGCAAGCTAAAGATATCCATTTATGAATTGAAGCAAGCTTCTAGGAGTTGGAATATCCGATTTGATGAAGCTATCAAGTCTCAGAAATTCGGAAGATCCTTGCGTTTATATAAACGCAACGGAAAGAATATTGTTTTCATAATCGTGTATGTCGATGACATATTGATTTTTGGAAACAATATCCCGTTAATGCAGTCCGTTAAAGATTGAATGTTAAAGACCTTCATGATGAAGGGTCTTGGTGAAGTCTGCTACATCCTAGGGATCATGATCCACAGGGATAGATCCAAGAGGATGTTGGGGCTGTCATAGTCCACCTATGTAGACAAGGTGTTGAAGTGTTTTGCGATGGAGAACTCTAAGAGAGGGTCTCTACCGGCAAATTATGGGATAAAGCTATCAAAGAAGGATTGTCCTTCTGTTTAAGCTGATATCAAGCACATGAAAGATGTCCTATATGCATCTGCAATTAGGTCAATCATGTACGTCATGACTTGCACTAGGCCAAACGTGGCCTACGCTATCAACATCACTGGTAGATACCAACAGAATCCGGGTGAGTCTCACTGGATTGTTGTTAGGATCATTCTGAAGTATCTTAGACGAACTAAAGAATGTTTCCTTGTCTATGGTGGACAGTCAGAACTAGTAGTGACTGGTTAAGTTGACACAAGTTTCCAATCCGACTGTGATGATTACAAATCACAGTCAGGTTACGTTTTACTCTCAATGATGAGGCGGTCAGTTGGAATAGTTCCAAGAAAGTCGACCGCAGATTCAACAACTGAAGTTGAGTACATTGCTGTATCAGAGGCCTCAAGGAGGTTGTCTGGATTTTATAATTCTTAAAAGAACTAGGGGTAGTTCCAAGTGTCAGTTGTCTAATAAAGTTGTATTGAGTCAACGCTGGTTCGATTGCACAAGCAAAGGAACCGAGATCAATAAACAGAAGCAAACATGTACCCAAACTTATCATTTGATCTGAGAGATCATAACAATAGGAGAAATAGAATTAAAATGTATTCTCACATATTTAATTTGGAAGATCATTTCACCAAAACATTGAGTGTTCATGTACACACTAGACATTTGATGGTCTAGGGGTTAGACATGTAGGTGATTGACTCTAGTCCAAGTGGGAGATTGTTAGTGTTAGTGTCCTAGAGACAATCTATTGTAAGGACATAATACTCGATGATATTCAGTTTGATTTAATATTATAGTTCACTTAATATTAATGTATGGCAATACACTTGTTTGAATATTATGTTTGATTGTTTGCATTTATTCATACAAGTGTTCTCATGAGTCATCGTTGTCATTGAGGTTGTGAGAACTTAGATGACTTAAGCATGATTCTCAAATAGCCCCGATCAAGGATCATCAAGAATGGGATATTGATGATGCAATGGAGATTAGTGTGCGATCTGCATCATACTCTTAGAGAGTGTAATAAGATCTCACTTACTACGAGATACTAGGTATCTCATGACGGATGCACAAATACCTTAGTGTATTGGTATACCCATCTGAGAAATCGTTTGATGTATTTCCACTATATGTGTCTACGGGTGTCTCGATTAGTGGGAGTGATGCGATACTCCTTTGACTTGAGGTCAATACGCACGACATGTGTGGAGTGATGAACTTTGACCATGACCAACGCTTGCACCCTTCCATGGGTAGATACGGCTTGGATTGGGTTCATCACGAAGTGCATGTGCGTGGTAGTTGAGCCAAGAATAGGATTCATTCCTCAATGTGGATTTAGAGAGAATACTCGTCTTCTCATCATAATTGGATCAAAGTCATCGGCCGATGCACGTCAACTTAGACTTTGTGGCTAAGTGTGACATACATGATCAATTAGTGATTAAAGATAATATGATTAAGTTACTTGAATAGGCACTTCATCATGTTCAAGACTTAATCGAGTATTCACGAATGAAAGGAAGAAATCGTAATAGCCCATGTTTCAGTTACAGATAGTTGCATGTTTCTCGCAACATACCTCATATATTGAGAATGTCTGATTTATTGTCTAGGGTTCAATTAAGACCGTTAGTTTGACTAATCGCTCGATATATGAGGGTCTATGGGTCACACAACAAGTAGTTCTCTTTTACGGATTATAGTTGGTTGATTAAATGTTAAATTGAATTTAATATTTAATTTATGGAGAATTAATTAATAATAGATTAATTTGAAATTAATTATTATTAATATTTAATTAAAATGGATTTAATTAAATAAGAATTCCCAATAATAATATATGGAATATTATTGTAGGATTTAATATATATGGAATCAAATCCGTAGAGATTTGATATACATGGGAATTAAATCCGTAGAGATTTTATATGTGGGAAATAAATCTAAGAGATTTATTAAATAAAGATTAGAGATTTTATTTCTCAATCAGGTCAGCTTAAGATTTAAGCTGGGTCTCTCCTATATATATGAGCTCTTGGGAATCCATAATACATTTGTTCAAATTCTCTCCATAAAATCTAGAGTTAGAATTTTCCTAGCAAATTCATCTCGGGATTCAACGCTGCGCATGTATTACGTGTTTACGTGTCTCTAAATTTCAACAGTCTCCACCGCTAAATTCTGAACAGATCTTGAAATTTTTTTGAAAAAAGGCTGGTAGGCGCTGATTTTGTCTGGGCGAAGGATGGCGGCGGGACAAGACGTCGTCGTTCTGTAATGGGGCGGCGCCCATGAGTGGTGGGAGAGGCGTCGTTACAATTTACATACATTTTCAACGGCGGCGGTGGTGGTGTGGGATGGCGTCGGTGTGGGATGACGGCGGCGATGAAGCATTCAACAACGGCAACGGTGGTCGCACAGGTGACGACATCGATTTGGGGGAGAGGAGATTGGGTGGAGGCTTGTGTTGGTGGTGGTTGTGAGATGGTGGGGATTGGGAATGGGGGGTGGGGTTTACGAGAGAGAATTAGAAAATAGGCTGGGGTGAGTTGAGCTTGTGAATGTATAAGAGAGAGAGAGAGATTTGACCATATTCATGTTTAAGGGTATTGTGGGTAAAACATTGGCTATTTTTAAACCTATTAGTAATTAAAAAAATGTGTGAACCTAGTAGTAATGTGAGGTCTATTTTTGGACCTAAGAGTAATTCGTTCTTTCTTTTTCCCCACTTTTCCTTTTTTCTATTTAATATTTTTCAATTCATATTACTTGAAAAGAAAAATTAAAGGCAATGGAGATTGTTGTAAAAGAATTATGATTGAATAATTCTCAAATAATTACAATAATCGAATGAGATTATTTTGAAAATACATTTAAGTGTTCCTGGCTAATCCCTTGCTCTACGGAATCCCTTTTATTCGAACATTTGTTAAAAAAGATTAACCTTAAAATTAGTTGAACACTTTTATAAATAATAAAAAAATAATTTTATCTATATTCCTAAATATCTCAATATTACATTATATACCACCACTTTTTTCACGTTAAAATCTATTTTATCTCATTTAATTTATATAAATATATATTTATCATTTAATCCTATCAAAAAATAATTTTATTTCTTTTAATAATAATTTTTTTAAAATCATGGTTATTTTTAAATCAATTTATATAATTACCGAACATCCATATCTGACCAAGTAAACTTTCTTCATTTCAACCTTCCACACGCTTTGTTCAATACAATTTCTATGATTAATTACTGCATTCAGAACGTTCTGTTTTTATTTGGTCATTTTACTTTTATCTCGTGCTTTAGTGAGCAAATTATTTATTAATATATAAAATGATAAAGTGATTTTTAAGGAGTATAAGATAGATGAGGGATAGAATCATAGAACTATCGTATCCAATTTTAAAAATCTCGTTATCATTTCAAATATTAATAAATAACTCGCTCACTAAAACACGAATCAAATAGTAAATGGACGGTCTAAAATAGAACGGAGGGAGTACTTAATAGTTTAATACAACTAAATTATCGTCTGATTTGCATAACCGGTGAGTAGATTTAATCTTTTACGATAGATATATGATAAATTGTCTCATTTATATTGTAAGAGTTGGGAACGCTGAATGTTTTCTCAAATCTAACATACCATATATATTAGAAGTTAGAACATCAAAGAGATGCCATTCCCCATGCATCTTAAAATGCTATAACCAATTGGTGAAGTGGAATGACTCAAGTGGTTAGAGCACCATTATCTATGTCATGAGATCATGAATTCGAATCACCATTTACTAGATAAAAAAAAATTACTTTCTTTCTATGGGATCAAACTAATATGTTAAAACAATTTGAGTGTCAATATCATTAATATTATCAATGGAGTAGGTCTTGCAATGAGACATAACATAATTTAAAATAACATTTTAACACATTAAAATGAATAAATATTAATTTATATTTACTAGTTTATAAACTGTCTCACATGAGATGATCTCACCCAAATTTTTGCCTCATCTCACATGAGATGATCTCACCCAAATTTTTGCCTCATCTCACATGATATTCTCATTTTTTACATTTATCCTTATTTTTTATTTCACATAAGATCACAACATACATGTTGATCCATTAGTGACTAATTTATTGAACTCTAACCTCCTCTTCCAAATGAGACCATTAATCAGACGAGTAAGAAAGAGGTGGATGGAAATTATTACACAGTTAAGATTTAATTAGAAATTAAACTGCCTTCAAAACTTTTTTAGGAGGCAGCTATTGACACCAAAGTACTCGCTGAATACACTCATTTTATAGTTGTATGTGATGGTACATGGTGCTTAAAAAAGTTGTACATATTGGTGTATTTAGCACAACACTCAAGCCCAAACCAAAATAAGTAGGAATTAGAAAACCACAAGATTAACTTTGTTCTTCACAGCTCAATACCTTTACATGTAGAGCCTGAATTTTTGCAACTTCCTAACCAAAACTGGCTACCATATGTAACAATATACATTTCTTGTCAGTGAAAATTCATCTCTATATTCATATCAAGAGCAAAAAACAAAAAAAGAAAAGCTCACTAGTTAGTATCAAAACGTGTCGATGTATGCCGTGTAATAAAACTTTCAGCAGCCATTAGGTGTACACTCAGTATCCTGCAAATTTTGCAACATAATGCAATCATGGAAATAATAATTCTATTATAAGTGTTTGCATCAAAACATATATATGTATGTGTCATACATTTAGTCCGTGAAGGTATTCTTCGAGTTCAATTCTGATTTGTGTGAATGAAGGCCGATTGCAAGGAAGAGCTTCCCAACATCTCTGCATCAGGTCTAGTATCTTCGGGTGTGCGTTTTTTGGGAGCTCTGGTCGAAGACCCTGCAGATAAGTGAACATGTAATACGCATATCACATCATACCTTGATATTACAGGATTGTTGGTATATAGTAAGTAGTAACCCTACCCAAGACCAGTCATTTTTAGGTCAAAAGTTGGTGACTGTGATTTGAGATGACATCATTTTTTTAATTGTAGGGACCAGAAAGTGGAAGAAGGTAAACTATAGGACCAAAAATGATATTTAACCCACGTGATTTCATAATCAAATTGCTAATGACTCTGATTAAGCATTTCACTCCATGTGCTATGACAACATTACGCGCACTAAGAATTCAATCAAATGATAATGCATTTACGAGAGCATAATCATAAATTGATGGAAAACACACACATTTTGCCAACTGCACTGTCAATTTTTCCTACAGTGATTACATTTGTGTAGAATGTCAGTTCACAAACCTGTCTCACTCCCAAGGCAGCTTGTAGAGGAGTCATGTTATCGTAAGGAATCTGCAAGGAAAATAGAGAAGGAGAGAAAAATAAAATCGTGTAAGCACTTCTTTATTTTTGCTGGTTTTCTAGCTCTAATTATCACTTCTTCAAGACAAAATTTTGCAACACCTTGGCTGTTGCAAGCTCCCAAAGAACTATCGCAAAGCTGAACACATCTGCTTTTTGGTCATATGGTTGATGATTTATCACCTGCATCATGATGAAAGAGAAAGAAACTATTAGTATAAAATCCAACATACAAACAATTAAAGAGCATGTTGTGCAAGCAATATGTTAGCAAACAATTCAAAACCCAAATTCCAGACCACAAAATTCCAACTACCAACTATTAATGATTAGAGAACGAAAAAAATTCTAAGTAGAAATTGAGAAATCAATGACGGAATGTAGTAAAACCAGAGCAACGCGAGCATTTCCATAAGAAGCTGTATCACATCATTTTTCCTATAATGTAGGATCACCCACATTTTGACCAAAAGATGCTCTAAGACATCTCTGCACATTTGTAACATATAAGTTTTCCGTATGCATATTTGTTCAATAAATTCGACAATTGAAAAGGGATGTACCTCGGGTGCCATCCATCGGTATGTTCCGGTCTCTGCTGTCATCACCCCACCATTGTTCTGGAACCGAGCAACTCCAAAATCTGCCACTTTAACAACCTTGAAACAGATTACCGCACACATCAACAAATAATAGCAAGAGAAATTGTAGCATAAATCTTTATTATAATCTAATATCTAATGAACTCACATTGCAAGTATCCATGAGCAAATTTGCGGTCTTCAGATCCCTGTGGATAACATTCCTTTGATGCAGGTACTCCATTCCTTTGCACACATCAATTGCAAACTTCAACAACTGAGGGAGCTTCAACCCAAGATGATTCTTATGCAAATAATCATATAGACTCCCTCTCGGCATGTACTCTACAAATAACATACACTCACATGATTAAATCATACGACATTGAAAAATGAAACCAGTAAATAATCTATCAAATGCAAAATGTGGAGTAAATTTCAAAGCATGTGTCAGGGATGGGGAACTTGGAAATCTTTTGAAAGTAAAAAAAACAAAAAACATCTTTTAGGAAATTTCAGCTTCCTTGAGATTTATATAATATAAATATCAAAGAAAAGGATCAATAGTATTCATAGAAGCTAACTAGTTAAAGCATCCACTTTAGTTAACACAATTACCTGTTACTATGCATAAATGTGGCAACTTCGTGCAAGCACCGATGAAACGTACAACATTTGGATGTTGTACCTGTCTGCATCCGAAAGAATAAAAGTGATTTAGAATGTCATTCCGTAAAGAACATACCTCCAAACTTTAAAAACTTACCAAAGTGAAATTAAGATAAGATGGTCTCATTTCCATAAACTGGCACTGTATTTGTAAGCTAACTTGTGAAAGAGCAATACATTCTTCACTACTCTAACAATTTTTTGAGTAATTATCACTAATGAATTGATACTATTGAATTTAAACTAACAATAATTACCTCGATATAGCAGTCTCCTGTGCAAACTCAACCTCCAGAGAATTATTCAAATGCTCAGACCTAAGGACCTTGACAGCAACATCCTCACCAAAATATACTGCATGATACCTTGTCATGGAAAACACTTGAGAAGTAAGCATAACAACGTCTGTGGGGAAATAATAAATATAAATCAATAAATTCAATGTGTTGCATTGTACTAACAGATCTCCACAAGATCCAGCAGCAATTTTTTCCCCTATCTTCAACAATCTCCAATCAATTTCCCACTCTTCAGGTTTTTTCTCCGCAGCAATAGCTCTCTCCAAAATTGACTGAGATCGAGAAGAACCAGACCATGAACCCTAGAAAATTGAAAGCGGGATTGTAATGCAACATAGACCACTAGACGCTATTAACGACTGGTTCTTGAAAGAACAAATAGAGATTCCAAGCCAGAATTGGAAGATCTAAGGAAAAGACAATGATATCTCATTAATAATTTTAATAACTAAAATTGTAAGTTTGCAACAGATTTAATCTCTAACCACTATACAGTATTGGATCTTCTTCTGACTACACATTTTTAAGAATCTAGATCCAAATGAATGAATGCTTATTGTTTACCTTACTCAAACAGGTTTTAGCTTGCCTACTTCCTCTGCTACATTAATATCATTCTATCAACTCTTGACCCGCATTTGGTACAGAGCTTACCATCTAAAAGAGTTTCTATTCTTTCCGATTTTAAATTATTTCAATACTTTCGGAAGAAATAGAAACTCCTTGAGCTCAGCTCATTGCTTTAACATGTCCTTGCATTTTGTTGGAAAGGCTTAGGGTATGAATTGTACAAACTACAAACTATAGACTTTGCTCAGCTTGGGTTTAAAATTTAAACTCAAGAAGAGTTTCCTAGGATATCAAACCAAGATTAACTTACGCTTAAGCTAGTTAAAACATCTAATTCTAATATGAGAACTGAGTGTTTGCTTAGAGTCTTTACACTTATCTAGACATAATTTTAGATATAAAAAGTTCTTCAACTTGGATCTCTGATCACCTATGGACCATCAAGTATAATGACACAATATGCAAATTTTATAGCCAACCATAAAGCATTCATGACAATGAATGAGGTCATATCAAAAATAGAAAAAACAAAGCAATTGGGTGAAAGAGCTGTATGAGAAACAACATATAAATTACCTCTCTTTCAGCAATTGCTTTTCTCATCGAGTCATATAAACCTTGAGTATCCTAGTCATAATATTGCATTGTTAGCAACATCCCATATTCTATAATATAGTATATTTCACAAACTCGATAGGAAAAAGTGAGATACCTCAGCATGCCATCCATCGACAACGAATACATCTAGAGAGTAGCCATCTAATGTAGAAAATACATGAGCCTCGCGAATATTAAGTCCTATATCTGAGAGCAAAGAAGAAAGCTGCAAAAGAGAAACAATGTTGAGATTTTCAATAAATTTATTAGGGACAATATTATGTTTTGATTGTTCAGCTGCTACAATAACAATTAAATAAAGTATACCAATATAGAGAGGGTGATGAAGAAAATGAAAGAGAGAGAGAGAGAGAGAGAGAGAAAGTATACCAATATAGAGAGGGTGATGAAGAAAATGAAAGAGAGAGAGAGAGATTTACACAAAAGCCATTGCTTTTGGGACCCACACATACATTCAATCAAACTACTTTATTTACTTTATACATAAAAGTTTACAAAATTATCCTCCAACACTCCATTTATTATACCTTTTTCTTAAACTATATGCCCAAAAGTTGGTGCAATGTGTTGTGGGACGGAGGGAGTTAACATTTTCAAGACCTCAAATCTAATACAGCAAAGCAGCAATACCTCTCTTACTTTACCTGACTGAGAAGCTTCGGCTTGTCGACAGTTGAAAATATTATTTCATGAATTGAAGTGTGTGAAGCTTCCGCCCTGCAATGTACATCAAGATATTAATACATAGGTATTTTAGCTAAAGAATCAAACGAATTATGTCGACAAAAACATTAATATACAACTGTAGTCATAAGATCAAACAGAAATCGTGCTTTCCAGGTGTTCTATTACAGCGATCATAGGCATTCAGAAAACTATTTTAAAAAAATAGATGTCATGAAGATCACAGAGGTTAGACATAGATTTACATCATCATTTTGTGGTGGAAATCTAGATTCAACAGAACAAACATTCCATCTAATCTCATATTCGACGTCTTGAAGTTCTTTTGAGCTTTCTGCATTCTACCAATGTTTTTCTAATATAGATCAATTTAGTGCATCTTTGTAACATCCTCAAAGGGACTTCAACTGATTTTGCCCCACTTACAATCTAGGACTAAAGGTGAAAGAAAGAACAAGAAATGGGGAAGTATTCGTAACAAGTATCAGTTCTCAAACAACAATCACGCTTCATCTTTAAAAGATTATAAGTGAGACGAGAAAACCATGACAAAAGTTACATAAATTCACCTTTGGGCAAAATCTTCTGCAGAAGTTTCATTGTTTATGTCATTAGATTTCTTCCTAACATCCAAATTTAGATCCCCAAGCTTAGAACAAGTCTCAAAGTCACCCCCACAATTCCTGCTTCCAATCACAACCAAAGAGTGAAAAGGCTAAGAGCCAGATGCATATTCATGCACAAGCATTCAGGAACAATTTACCATTAACTAGCACATAATCTGATATAACAGAGTTATCATCCTTAAATTACTTCCTTGACTATATATTTTAAAACTCAAGTACCAGTCATTACCTGTCTTTTACTGATTGGACACCATTATTGGCAATATCATGTCGAAACGAGGCATGAGGAACACTTGAAATTTGTTCGCCATCAAAATCATCACCTCTAGTGCCAACATTCTGAGCAGGGTATATAAAAGAAATGAGACACACGCGATTTAAACAAGTGAACCAACATTTTAAGAGAACAAATATGTGTCGAAATAACAACACTATTCTTGCAGCAAAAAAAAAAAGAAAAACGCCATATAAGGATATATTACAGCAGAAAAAAGGCAGATAGGACAACCTGTGAACGACTCTCCTTCCTACTCATAGATAGAAAAGGTACAAATATTACTAGATAAGTTTTCCATCCATTACCTTCTAGGCCTGAATAGCTTGGAAAACAAGTATGTTATCATACTAATTTGAGTTTTGAACACAGAACTTCAATATCAATATTCCATGATCAAATGTACCCCAATTTTTCATAATGAATATATTTTTGCAGACTCACTAATTCATAGTTTCTACAATCTCCCCCCACACATCCTGCCCCATTCGTTATCTCTACTTTCTGCCCTTTACAACATAAAACATTGTTCAAACTTTTGTCCAGGAAAACTAATCTTGTTTTTTCTCCTTCGGACATACTAATAGATTATTAAACATGTAGCACATGTATTATACTTCGAAGGCTGCAATGATACTGATAAAAATGCTTTTGCCCACTCAATTGTTGGCCATTCTTTGTCCTGTTAAACCAATTAATAGCTTAGAAATGAACATTGGAATTGAGAATCGAAGGAAAACAAACCTACCTCCAGAAAACGGATGTGGAAAATAGGTTGAATTTCAGGATCTTTAGCCCTAGCAAGAAGCTTTTGATGTAAAAACACGTCTTCCACTCTATCCATATTGATATCCAGCCCATAACTGAAATAACAAAAAACACTGAAACTTAATCAACTACAACATCAGATTGACCATAACAATATTAAAAAATAAACATATGAAAACAATTGACATGATAAAGTGTTCATA
Organism: Stenogyne calaminthoides; assembly: GCA_037126765.1. Taxonomy (NCBI): domain Eukaryota; kingdom Viridiplantae; phylum Streptophyta; class Magnoliopsida; order Lamiales; family Lamiaceae; genus Stenogyne; species Stenogyne calaminthoides. Next base: position 11,259,351 of record JBBCBC010000017.1, on the reverse strand, counting down.
TGAAAAGCATTATTTCTAGAAGAATCAAACATCCCCTCAAAGACTGGAAGTTCCTATATCTGCTATTTAAATTAGTCTAACTCAATTCTATAGCAACTCTGTTTACACTTTACAATACAATTTCACATGCATATAATTAAACCATGTCTCTTGAAGTGATGAAGATCATTTCTATGGATCCTATTATACACACTGCATTGACAAGCAAATACACCGATACACAATACCAAACGATTCAAAAATTATATTCAGCGGTCTTTCTTGTTCAAAAGATTCTCACACACAGCAGTGGGGAATTTAGAAGAAAATTGAACAATTCAACATACAGTCATACAGGAAGTACATTTTATATACATATTTACTCATACAAAACACACGCATCCACAAACCTTGGAGGAAGGCGATTGAAGTGAGCCACCAACTGCTCGAGAAAACCAGGATTATTAATTGCTTCCTCATTTCCATTCTCTATCAACCGATTATACACATCATTCCTAATTACATCGTTTCCTCCCCCACTCCCGCCGCCTCCGAAGCTTCCGAAGCTCCGCGGCGGCGACGAACTCTCCCCTACTTCCTCCGCGAAATCCATAACCGTTGCAACAAAACAAATACGCATACGCCTCTACATACAAAAAAAAAAAAAATGATTAGTATTTCCAACACGTGCTTGACATGAAAGGCTAAAGCGAGCTAAAGGAGTTCCATCGGAACGGAATCTTTTATTCCAACGGTTGGTAGAATCTAAAAAGAGGAGGGGCAGATTGGGTATTTTGGGGAGAAGGCAGGGGTAAATCGGTCCGCCATTACTGTAGTAAGAGAGAGAAAATGTGAGTTTTGATTTCTCAGATAAAGACTGGAGAGACTACTTCACTATTTGCTGGTTTTAGACTTCATGTCCAGTGTGTGTAGTGTGTGTGAGAGAGAGGGGGGTCCGGTCTTGGTACGAAAGTGGACTGGGAGTGGATAGGGCTTCTGGTTTTGGATATGTAATTAATAATGGACGAGGTATATAAATGATTTAATTTTGGCAAGTTTCGTAATTTCATGAATTAAATAAAGGATTTAATTTTGGTGCTTCTCGTAATAAAAGTTTTTTACGAATACTCTCTATCTATGCAGACTGGGAAATTCAAGATTATATTATTATATTTTTACGCAATTATTTTAATAGTAAATGGATAGAAATAACTACAAATTTTCAAGTCTTCAATTATGGTAACGGGTGAGTAGTTAAAATTTAGGGGTGGCAATTAAGTTATCGATTTCGTGTTTAGGTATTAACGATAAATAGTACAACATACGATAAAGGCCAAACACTTAACACGATTATTAATAAGAATCCGTCTTTGATTACCTATTACTTAACACGAAAATTTTTAAATTTATTACCTATTAACGATATGACACGATAAGAAAAATAAATAAATTTTAAAATAAAATTTATATTAAAATTTTGATCTTGCATGCGATATGACCTATTGCGATAATACACGTTAACACGATATGACACGATAAAAAATAAAAATTTCTAATAAAATTATAAAATGTCAAGTCATATGTATAATAAAATATTTTTAACTCAAACTTATCAGGTTGACACGAACACGACACGAAAATTTCGTGTCCTTATCGTGTTTACACGATAACGACACGAACACGATAATGCTAAACACTAACCCAAAATTTTCGTATAGTTTTCGTGTCGTGCTATCGTGTCGTGTCTGAAATTGTCACCCCTAGTTAAAGCATCTCATGTACTTGATTGTACCTGGTATATGGTGTTGTACAGCACCCTCCTGCACACACACTATTGGATCACCCACGTACACACACTCGTGTGGGTATATGTGATCTAGTAGAGACAACACCCTTCTGTATAGCACCGAATCATACGTGATTGAACAAAAAAAAGGAAAAAGAAGAGTTAAAATTTTTAAATGGTAAATTTGTGTTTAATTTGAATGTGGTAGGGATGAATAAAATTTTAAGTCATTAATGTTTTTAAGTAATGATAATATATTATTTTATTATTATTAATTAGTGGGTTAATGATTGAGTTAAAAAAAATGAAAAATAGAATTAATTGATGTAAAAGAAAATATGAAAGAAAACGAGGGAGCGAGAAAAAAATAGCCACTTGATAGATTCAGATGGATGGGCGCATAGTAGAGATGGATATGCATTTGAATAGGTTATGAGACGTGCAAATTTGAAAAAACGACCAGATTGAGGGAAATTCTTACACATTTGAATGAAATATTTCAAATCAAATACAGTTGATTGATCAGTATAATTTCGTTAGTAAAAAATTAAAAATTGTGCATAAGCCTACATTTACTTCCAACATTTTGATTTTGTAAGATAATTATAGTGTATTTTTTGTCACTCAGTGTTTTTATTTTTGTCAAGATAAATATTTTCATAATTAAATAAATTTCAAGTTGACAATTTCATTTAGATTTAAATAATATTTTATTCAAAATTTTAACTATATAATGAACAGTACAATATATTAAAGCATGTGGTACAACATAATAAAATACTGATGGGCACTTCCCTGTAGGGTAGCAAAGACAAAATTATTTTGTCCTTCCCTGCTCAGTACTCTTGTAGATTAGATTGGGGTGAAAAGACGTTTTTACCCCTAGAAGGAAAACATCATTTGAGTTTTTTTTAGATAAAAGTTTGGAACTGCAATTTGCTAGAAATTTGAGATTGCATTGTGGTTATGATGGGGTGAAGGAAATAGTAGTGTTGTATTGGCCTTTTGGTCAATGTACTATGACAAGGGAAAAATAAAAGAGTGGAAAATAAGAAGGTATTATGTGCATCATATTCACCATATATCACTATTATTCAGAATCATACACCACTATTATTAAGGATCATACAATAGTAATAGTGGTGTACAGTGAATATGGTGCACATAATACTTTGCCATGGAAAATTGATGGAGTACCTTCCGTGGAAAAAAGAGTGGTACGTTTTAAGTGAACTCGGTGATACTGTTCGGTATCATAGCAACAAGGTTCTTGCTCTAATCTCAAAGGCGTTAAATCAAGTACCGACAATAAATTTTTTATGGAGTCTCACGCCAACATAAAGCAGTAAGAGTAATTTGTATGAGCTCCATAACGAACCCACTATCGATTTTCATATAAAACCGAATATATATAACTGTACACATTAAAGCATGTAGTACAACACAATAAAGCACTGCTGGGTACTGCCCTGCAGGGTAGCAAAGACAAAATCGTACATAATATTGTATTCATGGTTCATTACTTATTATTAAAACAAATGAGAATGTGGTATATAAAGCTGAGTTTATTGGTGTATATGATGCAGGCAAGGTGCACCGAAAATGACTGAAAACATCAAAAAAATAAAAACCTTAATAAAACGAAGAATCGAGTCTCCTGCTAGTGAATCGTAGGACACTTGTCTCCTAGGATAAAATAATTATGTCCTTAACTCTCGATACTAGTGAATCGTAGAACACTTGTCTCCTAGGATAAAACTATTGAAAGCAACGATATCAGCACTATATCTTGCTTGAGTCGAACTGAGAAATGCTCGATACAATCAACAGAATAAGCACGAAAGCAAGAACAAACAAATGCACGAAGGTATTATAGCAATTGCTGGAAAAGTATTTGTGTTTCTCTCCAAACGTGTGATTTTGATTGTTTTCAAGTGTCTCCCAACACCAACCGAGGTGCTATTATAGCAACCAAAGGAAGCAGATTGTAGAGCCTGGCCATAATGGCTTGAGATCAAACCGAACAGCCATAGCCACGAATTATGGCCTTAAGTTCGTAACGTTTAGTAACCATTATAACCTACATCACTTCAGGTTTTAACACTGCATGCATGGGAAACTGACGTGCACAAAATCGTTGCTCAGATTTTATTAGGAAACCATTGCACGTTTTTAAATAAAAAAAACGTGCACAAAATCAAGGCAAAAATAAACTTGTAAGTCCACCACAAAGTCGGTGCGACATTCGTGTGCGCAGGTCGTACTTGCACACAAGTTGAGGTTTTCGAAGGCTAAAACCGAATAAGATTGTGGCATATACTTTCGAGTCTTTATAATTGGGTCGAGGCTCTAATCTTTGTCGAAAGCCTCCTCGATTCTATTTATTACTCTTGCGAATAATTAAAAATTACCTTTCGATTTCTAAAGAAAAAGTTGAGAATGGGAAACTAGTCAAATTGATTAAAAAAAAGTTATTTATTTATTTTATATTAAAACAAAAATTGTCCATTACCCACTTTAAGGGCTTTAGACCAAAGCCTGGTTAATCAGCTCAATGCATGCCCTATAAATAAAAGTCCTAGCATTCAATGTAATTGTTGAAACATCATTTAATGAGAGAGTACTAGCAGGAGCTCAAGCTATTGTTCACCAAACATTTGTGTTTGAACATTTATTATCACGTAATTTCGCGTACTACGCGGGATTGAAGGTAGTTTTTATATTATCAATTTTAAATTAAATACTTTAAATATTTAGTTAGTTTAATTAATTTAATTATTAAAGTAATTTTTATTTTTTAATAGTGTATGTCATGTTTTCATTCATTTTTTATTATGATTTTTATATAAATTATGGAGTATGTATTTAATATAGTGTATATGTGCATAGAAGAATGATGGATGAATGAAGACGTAAATTCTGTGAAAACCTCAGAACTATAAAGAGACGTGAAAAACTTAAAAAGCAAAAAAGCATGAAAAATAAACCATTAAAGAATAATAACCTATAAAAATTGAACACAAACTCTCCTTTGAAACTTATTCATAGTATGAAACTCATATCATTATAAATATAAACTTGTATCACTACTCTAATAAACTAATACTTATAACATTAAATGTTATAATCTCAATTTATAAGTGTAATGGTATTAGTTAAAAATGAAATGGTATTAATTTGTAAGTTTAATGTTATAAATTTTATAATATGAACAAGTTTTATAAGAGACATACTCAAAATTGAATGGTATAGATTAAATTAAGAAACGAATGGTGAGATTAAATATTGGTAGTGCATTTTAGAACCACACAACTTGTTATACTGAAAGATGCAACTTGCTAACATTGAACCGTGCAACTATTAAAAACACGGTTCAGTATAAACAAGTTGCATCTTTCAGTATAATAAATTGTATGATTCTAAACTGTATTATGAGTGCACGGTGCACCTAAATGCACATAAGTCAAACTCATAAAATTTAACGACGAAGATGATGAAAGAAAATGAACAATATAGATTTAAAAAATGGAATAATATACTATAAATAACTCTTTATAGAATTGTAAAATTTTAAAATAAAATATTTATATAAATAGGGGTAATTCACTGTTAGTAGATAAGATATTTCAATTCATTTTCTCATTTGATTGATGGGGAAATTCTCAAGAGACATAGATTAGGCCATTACCATTATTATTATATGTATAGAGATCCAATTTTATTTATACCCTTGTAATTTACACATAAACGTTCTATTTCCCTAAATATAGCACCATGAGCCATTTCAAATTTGAGTAGTACTCTTGTGAAATATTACACCTTATTGATATGTGCAATACATCATAATTAAGTCAAATTACTTAAAATTTGCGGGTCAGAAACGGGTCGAGCGGGGCGGTCCAGGGCTGTGGGTTGGCGGGCAAAGCGCATATATATTTATAGAAAAATGTCTTTATCAAATATGTGTTGTAGTCTAGTGATTTAGATTTGTTGTTAATGTATTTGATCGCATGTTCAATTCTAATTGAGCACATAATTTTTAATTTTTTTTTTGTGTTACTACATTTATGTGTTACTATATGAAAAAAATATGATGCTTATAGAAATGATATGTGTTACTACGTGAAATAAAAATTACATCATCATTAAAAAAAATACATTATCATATGGTAACACATTGTTGTTCATATGGTAACACATGAGTATTCACTTAGTATCACGACGACATATGTACAGTGTTACATATTATTAAAAAAAACATGTGTTACTACATGAACAAAAAGTGTTACCCTATGAAGAAAAACGTGTTACCACATGAAAAAAAAATTAGTACAAGCGCGAAAAGAAATTCACAGTCCAAAATTACATATTTAAAGAACAACTTGATGTGTTACTACATGAACAAAAAAGTGTTACCCTATGAACAAAAGAGTGTTACTACATGAACAAAAACCAGTACAAGCGCGAAAAAAAATCATCAGTCCAAAATTACAGATTTAAAGAATAGCATAAGAATAGTGCAGAAGGATCTGAAAAACTGTGTCACAAAATCGTGAGGAAAAAGAATGGAGGAACCTTTAAATTTGCGAGGATGAGAAAAAGAGAAAAGGAACAACAAGAAAGGAGAAAGAAAAACCTAGAAAACTCACCGCTCACTGTTGTAAAATCTAGTAGGAAGAAGAATTTGGAAGCGCCGCGAGAAAGAAGAATACGGATTCACGTTTTCAGCGGCCTGACCCACAAAAAAATAGAAAAAAGACCTATTAAACTATAATTGCACGTATCACTTGTATGCAATATTGCATATAAATTTTTGCTTTCAAATTTTTTGGATATTTCACAAAATTCCTCAATTTTCACTTCCTTCCTCTAATCTTATATATTTATGGATAATTTCTATGTTTTTTTCTTTTGTATTTTACGCTTGAGGGGCTGTTTAATTGTACAAAACTTTTATTCATCTCACCACTTGCCACCCAAAAATGACTTGTCATTAATAAATTATGAAGTAAAATAGGATTAGTTAACAAAATACTGGTAAATTAAATCCATTGTGCTAAAATTATCAGTTATTTGGTGATAACTTGCACTAGCTGCATAAATAAAAATATAAAATGAGATATTGTAAGACTGATGTCACGATCCTTTTAGAATGATAATTCTTCCAAGAAAACATAAGATTTCACTTCAAATTTTGATTCTAAGTGTGAAATGTTTTTTTTTCATAACTATATTAAGAATTATTAAAGGCGGGACGCATGCTGCTATACAAGATTAAATATAAAAATACAAAGAGAAGATTCGATATTTTTCAATTAATTTTTATTTTTCATTCTCCATAAAGTTTCGAGACATGATATTGTCTAAAGCTAAAACAAAAAGTTCTTAGGATTAGCATATTTCTTTAAGATAATGGCATGCACTTTCAAATAGTAAAATAAATTCTCACCCCAACAATAATAATGGTATTGCATTTGTAATATTGATTCTAGACACGAGAAGATTTTATTCCCAAGAATGTTTTGTTTTTAAAGATACCTTTTTTTTTTTAGGGTTTCAAAGAAAAAAAAAGATACTTTTTTTAGTGTATGAGCAAAATGCCATGTAATTTGAACTTCTATCCCTCTGAGTAATTATGAATGTTCTGTATAAGAAAAAGTTAAGTATGAATACTGGCATGGCAAGTATTCGACATATATAGGATTCAATAGACATAAAAAGTAAGTCGTTCTATCTATTATTTGTATCGACATTTTTATTATATTATATGTGTATATAAATAGTCTTGGTACGAAATTTAATGTTCACTCATGTTGAAGTCCTGATATATAATAAGTTTGACATCAAAACTCATATCATATTAATTATATATTGCGTATCTCGTATATCAATAAAATAATATAACAAATTTAGGGTCCACTTGGTATGATTTGAGAATGGTAATAGCAGGGTCGATCCTAGAAATTCTATGGCTTGAGTCAATTTTAAAATTCGGTTCCTCATAATTTTTATGTATATAAATTAAAAAATTATACAAATTGACTGTATTTCACAATTTAAAAGTTGAATAATAATTGATGACATCTTAATATGAAATGAAGGATTTGCAAAGATTTTATTATGTGTATGCAATAGATTTCATCGTTTCACATTAATTGTTTGCCAGTACTTTTGAGGTTTCTATAAAATTAAGATACATAAAATTTTGATAAATTTTTCTTCCAATAAAATAAAAGAGAGGAGATAGAGTTTATGAAAAAAAATGTATTTTTTATAATAAATTGATTTTTAGGGTAAAATTAATAATTGAGAATTGCGAAAATATAGCAAAAATGATACTCCCTTTTCGAAATAAAATTTATTTGGCCAGATTTTATACCAAAAAAATTAGGATAAATCTAATTATGTGCATGTCATATATATATATTTAAAGAGTTAAATTAAAAAGTTGTGAACTTGTGGTGCTTAAATTTTATTTTGGATAAAGCTCAAAAATAAATTAAGAATTTGCATAAGGTGGGACTCGTACCCTAGACAAAATAGAATAAAATACTTGCTCTTTGCACTAAAATATTTCACAATACATTGCTAATTTTACAAATATATATTATATATATATACACCAATAGAATTTTGGGCCCCTAAAAATCGATAAAATTTTCGTGCCTGAGTCGGACGACTCGTTCGACTCAAAAGAAGCTCGGCCCTGGGTAATAGTAATGGGTATCATTGAGGGGTCAATCACTAAGAGTTATTGATAACATTGTTATTGCTTGGTTAGAACATAAAAAATGGGTATCATGTGAGGTGAGTTGAGTGAGTGAGGGTAATCAATTGCTTACTTCTATTTTCATTACCTGTTTACTAAAACTATCAAGCAACATCAATAGAAGTTATTTATACGGCGAAGTGTAGATAATATATCAAATTCTTAATTCTAATAATGTATCACTAAAATATTTATTTATTTTCAGTAAATAAAATATTAATTATTTCACTTAAAATATCAATTGTACACTAGTTATGTCGAAAACCGGCTCTTTTTAGTGAGTTCAACTCAACATAAATAACTTATACTATTTTAGTAAATTAAACAAAAGAATGAGAAGGAATTCGGTGTTGTACACCCTCCCCACCATTGGATCACACACATCCACACGAGTGTGTGTGCGTATGTGATCCAACGATGTGTGTGTGCATAGAAGGGTGTTGTACTGCACCAGATCTGAATCCCAAAAAAAATATCACAATCAAACTTATAGTACTATTGTTGTAAGTTGCAACGTCAAAAGTAAAGAACTTTATTATGCAACATCAATAATATATATAATAATAGTAAGACAAAAACTCGTATGAGACGGTCTCATGTAAGAGACGGGGTACAACTTAACACAAATCAGACCCACCACTTCCAAAGTGTTAAATCGTTCATGCCCAATTTATGTCTCGTCCACCACAAAAAAGACCTAATTTAACTAGGGTATTTAAAAAGGGGTTGGAAACCCTCGTTAAACGAGAGTTTTAACGAGGGATTTGATTCACGAGGGTTTTTAAGTGAGACGGTCTCATTCAAGTGTGCCTTTAATAATAAACTCCAAATTGCTCTTTTTTTTATAAAGGTCTCGTATGCACAAAGTACATCGTGCACTTTATAATGTATTTTAAATACATACAATATATTATATTAAAATATACAACTTGTTAAATTAAAATATGTAGTTTATTTACAAATACAGGTTGCACGTTTCAACGCAACAAATTGTATATTTGCCAAATACACAATGAAGTGTACCATGTGTCTGGTGCACATGAAACCCACCCTTATTCAAAACTAGTTTAGTGCCCGCTTGTTAAGCGATTTCTAATTAAAAATTACAATATTTTTAATAAATATTATATTTAATAATTAAAAAAATATAAATATGTGCATAAATACACTAAATGTGAATTAATAATTGTTTAAAGTGTATATTAGTAATTTTTCTTAAATCTTGGAATAAGATTATTATGTCAAATATTATTTATCCATTTTAATATGAAATTGAAACCTACAAATAAAAACAAAATAAATTGACTAAGAAAAGACTAATAAATTAATTAATTAATATGTAATAATGAAAAAAAAAATTAAAAGTGAATGAATTATAATATAAAATATTTTTGCCACATAAAATATACATAAGAACAATTATAAAATAAATTTATTTATTAAGAAATTGAATATAATTCACATTAAGATAAAATACATTTAGAATGAATATTTTATTTATCTTAAATTAAGTCAAACAAAAATTACCGAAAGAAAGATAAATTAATAATATTATATAGTTAAATAAAACATAAAGTAATAAATATGAATTACACATTTTATAACATTCCTACATATTTTAAATATCTAAATAATTAGAAATTAATTATACACAAAAACTTTAAATTTCATGACACATAGGATTCTTTTATAAAAAGGATCAAATTGAAAAATGACATGTGTACTCAAATTTCTCATTAATTGACATATATGTTAAATTAACATTGAGTTGACACATCATGAAAAAAAACTCCCTATTAATATATAGAGGGATATATTTTTTCAATACAGTACTTTGTCGTAGTTTCACTTTCCATCAATTACATAAAATCATTCAAAATTATAAAGAGTTGGTTCGGGACAAGGATTATTTTCATATTTCATATTTGAAAGATGTGAGCCATATGATTCATTCATAACAAGAAATTAAAATTAGTATAATATTAACCTACACCAAAACATAAACATTTTATTCATTTCTCGACTTATGGTCATTAATAATGGACTTTGAGCAAGAGTACTCATGACTTATTGGAGGAATATTTGCGTATTCATTTGGAAGAAAACCAATCATGTCATGGAACTATTTTCTTAGTCGCTATTATTTCAATTTTAAAACCATTGCAGATGATCCATTACTCAAAATAAAGCTTGCGTTAGGCTATTTTTACCTTGTAACGTCATATGTATATGTTTTTTTTTTTAGAGCTCAAACAACAAATATTACATAGATTAGTGTTCCTGAGCTAAGGACAGAATATGTACGGGGATATCATCGTCCACCCAAACTTGAGGAGGGGAGATTTAGAAACCAGTTTAGCCAAATTATGTGCCGCTGTATTGTTTGTCCGGGGAGATATCGTACACCTTTCACAGAGGTGTTGTTAATCAAATTCCAGCTCTTGTGATAATATTTTCTTCATAGCCTTTGTATGTAGATTCCGTCGAAATGACTTTAATTACGTCTTTCGAATCTGAATAAACGATGATTGTGCCCTGAGAATTAGTCAGTCAGAAGTCCAGCCCGTCTGATATTGCAATAATTTCCGCCGCCAAGACTGAGCCGGGGGGGTTAATTTTATGAAAGCCCGCAGCCCAAGGACTACCTCCCGGATCACAAATACAGAAGCCAATGGCAAAGGAGAGGTTGCTATCGTTGTAGGCGGCGTCCACTTTAAGAATGAAGGCTCCTTCATGTGAATCAGTCTGAGAGGAGGAGGATTCCGGTCGAGGGCTTCTTTCATGAGTTTGGTCCTTTCATCTTGATAATGGGTGAGAAAGGCCTCTGTCCAAGAGGCGTGGATCGTCTTCAGTTCCTTGGAGTTATGCTTTCCTTTGTTGTGGGTTAATTCACATCTTTCTTTCCACACGCCCCACATTTTGACCGCAACCTTTTCGAGTTCGGGCTCTTTGAGTGCTTGAATCAGCAGGAGAGATAGGCTCTCAGTGTGGGCACCCTTGGTCTTCTTGATGATGTTCCACCATTCCGTTGATTTCCATGCAAATTTCGTCACCTGACAATGAAAAAGAGCGTGATTAGTGTCCGCCCAAAAGAAACCACATAACTCGCACCTGGCAGAGCACGAAACATGGTGAGAGGCCAAATTTGCCTCCATGGTAATCACGTCTTGAGTAGCCTTCCAAAGAAAAATCTTGACTTTGGGGGGTATGTTGAATTTCCAAATTTTAGGCCAGTAGCTTGGCGTAGTGCTAGTCGAACAAATTTCAGTACCTTCCTTATTATGGTTCATCGAATGAGCATTCCAGTAGGCCAACCTGACCGAGTAGACCCCCTTTTTGCTATACTGCCAAAACCGAGAGTCTTTGCTGCCATACACATCAATAGGGATTTTCCGGATGGCGTCGACTTCATAGCTCAAGAAGAGACTTTTGATTTTAGCCACATCCCAAGAATGATACTGAGTTATCAGATCTTGCACTTTCACATTGCTGTCGTAGGTGATAGTTGATGTAATTTTTCCTGATGTCAAACTTGGAATCCATTTATCTCTTCTTGCATGAACATCGTTTCCATTAACAATTTTCCACATAAGACCGTTTGATAAGGTAGTTTTACTCCAGATGATTGAGGGCCAGATGTAAGAAGGGTTTGAGCCAAGGGAAGCATCCATAATGTCGGTGTGTTTAAAGTATCTAGCCTTGAAGACTTTGACAACAAGATAATCTGGGTAAATGATCATTCTCCAAATCTGTTTGGCAAGAAGGGCTTTGTTGAAGGTAACTAGGTCTCTGAAGCCCATCCCCGCTCATTTTAAGACCAACTTTTCAAGTATTCTCTTAAATAAGCTCTCATTCGTTCTTAGGTTTAGTGAGGACTTTCCATTCCTTCCAATGTATCTTCTTATCTGATTGGTTTTTCCCCACCAAAACCGGGCACACCAGAGAGAGGTCGGGATCCTGAAACAGGACATGGCATAGGTGGGAATTGCTTGGATCACTGATTTGATAAGGACTACTCGACCCCCATCCGAGAAGAATTTGTTCTTCCCACTTGTAATTCTCTTGGCAACTCTATCCCTCAGGTAGCCGAACTGCATTCTTTTGCTTTGAAGAGAGAAGGTTGGGAGACCCAGATAGACTTCATGACCTTGACTTATATGTATTTGAAGACAATCCTTAGTGAAGGTGATATTGTTTGGGGATGTATTCTTGCTGAAAGTGATGGCCGATTTATCAAAGTTGACCAGCTGACCAGACGTTTTCTCATAATCCATTAAGCATTTCTTCATGGTCTGAACATCCTCCTTATTAGTTTTAAAGAACATGAGGCTATCATCTGCAAAAAAGAGGTGCGTAATCATGGGGCTTCCCCTGGCCACACGGACTCCGTTGATTCTTCCGTCGGCCGCATGAGCGTTAATCATGGAAGAAAGCCCTTGAGCCACCACTACAAAGAGGAAGGGAGAGAGAGGGTCTCCTTGTCGCAGGTCTTTAGTGGGGACCACCTCTCCTGTGATCGAGTCATTGACCTTGAAAGAATAGGTGGGGGTAGTGACACATTCCATGATCAGGTTGACCCATTCGTAACTGAAGCCCATTCGAAGCATGACTGACTTTAGATATTTCCACTCGACTTGATCGTAAGCCTTACTCATGTCCAGTTTCAAAGCCGCATAACCCTGTTTGCTTCTGTTATTTCTGAGACAATGTATGCACTCGTACCCCAGAAGAATATTATCTGTGATAAGACGCCCCGGGATGAAAGCACTTTGATTTGGGTCAATGAGTTTGCCGAGAACAATCCGGAAGCGGTTGGTGATAGCTCTAGCCACCAATTTGTAGAGAACGTTGCAGAGGCTAATCGGTCTGTAATCTTTAAGAGTTTTGGGCTCCTTGACTTTCGGAATCAGGGTTATCGTGGTGGGGTTTTGGTTTTTGAGCCCATCTATCCTGTTAAGAATCCGAAGGGCATCATTAGTAGTATCGCCCCCAATAACTTCCCAAGCGTTTTGAAAGAAGAGAGCTGTGAAGCCATCCGGGCCGGGAGCTTTGGAACGGTTAAGATCGAACATGGCTTTGCGGACGTCTTCTTCGGAGAAGGGTTTGTTGAGAAGGTTGTTCATCTCATCTGTGACAGAAGGTTGGATAAAGTTAGTGACTTTATTAATGTCATCAACAGACGGATTAATAGACTTAAAGAGGTTAGAATAATAGTTGATAATAGTGGATTCAATCTCCCTCTGGTTGTTCACTGTGACGCCTTTGTTATTGGTAATGGACATGATTAGGTTTCGCTTCCTGCGCTCCGAAGCCTACTTATGAAAGAAAGAAGTATTCTTATCCTCCGAATTAAGTCAGTTAACCCTGGATCATTGTTTCCAATGGATTTCTTCTTGGTTTAAAAGCTTCTCCAGGTTGCATTCAAGGGCCCGGATTTTTGTGCGATCAAATCTAGGCCCCTCGACATTGAGATGTTCGTTGAGTTTGGTACGAGCATATTTGATTTGCTTCCCAATATTCCTCATTCGATTATAGGACCAACTTTGGAAGGAATTGGCCATTCGTTGAAGACGATTCATGATGTTGGTACAGTGGGCCGAATCCTTCCATGCCTTAAACATGGTATCCTTGTAGTCATCTTCCAGAAGCCATTTGTGTTTGAACTTGAAAGTATTGGTCCTGGGATGTATAGTATGACCGGGATTGCATCCTAGCTTAATAAGGATTGGTCGATGATCGGACCCATAATAATCAAGGTTGGACGCCGAGGCACTCAGGAAATTGTTAAGCCACGAACTGTTTGCCACGAATCGATCTAAACGAACAAGAATATTTTGGTTGCCCGATCTCAAATTGTTCCAAGTGAATTTTGGACCCGAGGCGTCCAAATCATGCAGATCGATATTTTGTAGACCTTTGTGAAAGTCATGCATATGTTTGAATATTCTAGGAGGGCCGCCTTGTTTTTCTTGTTCGTAGAGAATTTCATTAAAATCGCCCCCTACAATCCAATCATCACTCGGGTTAATATGAGTTTTGAAGATTTTATTAAGGAGTTCCCAAGAGAGATGTCTTAAATTTATTGGGGAATGAGTTGCACAGATCAATTCGGGGTGAATATTTAAATACAAATTTAATTCATTAATTATTACTAGCATGAATTAATCCTATATTAATTCAAATAATAATCGCAACAACATATCATACATATAAAAAGCCACGTAAAACCTACGCATGCGGAATCTACGGGTTTACGTGAACGTACCTCTCGGGATGGCAGTGGCTTTGGTCGGACGGACTAACCAAAAGGACTTCCCAAGTATTCCCTTAGCCCTTGCTCGACAATCCGGTGGAAGGATACTCGCGAACAATTAACAAAAGGAAAAAATAAACTTTGTTGCACCACTTATGTGGATTTGCTAATATTTTCATCACATGGAATTGTACTTGAGAATGAACTAATCATCCCCTATTTATAGGAGGGAGGGTGGACGAAATTTATGTGATATTTCAATGTGAGAAAAGACTTTTCTTGGTCACCAAGAAATCTTGAATATATCCTTTATATTCTTTTTCCCATAATTAAAATATTCCACAAAAATCCACCTCCTCTATTTTATGGATGATTTTCGAAAATCAAGTGTCACAAGAATCCAAGATTTGGATCTTCTTGAATTTATGAGATATTCTTGTATTTCAAGAAATACATATCTTCCATAATATCTTTTCAAGAAAATCAAGAAAATTTTTCTTGCCCACTATATTTTCAAAATTTCGAAATTTACCTCATGAATAACCAAGTGGGAGATTTCTTGAATTTAATGAGATAATCTTGTATTCCAAGAATACATATCTTCATTCCATAACAAAATTCAAAGAAAATCTTTTCCTCTTTTTATCCATAATTTTTAAAAATTTAGAGAAATATTAAGCAACAATATTTATTTTATTTTAATCACCTTTTCAGGTTATTGAACTATATGTTGGGCTACTCGGGGGCCTTTAGGAGAATTAAGATTGGACCTTCTAATGGATCTTGAATATCTAATATTGAGCCACAATATAATTCAAGCCCATAAATATTAATTAATCCCACTACATAATTAATATCAGACCATCCATCTTAACCCATATTACGATCAATATGGCTCCCGGTCATTATTTCCCGTGTTTAAGATTATCTAGCCCATTAATTAATTCAAGCTTTGAAATAGCTTTCCGTTAATTAATATCTTTTGTCCTTGGTCGAGGAACGGTTCAACATTATTATCCATAAGGAAACTAATTCCACTTGCAAGATTTGGTATGATAAAACTTATGAACCTCCCGAGGGCAAATCAAGCAAGCGTGATTTTGCACACGATACTTCGTATTAAATCTTAGCAATCACATGTGACCAATAATATTGCCCAAGATAAAAAGTATTGAATCTCTCTCGATTCGCTACCTATGATAAGTCAAAGCAATAGTTACTAATCCCACATGATCCTATTTAAGGGGACGAAGGTTAAAACAACGAAACCATCGAGGTCTAATTCTTCCTTGTTGATTCTCAAGAATTTATCCTCATGTAGGTCCTATTCAACAAGATCACCATGCACTAGTGTAATCTCTTGGTCAAGACAAACCAATCTGAGCCTTACACCTCAACCTTTCGCGATGGTTGTTCATTTCCATCTAGGTCGTGAATGGCGTACTTTTAGTTACAAAGGACTGTTAATTTAATCTTTTGTGATCTGGTATCACTAAATTAACTACAGTGTAACACGTACGAATTATTGAACAGTTATGCAGTAAATATATATAACATTCAATCATATTTAAAGCATCAGTGATAAACAATTTATTTCAGTAAATAAGTCTGAAAATTCAATTTCGATTATACAAAGTAAAAGCATACTTTTCAGTATAATCCCAACAAAATTATGGTTAGGGTTGCCATAAAAATCGGTAAAGTACCAACTTTTGTTGTTATAGATAACCATACTATCAATATGACCCATGGAAAAGGACAAAACAGAAACATCGAAGCTATCATTCCATAACAAAACGAGACCCCCACTTTTGCCAATGGGATCGACACAAAAACAACCCTTAAACTTAAGAAGAGCACGCCACTTCAAAACAGTAGATTTAGGAATTTTAGCCTCAGAAATAAACACAAGATCGGGGGATTGTTCAGCTAGAAGAATCTGCAGATTTTTGAGTGCCCGTTGTCCCCCAAGGCCATGGGCATTCCAACAAAGGCAACTCATGGGTCTCGGCGGGGTTGAGCCTCGTCAACCGCCACCGTTTTCTCATGAGTGGAAGGGGAGTGTCCAGGGAATTCTTCAGCTTCAAGCTTCTGCTTCTCGGTTGAGATCAGGGAGAATGACTCTTGATTAATCCTCCCCCTCAATCCAATGTTAGGGCCGTTGGTAGTTGAGCCCGTCCCACCAGTGTTATTCTTGGCTTTCACTTTATTGAAAACCTTGCATTCGCTCCGGTCTGTAACCTCAAAGATGTAGAGGCCGGCCCCCAATGGCTTAATCACCAATAGAGGCTTCAAGTCCCAGATTTTGGGAAGACTTGACTTTTCTTCTTCGAAGATGGTGGGTTTTTCCCATAGCGCGATAATACTGTTATCCATCGCTGGAGGCAATGCAAGGAGGGAGACACAGAGGGTAAAGCACAGAGTAAACCGCAGAAGGGGGGGAGGGTGATTTATGGGAATATGGAGAGGAAAATCTGAGTAATAATGCCAAAACCAGAGAATGTTTGTTATGCTTAAGGTAATGAATCCGGTGAGTAATACCAAGTAAAAATAGTAGTAAATGCGTTGTCTAGGGACTCGAAGCGACGCACGGAGGCCGGCGAAATAAGCACAAGAGGCTTCGGATAGGTGCACGCTGGGCGGCAGATTGAATATCTCAAGCATCCAAATTCTAGCATTCGAAACTAGGTTTGGATTCGCTGAGCGGGAAAACAAAATCGGTAGCGGAACCACCGCCTGGTTTAGAGAGAGAACATTCATGAAAGTATCCGCCTGGTTGATGATGACATCACGGAGGCCGGCGAAATAAGCACGAGAGGCTTCGGATAGGTGCAAGCTGGGCGACACATTGAAAATCTCAAGCGTCCAAATCTTAGCATTCGAAACTAGGTTTGGATTCGCTGAGCGGGATAGCGAAATCGGTAGCGGAACCGCCGTCTGGTTTAGAGAGAGAAAATTCATACAAAATTTTAACGGTGGAGTGAACTTATGACTCTTCTACCTATATGAGAAAGTTTCGAGGAATTTGAACGCATTCTTGGCCGAGTCCTTCTCAATTGATAGTATATGTATATGTTTGTTTATATGGGAGAGAAAACATCATATTATTTTATAACTCGAAAATACAATCACCTAATTTCTACCCCATTGGTTCTCTCATCCTCAACTTTTGACCTTCTATATCCTCTTTTTAGGGTTTCTACGATTTAAGTAATTATACCCTCTGCTCCTTATTATAAGAAGAGTGTTATTTATATGCACCAAATTTACGGTGCACAACTATCTGTTTTTTTTAAAAATTAAATTAATTAATATATATTTTTCGAATCATACTCGTGTTATATTTATATCGTGTAATATTTTGAAGTATAGGGAATATAAATTTCAACGTCTCAAAATCTCGATGTAAAGAAAAAACTGGTTGAATCTGATCGTTGAAATATTAATTTATATTAACTAGGATTTAGGGTTACTATGTTATGGGTTAGGGTAAACAAGTAATGCTATCTTCGTATCAAATTCAATCCAAATTTTGATTGGTGGTACTTTTTTTACCTCTAATTACATGCGGTCCCCCCCCCCCCCAAATTTAGGGAAATTAACATATAAGTCTTTGTGATGCTTTTTGATGAAGACCAATATAAATTGTAGCAGTTTTATTAGGGAATTTCTCATTATTACTTATTAGCTTCGGTATTAGAAAAGACCCCTTTCTCTCTCTAATTTTTCTCTCTCATTAACCACTCACTAACTCACACAAATATACTGAAATTCCGGCGAATCTCCGGCGACATTGCAACCGTAATGCCCGATTCCAGCGGCTTCAACGTTTTTTCTAGCTTTAATGTGAACTAACAAAATTACTACTCTGCATTTCATCATCTTCAAAAAGTTGAACACAGAGCGGAGAATGAACTCCCTCTCTCTACCACCGTATCCCGATTTCCTCTGCTCAGCAAATCGCTCCTTTGATTTGAAATAATTGGAGAGATTGCTTGAGATTTTACATGCCTTCTCCACCTTCTTCCTATTGATTCGGTTTGAATCGGCAGCCTGCTCGATTAACCAATCAGGGGATTTGAAATCATTAGCTGTTTTTTTTGAGACACATAGAGCCGCCCAGCGTGCTAACTCCCCGCGGCAAGTCCGAGATGTTACGATACACAAGGAACGGCGATTCTTCATCCTCTCAGCAAATCTCCCATTTGATTCAAAATCATTGGATGGACTGCTTGAGATCACACACGCCTCCATCTCCTCCCTCCTATCGGTTTGGCCTGAATTGGTAGCCTACTCAATAAACCAATCGGGGGATATGAACTCATTAGTTGGTTTATTTGAGAAACATAGAGCCGCCCAGCGTACTCTTCTTCTGCGGCAAGTCCGAGGTGTTACGCAGCCCCCGGAGCGATGGTTCTTCTTCCTTTGCTTCAATATGAATTTTTTTTTCTCACTTTTCATCTGGTTTCGTTTCCCTCTCCCGCTCAACGCCTTCAATGCCGGAGTTGAAATCTGGTTTTGAGACGTTTGAGATGCCCTGCGCCGCCCAGCGTGCAATTTTTTTCCCTTTTCGAGATATTGTGCCGTCCCCCGTGCATTGCTACGAATTCCCTACGCGGACACATTGATGGCTATTTAACTCACATATTACCCACCGAATCAAACCCATCCTACTCTAAGAACATTCCTTGTTTGTGCCTTTACTGCTTATTCCCTCTAGTTCCAAATCCCAGATTTCCCCCTCCCCAAACCTTTATCATCCGCTGCTCCTTCATTTTCGTTGGCTCCCCTTACATGGACAAAGATATCCGCTTCCATCTGGTCCCGTTTTGGGTTCAAGCCCATGGTTTGCCAATATGTACCATGACGAAGGGACTCGGAGTCTCTGTCGGTAAAATGCTCGGAAAGGTGTTGGAGATTAGCCCCCTTTCCAATGAAGACTCCAAGAAAATGAAGATGAGCATGGAAGTGGACCTGGTTTCGGACTGCACCCTTAAAGCACCAACGGCGGAGGTTGGCGAGGTCCAACCCCGCCGAGCACCATGAGTTGCATAGCTTGGAACGCGCGTGGGCTCTGGGGCAAACGCGCGCTCCAGAATCTCCAACGTCTTGTTCAAGACCATACCCCCGATATTCTTTTTATTTTCGAGTCTAAGGTGTCCAATCTTGTAGCCACTAGATGGCGGGTGCTTTTGAATTATGTTGGTTGTTTTTGTGTGGAAGCCACTGGTAGTAGTGGTGGATTGCTCTTGTTTTGGTCTAGTAATATCAATGTTTCGGTGTTGTCGTACTCTAAGGGTCACATTGACTGTTACATCTCGGCTAACAACAAAAATTGATACTTCACGTGTTTCTATGGAAACCCTATTCATCATCTTAGGCACCTTTCATGGGAGCTTCTTAGAAAAATCGCAAAAAGTCACAACGGTGAGTCGTTGGGCTGGCTAGTCGGAGGGGACTTCAACGAGATTTTCTATGAATTTGAGAAGAAAGGATGGGCTCCCAGATCTCTTTCGCAGATGAATAATTTTCGTTCGGCTGCTAATGTTACTTTTCTTCACGATCTAGATGCTAAGGGTCTGAAATATACTTGGAGTAATAGAAGGAAAGTGAGGGACTGCATTTGGGTCAAGCTGGATCGTTTCCTCGCTAATCAAATCTGGAGAGTGTTGTTTCCAAATACTGAAATCAGAAATTTGGATTTTTACGGCTCTGATCACCGCCCCGTCATCATTTCTTGCATGCAGATTTCCGAACCCCAGTCAAGCAAACGTAAAAAAACTCTCACCTTTGAAAATAAGTGGTTGATGGAAGAGGACTATAAAAAGACTCTCAAAGATGCATGGTCCAATAGCAGGTTTTGTGCTGGTCTTCAAGATAAGTTGAAAAGCACTGCTGGTCAGCTTCATAATTGGGCCCGTTCCTCAAACATCAACATGCTCAAGAAAAGAATTGAAAATACTAGAAAGGAGCTCAATAAGCTACTCAATTCGGAAGATGAATCAAGTTTTACTCAAACCTCCAGTGAACTTGAGTCCCTTCTGGAAAAATTGCTCTATCGGGAAGAGCTTCATTGGCACCAGAGGTCTAGAAACAACTGGTTGGCGTTCGGTGACAAAAATACCTCTTTTTTTCACAACTCGACTTCCGAACGTCGCTCCAAAAATAAAATCATGAAGCTTAAAGATGGTTCGGGTATCACTTTTTATTCCCCGACCGAAATGGAGCGTATTATCACGGATTATTTCTCTAATTTGTTCACCTCCAGTAATCCTTCTCAGGAGAATATTGATGAAATCATCAATCATGTTTCTCCTAATGTCTCTGACGAGATGAATCAATATCTGTGTAGACCCTTCACCAAAGATGATGTGAGAAAAGCTCTTTTTGATATGAGTCCCTCAAAAGCTCCTGGCCCCGATGGTTTTACGGCCCTCTTCTACCAAAATGCCTGGGATATTGTCGGTGATGAAGTCACAAAAGTTGTTCTGAACTTTCTCAACAACGGGGACGACTTGGCCTTTGCAAACTCAACTATCATTTCCCTAATTCCAAAAGTCAAGGACCCAGTTATGGTAAGTGACTACAGACCGATCAGCCTTTGTAATGTTTGCTATAAAATTGTTGCTCGTGCTATCACCAACAGACTCAGAGGGATTCTGGGGAAAGTCATTACCCCTAATCAGAGTGCTTTTATTCCGGGTCGTCTCATCACTGATAATGTGCTCATTGATTTTGAATGTATGCATTGGCTTCGACACTCCAAGAACAAAACTGGTTATGCGGCCCTCAAGGTCGACATGAGCAAAGCTTATGATCGTGTTGAATGGAGCTATCTTAGAGCAATTATGAGTAAGATGGGTTTTGACACCCGTTGGACTAATCTTATCATGCGATGTGTTTCCTCCGTCTCTTACTCCTTCAAAGTCAATGGTAGCGTTGTGGGACACATCAAGCCCTTGAGAGGCCTTCGTCAAGGGGATCCTCTCTCCCCTTTCCTCTTTGTCAATTGCTCTCAGGGGCTCTCCTCTATCCTGACCTCGTATTCGAATAAGAGAAAAATTGTTGGTGTTCAAGTTGCAAGAGGCAGTCCCGCTATTTCTCACCTCTTCTTCCCCGATGATAGCCTTATCTTTTTCAAGAACACTAAGGAGATTTGTGAGAACGTCAAAAGATGCCTCCAGTCTTATGAAAAAGCTTCCGGCCAGCTTATCAACTATGGCAAGTCCGCCATTACCTTCAGTGATAAGACTCCTCATTTTGGCATTCAAACTTCTAAAGATATCCTTAACCTCAAAGTCTATCAGGGTCACGAAATCTATCTTGGTCTCCCCACCTTTACCATTAAAAACAAGAGACTTCAGTTTGGTTACATTCGCGATAGAGTGGCTAAGAAATTAGACAGTTGGAAAAATAAATTCTTTTCGGACGGGGGCAGAGAGGTTCTCATCAAAGCTATTATTCAAGCCGTTCCGACTTATGCGATGTCTTGCTTTAGAATTCCTACTTCTATTTGCGGTGAAATCGAGAGCATGTGTGCTAAATTCTGGTGGGGTACGAGACCGAATGAACGAAAAGTCCATTGGAAAGATTGGAAATCTCTTACTAAGCCCAAAGACGAGGGGGGCATGGGCTTTAGAGATCTGGTCAATTTCAATAAAGCCCTCCTGGCCAAACAAATTTGGAGAATCATTTCCAATCCGGACTCTCTTGTGGCAAAAATCTTCAAGGCCCGGTATTTCAAACACACCGATATCATGGAAGCTTCTATTGGCTCTAACCCCTCGTATGCATGGAGATCCCTATGTTGGTGCAAAGACGTTCTTAAGGCTGGACTCCTGTGGAAAGTGGGGTCGAGGAAAAATATCAGAGCTCGCAAGGACGCTTGGATTTCTGGTCTGGCCAGTGGGCGTATTTCTTCCAGTGTTTCATATGATAGCAACAACCAAGTTGACAAAATCATTCTGCCCTCAAAACAGTGGGATGCCCAAAAGCTTCAAGAAGTGTTTCTTCCTTTCGAGGTCGAAGCCATTAAGAGGGTCCCAATCTCTCAGAGCTCTTCGATTGATTCCAGGTTTTGGAAGTTCGAGAAAAAGGGGCTCTATTCTGTTAAATTTGGGTATAAATTCGGCTGCCGGATGGGTCCTTCTGAAGATGGTCGTACTAGTGGCCCCTCTTCAAACCATTTCTCCTGGTGGTGGAAGAAAATTTGGAAACTTAACATTCCTCCGAAAGTCAAAATCTTTGTTTGGAAAATTTCTCATGACATCATTCCTACCGAGGCTAATCTTCATGCCCATCACGTTCCTGGCGACTCCAAGTGCGCTCTTTGTGGTTTTCATTGGGCTGATACTAAACATGCTCTTTTCTTTTGTCAGGTTTCCAAACAAGCGTGGAAGAATACGAACTGGTGGCCTTTTCTTAAGAATGCCGTATTTGTCCCCATTCCTGATCTTCTTGTAGGCATTGCGGAGGCCTCGTATGGTGGGGATTTGGAAGAATTCTGTCTCATGTCGTGGGGGATTTGGAAAGAGCGGTGCAACCTTCTCCATGAAAAAACTCAAAAGAACAAGTCCAGGGATGCCGCTAAAATTATCAACCCTGATTGGACTAGAGCTCACCTTGTTAATTATCGTGAGGCCAAAAATCATCTGATCTTCCAACCCCCACACACGGCTTCCAGTTCCAACAGGGACGGTCAGGATTCCAACTCCTCCCTCCCCTTTATCTTGGTGGATGTTGCCTTTAATGATGAAAAATTTGAGTTCAGAGTCGGTTTCGCTGCCTTTAATCACTCTGGTAAAATCATTGCAACAGGTTGTCATCGTATTAACCCCCCAGGCTCGGTGTTGGCCGCTGAACTCCATGCCATTGACGAGGGAGTTTCGTTGGGCTACAAGCTCCACCTTCCCGGTTTCAACCTCCTCTCGGACTCGAAAGAGGCTATTAACGCGGTGCGGGGAAGCTCTCATTACCTGGGACCGGAAGGTGACATCATCCATGATCTTCGCCTTAGAATTCAAGACCCTAAAGTGAAAGGGATCTCTCATGTTCCTAGCCAACTCAACACAATCGCCCACAATCTGGCAAAAATTGGCTCTCATTCTACCCACCCTCAAGATTGGGTTGGGGAAGATATTCCGTCCTGGATCTCGACCAGCTCTTGATTGTCCTTTTTGAGCTGGTGTTTTCCCTCAAAAAAAAGAAAGAAGGGAATTTCTCATTAATATGCAATAAAAGAATTTGGTTAGGAAATGAAGATTTATGTTCAACAAGATGTCGTTGGTCGTTTTATAGCTACCGTTCCGCCCAACCCTAGGCGAAGCGATTACGGATTGGATCTCTAGAATTTTCCAGACAATAATGATAATATCTTGTATTAGAATTAAGTCTTCAGTTTTTCTAAAATAATTAATTAAAGAGTGTCCCCCTTGTTTATATTATATATTGTAATACCCTTAAAAAAATTAAAATCCCTCCAATTTAAAATTTTGGCAAACTTATAAGAACTATGGGTATGTTTGTTTCGGGACTCACCCGGATGGACTTAGGACTTTGAAAACCACGTCTCATTATAGTTTGAGATTTAAAATTAGACTTCAAAATCTCATCCTATAAAGTACACCTACACCCCTATTTTTCACAAAATTCAATACAATCACATCACTACTTTTCTCACTCTCAACACAATATAATAATATCATATTAATCATTATTAAAACATTGATTTGATATAAAGTAAAATCCCACCCTATCAAAATCTCAAAACAAACTCATATTTTTTACTATTCATCAAGACTTTCAAATCCATAGGATTTCGAAGTCATGACTTCCCCCGCACACCTAAATCTCGAAACAAACATACCCTATAAGACAAAGACTCAAAATGGGATCAAATCAGACCGCAGAGATAATATTATTTATTTATCCATATATTATTACATTAAATAATAACATTTGTTCGATAAACAAGTAATAATAATTCCGTGATCCGATTTTGCTTCGCATATTTTTTACTCTAAATTTCTTGTTCTTATATTTTAAAAATACACTGCACGGTATAATATTGTATATAAGTTTGGCTTGTGTTAATAAATCAACAGAATTCTCGCGTGCCTTTTTTTTTATTTTTTATCGGGCAAAATAATTATTAGTAGTTAGTACTATCAATCACTCAAATACTCAACGGAATCATCAATCCACCTTATAACTCCTATAACTCCAAATTCGTTCCCAAATGGAATCGAACCTGGGTCTCCCAATTAAATGAGGAGTTCAGTGACCAGGTGACTCTGGTTACGCGTGTCTTTTTTTAATTATTTGAAAAAGGATTGAATCCCCCATCAATGTCAATATAATAATCTCGTTAAACATTATTATTGAAAGTTTGAAACCAATTTAAAAATTAATAATTGTAATGACAAACCGTCCACGAGTTTCCATTGCGTTGATCTGGGTCCACTCTTATCTTATTTGCCATTGAATTAGAATAAAAACAAAATGTAGAAAAAGTGGGAAATACCCAAGTTTTTTGTGCTAAAAATGGGGCCTATGCAGATTGTACATATCTGATTGATGTGGAATTTGGCCTAAAGTGTGACATAGGTTGATAGTGATGTCCAAAAACTTAACCTTTTAAAAAAAAAAAAAAAAGTGAGATAAAATATCATTAATTTTGAAAGATTTTATTTTTAGTCTTATAATTTTTTATTTTGTCAATTTTAATTATGAATATGTTAATTTTAGTCATTTATGATTGAAAATTTTAAAATCTCGCCAAAATCTCACCAGAATAAGCATGTGCACTTCACGTAAAAAATTACATTACAAAAAATGAATTTTTTTTAAATTAAATGATTAAAAATAATATTTTCTCATAAAAATGAATGTAAATAATACAAGTAAATTTACTGTATCCAAAAAAAAATTAAATTAAATCTCATATTTATAAGATTCTTTCATGTACTCAAATATAGGGGTGCAGGAAATATCGAAAAAAATTAGGAATATCAAGACTTTACTGCATAGAAAAATATCGATTTTATCGAAATTTTGGTGATAATTAAAATTTTCGATGCGAGTATCAGTATGAAAATATAGAAAATTTCGGTATATGCGAAATATTTTAAGATACCTGGGAAAAATATCTCAGGAAAAATTTCGATATCTTAGGTATACCGTAAAATTTATTTTCGGTATACCCGTATATATTGAAATTTCGGTACGGTATCGGTATGTAATATTGGCATATCGAAAATTTCGGTATACCGAATTTTCGATTCGACAACGATATGAAATTTTTCGGTATCGAAAATTTTGAGACGATAATCATATGATGAGAAAATTTTTCAGATGTAGAATCGTCCCACCCTTCTACTCAAATATGAGAGACAAGAGAGAGCAGAAGAGGGTCTACTTGCTTCCTCCATTGACTCTGGAAAAATGAACTGTTTCCGATTATTATTGCTTCATCTTCTTTTTTTTTCCACTGAATTTGGAATAACTTTCCAGTTACTTAGAGTTGATATGATGTGAAACTTATTCACCGTGAAATGAATTTTTTTTAGATATATTTTTTAATAATATAAGTTATACCCTTTAATAATATAAGTCACTCCCTCCAGTTATCACTACAACACTCTTTGCTATAATATAAGTCACACCCTTCACTTTTATGAGTAATACTCTTTAAAGTAAAAAGTCACACCCTTTTATTGGTATTTAGAGGCACGTAAACACGTAATACATGCGCAATGAAATTAAATAGTTCACCAACAACGAATATATAATTGCATAATTAAATACGTGTAAACATAAAGAGAAACCTAACAGTAAATCGTACGCATATTTCTCTACTATGATATCCACGTAATCCCCTAGTCACGGACTTACACAGATTTGCCAACGTTGAATCCCGAGATGAATTTGCTAGGAAAATTCTAACTCTAGATCTTATGGAGAGAATAATGAATTAACATTCTTTGAGAATTCCCAAGAGCTCATATATAGGGAAGAATCAACTTAAATCTTAAGCTAACCTGATTAGGAAATAAAATCCTTAATCTTATCCATATATAAAATCTCTACGGATTTAATTCCCATGTATATCAAATCTCTACAAATTTGATTCCATATATATTAAATCCTATAATAATATTCCATATATTATCATTGGGAATCCTATTTAATTAAATCAAATTTAATTAAACAGTAATAATAATTAATTCTAAATTAATCTATTATTAATTAATTCTACATACATTAAATATTAAATTCAATTTAACATTTAATCAACCAACTATAATCCATAAAAGGGAATTACTTGTTGTGTGACCCATAGACCCTCATATATCGAGCGATTAGTCAAACTAACGGTCTTAATTGAACCCTAGACAATAAATCAGACATTCTCAATATATGAGGTACGTTTCGAGAAACGTGTAACTACTTGTAACTGAAACATGGGCTATTACGATTTCCTCATTTCATTAGCGAATACTCGATTAAGTCTTGAACATGATGAAGTGTTTATTCAAATAACTTAATCATATTATCTCTAATCACTAATTGATCATGTATGTCACACTTAGCCAGAAAGTCTAAGTTGACGTGCATCGGCCGATGACTTTGATCCAATTATGTTAAGAAGATGAATATTATTTCTAAATCCACTTTGAGGAATGAATCAATTCTTGGCTCAACTACCACGCACATGCACTTCGTGATGAACCCAATCCAAATCGTATCTACCCATGGAAAGGTGCAAGCGTTGGTCATGGTCAAAGTTCATCACTCCACACATGTCGTGCTTATTGACCTCAAGTCAAAGGAGTATCGCACCACTCCCACTAACCGAGACACCCGTAGACACATATAGTGGAAATACATCAAACGGTTTCTCGGATGGGTATACCAATACCCTCTAAGGTATTTGGGCATCCATCATGAGTTACTTAGTATCTCGTAGTAAGTGAGATCTTACTACACTATCTAAGAATATGATGCAAATCGCACACCAATCTCCATTGCATCATCAATATCCCATTCTTGATGATCCTTGATAGAGGCTATTTGAGAATCATGCTTAAGTCATCTGAGTTCTCACAACCTCAATGACAACAATGACTCATAGGAACACTTGCATGAATAAATGCAAACAATCAAACATGATATTCAAACAAGTGTATTGTCATATATTAATATTAAATGAAATATAATATTAAATCAAACTGAATATCATCGAGTATTATGTCCTTACAATAGATTGTCTCTAGGACACTAACACTAACACCTTTACAGTAAAAAGTCACACTCTTTAGTAATATAAGTCACACTCCTTAACTAGTTTCACCATGAAACTTGTTCACACTATACTTTGCCTTCCAGTTATTGTTTTCTTGAAAAATAAATTTGAATATTTATATATGTTCACTCTTTTGATATTTTTACCAAACTATGAATGAATTACAGTAACTTTTAAAAGATAATCCTAGTCTTTATATTTACCTTACAGTAAAATTCACATTATTCTATTGTAAATTTATCTTCAATTCTATTCTGATTTTATTCTATCTATATCAAATTAAATATTATGATAAATTAAAACTTAATAATTTTTTTTTTAAATTTCTTGTCTTATTTTGACTGTTAAACATGACAAGATTTAATATAGATTTACATAATTATTTTATATTTATTATATTAAAAATAATACATATATAGAAGGACGACAAATAAGATATCGCCTATGTAAATTTTATTAAATTTAAAATTTCATATCACACATAATAAATTTAATTCTTTTCAACTAATTGTTTCAATTTTTTAAAATAAATTATTTGAGATAAAATACACTGAATATGATGTATCTTAAAAAAAAATCACAAAGCTGCGCTTAATTGATCACATAATTATTTTCTCGTCTCTCCTTTATAAAAAAGATAAAAAAATCTATTGCTGTGCTAGAGAAATGAAAAAAATTGGGCTGGAGATGGCGTAGGAGATTAACTAGTTCACTAAATAATATTAAGGCCTTTCTCCACACAGTTTTGATAATGAAATGTCAGCCTAAAGCAATGATGGACTAGTTTTGCCAACATATTTTAATATCCACTTGATTTTGTTGATTCTCTCGTTTTGTGCTATATATTATTATTGTTTTTGTTGTTTAGAGTAATTAATTTCTTGTGGTATTTAATTAGGTCCCGCCAAATTATTTAATTTGTTATTGTTGATTTTTTTCTAATTTTTTTTTTCAATGAATTCAAATTTCGTCACAATACATATATCACAAATTTTTTAAACTTGCCCCTAATATGAAACTGATACAAATAACATTTAATATTATTATCTTAATTTATAAATATAATAATATCAATTAATATTTACAATAATATTAATTTATAAGTGTGATGATATAAATTTCATACTATGAAATTTGTTTCCAGAAGACTGACTTTACCCTACATGTATATAGGTGCTTCACGTGGATTTTCAGGATCATAACTTTTCATATTCGAGAGATCAAGAGTAAGTCTTGTCCTTATTAACTATTATGTATAAACCATAACATCATGCTTTATAAAAGATTCTGTTTTTGGAAACTAAAATTAGAGAAGAATTGGCTTCCCTCTTCACTTTTGTATTGCACTACTACAATTAGACTTGAATGGAGAATATGAATCTACCAATAGTTTAATATATTATGTGAAACAATTCATATCATGAGAATCGATAATCATCTTTGAGTGTATCTTTTAAAGGTCAAGCTTTAAATGCAGTTTCAGGGATTGCAACTTCAGTTTTGTATCATCTTCTATTCTTTTGGTACAAAAATTCGTATGAGACGGTCTCATACATTATGCGGATTAGAACTTAGTACAAATCAACACATTCCTTTCAAAGTGTTAAAACGTTAATGCACAAATTATGCTCCGACTCACCGTGAGACGATCTCACTTAAGTGTGTCTCTTCTTTATAATGTTTGAATAAAAATTTACAAGTGATCGATTCTCATTACTTATATATTGTATAACCTGTAAGCTTACCACATAAAAAAATAAAATAAAAGTAATTTTTCAATACGATTACGAAATTGTCATTGAATTAAGTTTAGTCCATAAACAATGATGATTGTTTACGATTTATTTATAAAATTTTCACATCGTATAAACATCTTCATTCCTCAAATTATCTATAAATAAATTGCTCACGGAAATATAATTACCCACAAGCATGATTGTGTTTGTAAAATTTCAAAGGAACCAAATTTAGAACAAAATTTCAATCATCTACCATACTGGATTTTGTGATATTGCATAACCGATTAGTCTGATTTGAGGCACCATATGAATAAGAACTTTAGTCTCGATTGTAACAAAATGAATAGAAAGAAA
Organism: Stenogyne calaminthoides; assembly: GCA_037126765.1. NCBI lineage: Eukaryota > Viridiplantae > Streptophyta > Magnoliopsida > Lamiales > Lamiaceae > Stenogyne > Stenogyne calaminthoides. Next base: position 11,229,168 of record JBBCBC010000017.1, on the reverse strand, counting down.
AAGTCCTTTCATTTGTTTCCAAATAGAAGGCCCATTTCGTAATGGGCGGATCAAATTGGGCTAAGCCCATCTCAACTCGAGATGGTTGAGTCGTTGTGTTGTTTCTTTTAAATCAGAGTTGAGTCTTTGTTGGTAAGGCAAGTTGATGTAAAAGGAAGAGATATTCTCACAATATTTAATATTTTTAAAAAATTATATTTTTGTTGATTTTTTTCACATAATATATTGTTCCTCACAGAAAAAGAAGAGATATTATGGTGTGGAAACAGAATGGTGTATCTTGGTGGTGATTCGTGGGCCCACTTGAATCTGATCTTATCCACACGTAGACCATCCTGAATATTCAATCATATAGCACACACCACTCACGTGGTCCTTCCACCTTTTCGTAGTCAATAATTCCTTCTTAAATATTGATTTCGAAAAAGAAAAAAAATTAGAAATATTGAAAACATACCGAATAATAGTAGTATCAATTATTCAATAAGAAATATTCAGAAAAATAAGGAAATTAGATGTGTATAACTGTATATATTATGGAACAAAAACTTGTATAAATTTGGTTCAGAGTATGAATTTTATTTTTAATTCATGACATTTGACGCTACCCAGAGTATAATACGGATCAAGTTTAAAAAAATATGTTAAGAATTAGTAAAATGAGTAAAAAAAAACCAAGTACATAACATAGACTTGGTTCATGGGAGATCAACTCATATTCTGTATCTTCTCCATTAGATAGTTAATGGGATTTTTTTAAATATAATTTTGCCACTTTTCGATTTTTGTCATATTGAGTATTGATTTTTATATTTTAATTTTTATCATGTAATTTATATGTTTTAATTTTTTTATTATTTTTACTTTTAAATTTTGATTTTGATTCTATATTAGTTGTTTAAAAAAAGCTGGTAAATGGGTCATGTTGCACCAAACTATTAAAAACGTGCAGCACGTGCAGCTGTGCATATTTTGTCCTGGGCAATAGTGATTTATGTGCGTGCATTTGTCCGTATTGCCAAGGCTGGCATTTTGCTGCCAATTTATGCATGTTCAAGTGTGATTTGTGAACATGCATATGTTATTACTTACTATATGAAGAGTTTACGGTTGTGGCATGAAATAATTCGACCTGGCGAGACGACTCTCCATTATGTTTCTATCAGTTGAGGCGACTTCACTTGAGCTAAGGAAGCCGCAGAGCGACTTGGAAATGTATGAAAGTCGCTGGGCGACTTTGAAAAATCTGCAGGCTCCAAGTTTACTTTAACTTTAAGTCTACGAAGAGATAAACATGGGAAAAATATGAAGTAGTTAATGGCGAGGATATCGGTGGGTATAAGCAAGACAAATTAGTATCCGGGCTTAAAAATCAAGCGGATTGACTAAGGAAAAACCCTAAAGACTGGCGGGCCGGAGCCTCAAAGAAGTCTTCGAGAAAAGAAGCCCATGAAGATCCGTGACCTAAATTCTTGTCTATAAATACAACATGTACTATTCATTGCAGAGAGAGCAATCTTAGAATTCTAGGCAGAAAAAAGATAATAAAACATTCCTGGCTTGGATGCCCCCAGACGTAGTCTTATTCACAAGACGAACTGGGTAACCAAATTCGAGTATTATCTACAATTGCAGTTCGTTATTTGCTTGATCTGATCCATTATTTGTGTGTTGCCCTAGACGTAAATTCTAGGTTACAACATTTGGCGCCGTCTGTGGGAAATTTTTCTTGAAGAATTACATCGATTCCCGGAAAAACCCATTTTTCCTATCAAGCAATGACGATCAACCAAAGTAACCCCACCGGACAAGAAATGGATGCCCGTGATGGTGCCGAAGCCTCTCTGAGCTCGCAACGCACCCGCCCCGCAGCTCTGTTGATCACTCCTGACTGGTGGAATCTGGTCCAAACACCAGAGGACGCGAAGGCCGTAATGACCGTCCTCAACAAGAAACGCCTCGCCTTTGACGGCGAAGAAGAACAACCCCCGGTCAAAAAAGTCGCCCATGATACCGGAACTTCCAGGAATAAGGGCGACCTAGCCAGAAAGGGACGTTCAATGGGCCAACTGGCCTACGATCCGGCGAAGCATGCTATCGTTCGAAATCGTCGACTCCTGGAGCGACCGGCGGGGTCAGAAAATGTGTTCAACCGGCTCGGGGATCTAGGGATCCAAAAGGTCCCAATGGTCGTTGAGGATGAGGCCCAATCTCAGCCTTGACATGCTGATCAGGTGGAGCGCGACCTCCCACTAGCTCTGAACATGCACCACGACGAATTGCCGTGGGGTTCAGCTATCCACCACGGCGATCCTCCGGTCGGGAATCATCGCGACGCTCAGGTCATAGCACTGACCCGGACGGTTCAGCGACTTCTCGAACGGATGGAAAACCAAAATGGGCCAGCGGGAACGGATCATAACCTCACTATCCCAGATTCTCCACTCGGCTCCATGGTTACCCTGGCACCTACCCAGAGGAAGATCGGCATAGCTACCTTAGACCGCTATAGTGGAAACATAGACCCAAGAGTCCACATGGCGAAGTACAATTCCTACATGGCCTCTATGGGAACGTCTGATGCGACTAATTGTCGGCTTTACTCCTTGACTCTGAGCGACCAAGCTCACCAGTGGTTTACCTCGCTACCACCATTCTCGGTGGACACTTTTGAACAGCTCGCCAGGTTGTTCTTGACCCACGTCACGACTTTGGCACCACGACCTGCGACCAGGCAGTGTCTAATGAACACTCAGCAGGGTGATACGGAGTCCGATGGATCTTATATTGAGAGGATCGACAAACTCATTCTCGAAGGAGATCCCATAGGGGATGAGGCAAAACTGTTGGGGGCCGTCTCCGGCCTCAGGAAGGGAACTAAGCTTTGGCGGCGCATGACTGCCGAATATCCGACTAGCTATGCCGACTTCCGGAGGTAAGCTAGCGACTTGATCCACACTTCGAAGCTGCTGGAATCTCGACTCTCCGATAATAAGGAAGCCGTAGATCCTAAGAAAAGCTCCAAGAAAGCCGGGGGGCAGTACAAGGCACCCGACAGCTTCAAACCCTTCGAAAAGAACATCCCAGTCAAGCTGATGGAAGCATTGGGCATGACTCCTGGACATGTTTACAATCAGATCAGGGAGCGAGAATTACTCCTCCCGCCTCGCCCCATCAAGAACAAAGGCAAGCTAAATCCCAACAAATTCTGTCACTTTTACGAGCAGGTAGACCACTACACAAGCGAATGCAAGGACCTACTCCCCCAACTCTGGAGGTTGTACGAAGATGGTTTGCTGGATGAGTTTGTCAAGCGACCTCAAAGGGACCATGATCACGCTCAAAGAGGCCGCCAACAGGCAAATCATCCCCGACAGGGGGATCTCACCCCCAGAAATGCCGACCAGGGAATAGGGCAGGGGGAGCGATCTAGCCCGCCCATGCCCAAGAACGCATGAGGTCGCGTCATACATACCCTCTCCCCACTGGGGACAATTGGAGGACTCTCTTCGACTTCCTCCTCCAAACGGCGAATGAAGGCCGAAGTGAGGGAGATAGAGAACGCCAGAAAGATGGTGCTGCCAGTCCTCACGGTGGGGGAAGAATATAGTAAAATCGAGTTTGGCAAAAGGGATAAAGCTAGAATAGTATACCCAAACGTTGACCTGCTGGTGATCAAGGCTAATATCATGGGAACTACTATGTGCCGATTGCTAGTAGATGGGGGAGCTTTCTGCAACATCCTCTTCAAAAAGACCTTAGATCAGCTCGGGGACTATGATGCATATATCACCCCCTGCGACCACATCGTGAAAGGCTTTGGGGATGTGACTGAGAAGCTGTCCGGCATGATCCGTCTGGCTGTTGAACTGGTTTTACTTTAGATGATGAGGTTAGGGCCACTAGGCTGTTAGATTTTCTAGTTGTCGACCTCCCAAGTTCCTATAACGGCTTTCTTGGGAGGCCATTTGAGCAAGAATTCGAGGCTGCGTCCTCAACTTATTATTTTTGTGTGAAGTTCCCCACCAAGAAAATGCTTCAAGACCGTTAAAGGTGACCAAGTTGATGCAAGGGGTTGTTTGATTTATTCTTCGTCTCTTTTCAATTCCGCACCGATATCTAGTAAACAAATATTTGTAATAGATAATGAAAAATAATGTGAAGAATTGAATGACAAAAAAACGAGTAAGAAAAGAAGTCACAACGACCTCGACTCAAGAATGGGGCCGGAACCTAAAGAGTTTCTAATCGAAGCCAAGATCGACGACCCCCGTCAAGACGGCACAAGGGCCACCCCGGGGGAAGAACTCGAGAAAGTCAAAGTAGATCCAGCTCGGCCAGATCTAGAAGTCATCATAGGCTCCAAGATACCGGATGACATGACGGGGGAAATCATCGACTTTCTAAAAAAGAACTTGGACATATTCACATGGTCACACAAAGACATGGTAGGGATCGATCCGGAAGTCACATGTCATCGATTTCACATCGACCCAACTCGGAGGCGAATAGCCCAAAAGAGGCGGAAATTTAGCCCGAAAAAATATGCGCACTTGCCGAAGAAGTGAAGAAGTTGCTGGACAACGACCTGATTATGCAGTCCGACCAGCCACAATGGGTGGCTAATGCGGTGTTGGTGAAAAAATCAAACGGAACCTGGCGACTTTGCATTGATTTTACCGACCTCAATGAGGCTTGTCCGAAAGATTTATTTCCCATGCCTCACATCGACCACCTGATAGACAACACGGCTGGGCATGGGATGATGTCATTTTTGGACGCCTTTGCAGGCTATCATCAGATAGCCATGTACGAACCGGATCAACAACATACCTCATTCCTAACGGAGAAGAACCTCTATTGTTGGAAAAGAATGCCCTTTGGCCTAAAAATGCAGGGGCGACATATCAAAGGTTGGTCAACCACATGTTTGCCGATCAAATCGGCAAGTCGGTAGAAGTCTACGTCAATGATATAGTCGTCAAAAGCTTGAAGAGGGAAGACCACCTTGCGCACCTGGCACAAACTTTCGACATCCTAAGGGAGTTTAATATGAGGCTCAACCCTAAAAAATGCAATTTTGGGGTTGAGTCCGGGAAATTCCTGGGGCACTTGGTCAGCAAGCGGGGAATATAGGCAAATCCAGCAAAGGTCAAGGCCATACTGGATATGGGGGCACCTCGAAATGTGAAAGAGGTACAAAAGCTCACGGGTTGCCTAGCCGCCTTGAACAAGTTCATCTCCCGAATGGGGGACAAATGCAAGCCAATGTTTGACACAATCCAGAAGAAATCAAAGTTCGAATGGACACCCGAAAGCCAAGAAGCTCTTGAGAAGATAAAAGTGTATCTGGCAGACATGAGCATTTTATCCAAACCCGTCCCGGGAGAGAAACTCATCCTATATCTCGCGGCTTCAGAAGCCGCTCTAAGTGCAGTACTCATCCGGGCAGAGGGCCAGAATCATTTCCCCATCTACTTCGTCAGTCAGACGCTGAACGAGACCGAGCAGCGTTATCCATCACTAGAAAAGCTGGCGTATGCACTAGTCATGAGCGTAATAAAGTTGAGGCCATACTTTTTCGACCATCAAGTCGAAGTTCTCACCTCCCTGCCTCTAAGGAATGTGCTTCACCAACCTGATACAACAGGTCGATGCCTCAAGTGGGCTATCGAGGTCGGGAAGTATGGAGTGACATACGCACCCCGGCCTGCCATCAAAGCTCAGGCACTAGCCGATTCCATCGTCGAGCTCACCTTCCCTTCGGAGGCCGGGTGCCCAAACAGCCCGCCGTGGGAGTTATTTGTGGATGGGTCAGTGACCTCCTACAAGTCGGGGGCCGGTTTGGTTCTGATAAGTCCGGAGGGCATTTCTTTCCAAAACGCCATTACCTTCGACTCCCTGGCGACAAATAATGAGGCCGAGTATGAGGCACTCATCAGCGGCCTAGAGATGTCGACGGCCATGGGCATCAAATGACTGCAAGTTCATACGGACTCACAGCTACACTAGATGTTTAACGAGTTCTCACTCACACCCAGAATTTAAGTTAGTCCAACTAACTTAAATTCCTTGCTTAACAAAACTTAACCTAACACTCGGTTTGGGTAAAGATTGTTTGGTGTCCAACTAGGGTGAGATTTTCCCTTACATTTGTTTAGCCTCAATGCTAAGGATGAGAAAATCTATCTAAGCTTAGGATATGATATTTATGCTTAGATCCAGGGTAGAACACTCTTGAATATATGCGTGTATTTCTTGTTCAGTGTTCTATGGTGGAAATGATGGATAATTTGACTTTGAAGGTCAATGGTGTTTTTCACGAATTTCACACCCTAAATAATGAAGGAAGAACTTGTATTTATAGTGTGGATTTGAATGTTACCGTTGGAGAAAGTCACATTCAAATCCATACTATTCTGTAGCTTCTGTAGCTTTTTCAGGCTGGTTGTCTTCCTCTCATTGGGTCCACGAATCTCGGCTATAATGAATCCGATCCAATTTATAATCTTGAGATTGGATCCTCGCATCCCGATTTTCTCGAACTCGACTCGATTCTTGACTCAACTTGAGAGTTTATCGATCATCAAGATTTTGGTTGATGGACCATGCGATCAGCATCATCGACGACTTGTCTTCCGAGGAAGTAGCGAGTTAAGAACTCTTTGACTTGTGCACTTCATCTAACCCTCGGTGACTTGACTCGACACGACCTGATCTCGAGTTATCTGATCATCAGTATTTTGGTTCTCAGTGAACATGTCTTCAGTAGACTTGTCTTCAGGCGACTTGTCTTCTGAGGACATCAGAAAAGGTGACTTCTTCTCTCAGTGAACTTGTCTTCAGTAGACTTGTGCACTTCATCTAAACCATCAGTCTTGTTCTGATCTTTGTTCAACCTCATCTGATCTCGATCTTCGTCGATCTCGTCGATCTCATCTTCTCCTCTCCTGATCAACAACCTCTTCTTCCGATTAAGAACATCTTATCATCTAAACCATCGGTCTTGTTAGAATCTTTGTTTCATCTTCTTGTCACTTTGTATGCATTACGTAATCGACGAAGAATTTGTCTTCTGATCTCAGTTTTTTGATCTCTTCCTTTGATCTGATCTCTTTCGATCGAAAAGACAAAGATCATGTCAAGATATCGTATCAAAAGATATCCGATCCGCTTTGTCTACGTTATGGATTATTTGATCATTTTGACTCTTTTTTCTTCTTCTTCTTCTTCTTCTTCTTCTTCTTCTTCTTCTTCTTCTTCTTCTTCTTCTTCTTCTTCTTCTTCTTCTTCTTCTTCTTCTTCTTCTTCTTCTTCTTCTTCTTCTTCTTCTTCTTCTTCTTCTTCTTCTTCTTCTTCTTCTTCTTCTTCTTCTTCTTCTGATTTTGCTCAGCTCATCAGTTAATCTTGGAACTCATCTTACTCATCTGATCTCGATCAGCCTCGTCTGATCTCGATCACGTCTGATCTCATGAGTTCCCCCTTAACTTGTTCTCTTGTTCCCCCTCAACTTGTTATCTGTAGATTAGCTTAAATAACACAAGTTGATAATGTTTTGACATAATTCATCAAAACTAAAATATCCTAACAGAAATAGCTCCTGATGCATGGTATCTGGACAGTGGATGTTCAAGGCACATGACAGGATATAAACAAATACTCACTGACTATGTTGAGCAAAAAGGCCCTCAGATTACTTTTGGAGATAACTCCAAAGGACAGACTGAAGGATATGGAACTCTTGAAGTAGATTCTGTTCATATCCATGGTGTATCATATGTTTCTGGTTTAAAGCATAATTTGCTTTCTATCAGCGAATTCTGTGACAAAGAATTCAGTGTTGAGTTTTCAAAGAACTTATGTTATGTGAAAGAAAATGCTTCACAACAAATATTACTGACTGGTACTAGTAAAGGAAATGTGTATCTTGCTGATTGGAGGCTAACTCCTAAAGATACATGTTTGGTTGCAAAAAGTTCTACTGATACCAGTTGGTTGTGGCATAAAAGATTGAATCACTTAAACTTCAAAACCCTAAACAAACTTGCAAGATTAGCACTTATGAGGGGGTTACCCAATGAAGTGTTCAGTAAAGATCATATATGTGATGCTTGTTAGAAAGGAAAACAAATCAGAGCATCATTCAAAAGCGAAGTAGAAGTTTCTACTGACATAATATTTCAACTGTTACATATGGATCTTTTTGGTCCAGTAACACCTGTGAGCACTAATGGTAAGAAATATACACTTGTGGTAGTTGATGACTACTCTAGATATACTTGGGGTCATATTCTTACTCAGTAAGAAAAAGACTCAGACAAAATTGCCTGAATTACTGAAAAGACTCAGTACTGAAAAAAATCTGAGTGTGCTCAAAATCATATCAGACAAGGGAACTGAATTTATAAACCATATTATATTTGATTATTGTGCAGCAAATAGAATAGCTCATGAAACATCAGCTGCAAGAACCCCACAACAGAATGGTGTTGCTGAAAGAAGGAATAGGACTCTGAAAGAAGCTGTAAGAACAATGATTGCTGAGGCTGATATTCCTAAGAGATTTTGGGCTGAAGCTATCAACACTGCATGCTACTCTCAGAATAGATCCATGTTGACAAAGAATCAAGGAAAAACACCTTATGAGCTGTGAAATGAAAGGAAACCTCTTGTTTCTTTCTTTCGTGTGTTTGGTTGTAAGTGTTTCATACACAATAATGGTAAAGATCAGTTGAAAACTTTTGATAGCAAAGCTGTTGAAGGAATATTCTTAGGGTATTCTGAAGTCAGTAAAGCCTTCAGAGTTTACAACTGTAGGACCCTTATTGTGGAAGAAACACCTCATGTTGTTTTTGATGAATCTACTTGTGTTCAGAAGAAACAGGAACATGATTCAGGAGATCTGATCAAGAGAATCACCAGACTTAGCTTGAAGAAAAATGATAAAACATCCTCTGAGCCTGAAAAGAAGAAGTCAAAAACTTTATATGAATGGAGTGAATCAGACTCAGACAAAGAAGCTCAGGATGAAAACACTCAGGGTGGTGAAACTCAGGACAATAGTTCTCCTCTGAAGGAAAGCCAACACACTGAAGCTGACCAATCTGAACATACACCAGTTCAGATTCAGGTATGTAATGCCGATGAAGATGTGGTCACAGCTGAGGCAAACTCTGAATCTATCAACCAAGGGGGAACAAATGTCACTGACAATGTTCTGAATGGAATTTCCCCTGAGGAAGATGATTCACTCTCTCCTTTTCTGTTGTTCCCTGAGTTTGATGAATTACCTGAACCTAACATTTCTAATGTTGAGGATACTACTGAAGGGGGAACATCAAGAAGAAAGTGGTTGGATAGTCATCCTACAAGTCATATTGTGGGTGATTTATCAGAAGGTTCCATGGAGAAAGTGCTTTATTCTGCTGCTTCCTATCTGAGAAAGAACCTACTGAGATTGAAGAAGCTCTTCAAGATTCATTCGGGATTACTGCTATGCAAGAGGAGCTGAATCAGTTCACAAGAAATGAAGTTTGGGAGCTAGTGGACAGACCTAAGAGGCACAATGTGATTGGAACTAAGTGGGTGTTCAAGAAAAAGAGAGATGAAAACAACAATATTGTAAGAAACAATGCAAGGCTAGTTGCACAAGGTTATTCCCAAGAAGAAGACTTGGATTATGATGAAACCTTTGCACCTGTTGCAAGACTATAAGCCATCAGATTGTTTCTTGCATATGCTGCTCATATGAGATTCACAGTTTATCAGATGGATGTGAAAAGTGCATTTCTGAATGGTGTGCTTAAGGAAGATGTTTATGTAGAACAACCTCCAGGATTTTGTCAGAATGACCAAGTTTACAGGCTCAGGAAAGCCTTGTATGGTCTAAAGCAAGAGCATGGTATGATACTCTTTCTCAATTTCTTACTGACCATGGTTTTATCAAAGGAACTGTTGATAGAACCTTGTTCAGGATAGAAGATGGGAATGATATCTTACTAGTTCAGATTTATGTGGATGACATCATATTTGGATCTCCAAATCATCAGATGTGTGAGAAGTTTTCTGCTCTGATGAAAGGAAAGTTTGAGATGTCTATGATGGGGGAGATGAATTTCTTTCTAGGACTTCAGGTGAAACAGACTAAGGAAAGAATATTCATCAATCAAGCAAAATAGACCAGAGATCTGATTGCTAAGTATGGTGTACAAAATTGCAATGCAGTTAGAATTCCTATGAATACTAACTACAAGATGGATCCTGATCCTGAAGGTAAATCAGTAAATCACACTGATTATAGTGGGATCATTGGATCATTGTTATATCTCACAGCAAGTAGGCCTGATATTACCTTTGCTGTTGGGATATGTGCAAGATTCCAAGCTAATCCTAAGACTAGTCACATGGAGGATGCCAAAAGATTTTGAAGTATCTTAAAGGCACTGTGAATAGAGGATTATGGTATCCAACTGATGATAACCTTGAATTAACTGGGTATTCAGATGTTGATTATGGTGGATGTAGAATTGACAGGAAATCTACTACAGGAACTTGTCAATTTCTTAGAAGTAAACTGATATCATAGTTTTCAAAGAAACAGACCTCAGTCGCAACCAGTACTACTGAAGCTGAATACATGGCTGCAGGAAGCAGTTGTGCACAGATTCTTTGGCTCAGACAACAATTGAGGGATTATAAAGTTGTAGCCAATGAAGTACCTATATTTTGTGACAATAATAGTGCAATTGCTATTACACAAAATCCGGTATTGCACACCAGATGTAAGCATGTTGATAGCAGACATCACTTTATCAGAGATCATGTTGAAAAGAAGGATATCAGAATGGAGAAAATTCATACTGATAAACAAAGAGTTGATATCTTGACTAAACCTTTGGCTGAATCAAGATTTCAGGAACTATCAGTTGAATTAGGTATGTTGGATTCAGGTGAATGAATTTCACTGAAGGGAGAAGTCCTTCAGGAGCATGAAGTTATTCAGGGGGAATAACTCAGGACAAAATTTTCTCAGGATGGAAATTGAGACTCAGAACAAATTTTGTCAGGATCAGTATTCAGTAAGGTTTATATATTCAAATAATCCTGAAGTTATATTGATACATGCATTAAATTCAGTGGCATTTATTACAAAAGGGTTTACTCAGTAATCATTTGAAATAAATGACAAAAGGCCTGAACTTTTAAAGCGGGAATATCTTTGACTGAAAAGACGAACAATCGTCTCGATTTCCGTTAAACAGCCATTTGTCAACCTATAAACTGCTACTTGCCTATTGTCCAGAAAATTAGCCAAAAATAGCCATTTTTTTCTCGAGATTTTCTTTAAATCTCAACCATTCATTGTATTATCGAGATTTAATCACAACCATTGATCTTTATTTCACAGATCATATATAAACCAACTGTTAGCCCTCATTCGTTTATTTCTCACATTTAAACGATCCGAATTCTCAAATCCTCAAACGATTCAAAATCCTAAAAACCCTTATTTCTCACTACCCAGAAATTTCTCTCGAAATGGAGTTTCCTAATTACTCGAAGATCAAAGTTCTTGCGGAGACAGAGAAGTTGTACTTTGAACATGTAGTAGCCATGATCGACAATAAAGCTACTAAGGTGGAAGAAGAGGCGTTAAACATGTTGCGAATGGCTCGATTGTCATGGCTGGTGAGCAATATGCCGGATTCAGAACTATGTCAAGAGGTGTTGCAATTTGTCGTTAACCTTCGAGAAGGAGGACTGGTTTCGTAGCTATGTTTTGGAACTTATGCGAAATCAAAAACAGAGGTGGTTTGCACCAAGCAGGTAATACTCTCTTTAGAAGACATTATTTCTGAGTTTGAATTAAACGATAAAGGAGAAGATCCAGCATTGTATATGTTTGGAAGAGAACAAGAAATTTTGGATAGTTTTGCAGAAACTAAGGTGGAGTTGAAAGGGGCTCTGCATAAACGGTGTTTACAGCCAAAATACATAGTATTGATTGATATTGTGGCCAAGTGCTTGATGAGCACTTCTGGAAGTCTGGAGCAAGTGTGCAGAAATAAGTTGAGGCTCATGGCTGCAATAGAGAACTCACCCTCTATAGACTTCAACTGGTTGAAATTCTTGGTGGACTGCATTCTTCACCAAAATCAGAAGCTGAAGTATGCAAAAGGTGCATTCACCAAGAATGAGAAGGTATTGTTTGGAACAAAGATTAGTTTTCTAATCAAAACCTTGATCAGAGATAACATGTTCTTGTTATCTGGAGTGGAATTTTCCCGGAATAGGATCATGTTCCGAAAGCCAAAATCCCAGAAGAAGGAAATAAGCTAGAGCTCGATGATTCAGGAGGATCCTGAGGATCAGGAAGATTCAAGTTCTGATCAGGATGATGTGGTAATTGCTAAAGTTGTCCAGAAGCCTGTCAGGACAGCATCAGTAAAACATCCTGAGGCTTCAGGACAGGAGGAAAGAACAAAGAAATCTCTTGATCTTCTGAGGATAAAGAGGGAGACCGGAGACAAACTGAAGCAAAAGGCGTTGGCACCTCAGAAGAGGAAAATACTTCAAACTATAGCCGAGAAAGAGGCCAGTGAAAGTTGAAGAAATTCATACTGAGGCCCAACAAGGAATAAAATCTCCACTACAGATGCTTGCTCAAGTGGTGAAGAACGTTCAGGAGAAGGATACTGAAGAAAATGTATTCTCAGAGGTACTTGAAACTTCCCTGAGCACTGATAAAATATCTCAGGAGATTTTCAAGGGACCTCAGGAGCAGACAGAATCTCAGGATCTGCTGAGTTTAGATACTCTCCTGACAGAACCCTTCCTTGACCCTTCAGCTCTACAACTCATCCAATCAGAGCCTGATGTTTCTGAGAGTCCTGAATTAAAGAAGGGCGAAGCAGAAGAAACTGAATGGCGAAGCAAAGGGGAACTGTTCATCCTAGACAGATACCCTGAGCTGAACGCATATCCTGACCTTCAGGATCTTTTCTTCAGGCTCAGGATAACGGTCTATATCCTGAACCAGACACTCCCGGAGATGCTAAACATAGCCTCCTTCAGAGGAGAGGATTAGTGGAGTGCTGAGACTGTTGCTTTGACAGAGTTCTCCGGTTTCAGGAAGACCAAGTTTAGGATGAAAGTTACTGATTTTGATGAGCTTGTGAAAAGGAAGGTGGCCGAGAAGAGGAATGCTGAGGCTGGTGAATCCAGTTCTCATAATCAGGAAGAAGAAAGGGATCAGGGAGGAACAGGAGGAAAAGAAGCTTAACAGGAGAAACAAGCTGAGAGAGAAATAGAGAAAGAAATTCAAGCTGAACAGCCTGATGTCAGACAACCTCAGACTGAAGTTAGCACTCTTCAGGTACCTTTTGACACTATTGTACATTATGCCGAAGTTACTGAAGTACCTAGCTTTAAATATGATGTTTATGATATGCAGACTGAGGCCCGTTTGGAGCACCCAGCTCAGATGGAGACTGTTGTACAACCTCCAGTGATTGACTTAACTCCAATCCTGGATGGGTTGAAGAAGATAGAGCCAGTCTTAGAGAAGATGACTCAGATGGAATTGACAATGGCTGATCAGTCTCAAAAATTGTAAAGTCTGAGCTCATCATATGATATGCTGCAAATTCAAACTACACTCTCAGATAAGATTACTATACTTAATGAGAAAATTGATGGAGTAAGGACAGAGCTTAATGCAAACATGGAGCAGAGGTACCAAGACAGAACTGCATATCTTGAGACCAAGCTGGTTGAGAAGAATGAGCAACTAATTAAATCAGTTGTTGAGGAAATGAGCACTCTGCTCATGACCAAGATGACAGAGATGATGCACGATGCCTTCTCAACACAGTTTGCTCCACTTTCAGAAGAATTTTCAATGGCCAAGAACTACATGATGAGACTGGAAGATGAGCATGATCAGCTGGCTGGGGAAGTACGCAGTTTAGGCAAAGAACAGTACTATATGGATACTGCATTGTCCCAACTTCTCCCAAGGTATGATGCCAAAAAGGGGGAAAGACCAAGTTCAAAAGGACAATTGGATAAGTTGTTGGCACAAACCTTGGAGAAGAAAGCCCAAAAAGAAGCTGAAGCAAAGAAAATCTTGGATGCTCTGAGTGAGATTGAAGCCACTGAGAAACTGAAGTTCAAAGAAGTTGAAAAACTTGGCCTCACTCAGACATCAGAACAGATTGCTCAAGAAATCATTCAAGAGAAGATGATTGAAAGAAGGAGGGTTGAATCAAGCAAGGCTGGTGAAACCCAGGCTAGACAAAAAAAGAGGAAGGCTGTAGCCTTCGTTGAGCCAGAGAAGAAGAAGAGAGCAAAGGTAACAAAGCCTATTCAAAGGAAGTTTGTGGTTGATTTTGATGAATCTGAGAAAGAATCTGAGGAAGCTGAGCCTGATACACAACCATAGATCTTCGATACGAAGAAGACTCTGAAAGCCCTGCAAATTGAAAAGAATAAAAGAACTGCTGCTTCAGTATCTGGTGCTCCACTGATCAAAAAGAAGAAGGAAGAAGAGCAGAAAAGAAGGGGTGTCTTCAAAAAGTTTATCAGCAAAAGGAGGGGAACTGAGAAAACTCAGAAATGGCCACACATTGATAAATGGATACCTTTACAGATCAATGATGCATGAGAGGAAATCAAGAGAACCTTCTGGTTCTATTATGATATTTCGAGAGAATGGAGAGGGAGCGACTCAGATAAGAATGAAGCATTCATTGAATATCTGCTGACATTCTATCCTGAGTATCTGCAAAAATGGATCAACTTGGCAGATGAGAGTAATACTCAGATTGTAGCTCCAGGGCCATACATGTACCCAACTCCAAGGTTTGAGAATGGCTATGTAAATGAGGCTGTCATCTCTCAAGAAATTGCTCAGTATGCCCTCCAGCTAGGCCTAACAGGAAACAACCCAGAGATCATCAAGGAAAGAGATGAATTGAAGAAAAGATACTATGGGATGTTCAACTTGGAAGTGTCCAGAGGATGAGATTGAAGAAGACTGAAGACTATGTACTTCTGAATGCTTTCTTTTGATTTTCATTGTACAATGTAATTCTCACCCTTCATCAATGAAAAGTTTATCTTTTGTGATTGAATAAGATAATATCTCATTATCTTTTTACATGTTCTTACTTATCTGATATGCCATTTGGATGTAACAGATAACTGAAACCTGAGTGATAGGTTACGTTTTTTTTTTGTAACAAGGTGGTTTTGGCATCATAAAAAATGGGGAAATTGTTGGGAGATGAATTTAAATAAAGATTTTGATTAGATCCCAAAACCACTGAGTATGACATGTTCAGGATATCTTGATAGTACAGGATCAGGTTTCAGTATAGAATAGTTCAGAAGATATCTGCACCATGTATAGTCAGCAGATATAGATCAGGGAATTTTAATGTACTGAAGACTCAGAAGAATCCTGAAGACTCAGAAGATTCCTGAGAAACTAAAAGGCCCTGAAACAAGAAGTATACTGAAGACTAAGAATGTACTGAGGAGCTCAGAAGAATCCTGAAGACCGAAGATCCTGAAGACTGTTTGTGTATTGAACAAAAAGGACCCTGAACCACTATCTTAATGAAATAGTGTTGTGTTCCTTCCTAGTACAAACAAACAGAATGTAAGATATTTGTGGACATTAAGGAACATATCAGCTCAGAAAGGTCAACCTAAATAAAGCTGTTTGTTTGTCTCTGCTCAAAGGAAGATTTCGACCAATGAGGAGGCAACAACAACGTACTTTACTGACACTGAAAGTGACATCTCACTGAAGAAATGTCAGAACTGATATCTTCCAGTTCATAGAAGTTGGTGATTGGCTACGTGACTGCATACTTCCTAATACATGCAAGGGTGTGCTCAAACCCTAGAAATAGCCTTGATGCTATCTCTTCCAACGGATAGTTTTTCAAGTGTGACCTTGGAGAAGTTGCCTATAAATACCAGTGACCTTCACCATTGAAAGGTTACGGGAAATCAAAGCAACTCCAGAGCTCATTCTTATTCTTGCAAATTGAAGCACTCGAAAAACCTAAGATTTCCCAAGTGTTTCACATTGAAGAGAGCTCATTTTACTAAGCCTAGAATTGTTATATATCCAAAGCTTAGTAGATATATCCTAGCCTTTGCATCTGTTCTTATTAGAAAGGATATCTCACCCTAGTTGGAAACCAACCCAACCCAAACCCTATTATTATGTAGTTTGAGTGTGTGTGTGATTGTTGGTGAGAAAGAGTTGTAAAGAGTGAGTAAGCTGCAGTTGAGTTCATCCAGAAAACTCTAGAGGAGAAGTTAGTAAGCTACTTGTGGTAGTCTGAAAACTTGTGTGTGTTGAGTTAGTAAGTTGCAGTAGTCAGCCAAAAAACTAAATGTAGAAAAGTTAGTAAGCTGCTGTGTTCAGCCTGAAAACTTTAGGTGATAGTGTGTTAAGGAATTTCTCTGAAGACCAGAGAGAGTGGACGTAGGAGCTTTGCCTCTGAACCACTATAATTTGCTGTGTTGTTTTCTTTCTGTATTGCATTTTAACTGTTGCATATTTTCACTGAAAGCATACTGATTTTCCTGATATTCAATTGGAAACAATCCACCGAACTTGCATCAAACTTGATCACAGCCTTAACCACTGTTTTACTAAGGAAAGAATTTTCAGCAATATAAAACAAGTATAAACTTAGGGCCAACACATTCCGCACTCTTGATTAGCTAGAACAGATAGTTACCAAACTGAATTAACTCTACTGAGTATTCAGTAAGATAATTATCTGATACAAGCTTCTCAGGAACTCTGATAAAAGTCAGTATCAGTTGGGCTAATCTAAAGCTACTGAAAGCTGCTCAGGATCACTGTCTCAGTAGACTTTGACTCAGGGCAATTTGTGCTTCTCAGGGCAAAATTCTCAGGACATCCTGACCCTTCTGATCTCAGTAAAGGAAAGTTTTAAAAATCACTGAACACGTGTATTCCACCCCATACACGTGTAAGACTCGTTTGCACCGGGACCAACAAAATTTATGTATATCGACATATTTTCATTTTAATTAGAGATTTTAGAAAATACTGAGTAGACCCTGTTACTAAAAGATGACATCACTTCAGAGGGTTTGCGAGATAAACGTCTTGTAAATTAAAACCATTTAGTATATTACTATTTCAGTTTGACTTATTTTTCATAGAAATATTGATTTAAGAACATTGAAATATTCATAAGACATACTCCCCCAGTTTAATAGTTATTGTGATAATTAGAACAGTTTACTAAAAAACCTACTAATAACAAAGTTATGAAAGTGAGTAACTATACAGAAAAAAACTACATCTGCTGATAAACGTAATTGTACAAAAAACAACGTCAATTTTGAATGATCGAAATGATACTTCATCATACTTTCCAAAAAAAAAAAATTAGTAAAAGGGTTGGCTTCTCTTGCGGACTCACCAACACCAACAAACATCCATATTGGAGATCAAATCATGCACTTGCATCTCTTTTTCAAGGGCTCAACCAACCAAGTGTCACTTGCATATTTTCTTAGTGTACGTCTAAAGGGCCAAAATCTCATGTCATGTGTCAAATAAACCACAAAATCGGAAAAAAAAATCAATTTATGTGCTAAAATTGGATACACAAATTTACACATAAATGATTTAAAAAATCATAAAGAAACATACAAAGATGAAATTAAGTGTGTCCATTTTCAAATTTGGAACAATTTTTCATCGCCCAGTAAGAACTTAAGCTGCGACATTGACATTAAAAAATACTTGTAAACAGATACATTGAAATTTCCAAAATATTTGGTTGTTAAAGAATAAGAGTTAAAATCAAGCGTCATGAATTTGCAAGAATGTAAAAGTCTCACATTTATTTTAGAGGCAAATTAAGAGAAAAAAAAATCTGAATTTTCTTGTGTTGTTTATTTCTCCCACCTTGATTGATCCAAAAACATTTCAATTTTAAATTTCTTAGAGAGTCTTTCTGTGAATGATTAATAAGGTGAAATGTATGAAAAAATTCCATGACAGAAACAAAGTAATTAGTCTTTAACACCTAAAGTTAGATTGTGAATCTTATGTTAAGTTTCAAATAAATTTTTTTCATAATGAACTGCACTTGACTAACTTTTTTACATAAACTGATTTCTTAGGTATATAAAAAAAAAGTAAAAAAAATTAAGAAAATTTATGATTATTATAATCCTGAACCTTAATCTTATTTTATATGAAAAGCCAATTGTCGACGAATCTTATTTAATCCAATAAAATAAATAAAAAATAAATGAAAATAAAAAAGGGAAAAATATTTAACATGGACGGAAATTAAGGACCAAAATCAACTTTTTCGTCCTTTTAGCTGGTTAGAATTTAGGACGAAAAAGTTGATTCGATAAACCTATTTTAGCTAGTTCAAGAACAAAAAGATTGAATTTGGAAAACTTAAGGGATATTTAAAAAGTTGAAAAAAGCTAGCGGACTTAAATCAAAATTAATGAAAGATAAAGAAAAAAAAACACTTTTATACTATTTTTTAATATTGTGCATGCAATATATTTAAATTTCTTATTATAATTTATAAACTAAATGTATTCTTAAATATAATATATATGCAATTGTATATCATGTTGGTTCAACATTTGTTGTATTCACTTTATTAAAGTATTATTTCAATACATATTTAATAGTATTGTATAAGTTATAATTATATTTTTAAGTACTTATACATTATAATCATTATATTTAGTTTTTTTTAATTATAATACAAACTAATAAAAAAGATTGATACCCAATAAATAAAATTAATAAATATTTGACATCTTAAGTTTCACACCACGCAAGAAAAATAATAACCAAATCAACAAAACTCTTCCAAAAAAAAAAAAAAAAAAAAAAAATTAACAAACAATCATAGAGTCTGTGTAGGTTTTTTTTAATTAAATAATTTATCAAACAATTATTGAATAACTATAAATTTTTGGCAATGTTCATTTTAGACTGGTCAACGCGTTGAACATTAGCAAAATTTTGGATTCTTGACGATCACATTCTTTCAGCAAAATTTTGTATGGAATCTTCCCCAATTTTTAATTTGTCACACTTCATCTATATATGTTGTCTTCTTGCCCTCCATTTTCAACCTTTTTCCTATTTTTATTTGCTTTCACATTAGAAAATAATTTTTAAGAAAATTCTCCAAGATGTTTAGAATACCATTTGATGATCTTTATACAATTTGAACTCAATTTTGGTCCTTTTGGACCAAAATGGAAAAAAAGAAGGCTAAAACTGACTAATTGAAAATAATAAAAGAACTTAAATGAGACCAAAACTTGCTTCAATTTTGTTAGAAAATCATGAGTGCAAATGTTTAATGATAAATTATCAGTCAATTAACCCCCATATGAAATTTGAATTCTCTTTATGTATATTTTTACAATTCAAGAATCTAATGAACATTTATTGTGAAACTTTATATATAAAAAAAATATATGTCCCAAATATAGGATTAAGAGGATTATAGGGCAATATTTTACATATATCATTAATAATAAACATATTTATAGGCTATTTTCCAGAATTTAATTTTATGCTCAAAATTATAGTATTGTATTAAATAAGACTAACTAATAATAACATATTCCTATGATTATTTAATTTTAAAAAATAGCAATATATAATTCTTACAACAAAATTGTTATTTTTACAGTAGCAAAATTTTAGTCTATTTGACAGTTGATTGACTCATAATTTCTTAGCAATATATTGCCTCCAAATTAGAAGAAAGAAATAGGAGACACAATAGTCAGGATGTTATTACAATGGCAAAAGAAAAATCTCAAAACGCGTAAACAATTTCTCTCCCTTGCTCGTCTATCTAACAAAAAAAAATTCATATATACATATTTCAAAATAACGCATTACATTCCAAGAGATTTTACGACAACACAAATACGACATAAAATTATCAGTATCACATTACTAAATCGTTATACAATTTTTTAATTGTATTTAACATCTATTACAATTCTCAAATTTAAGCTTAAACGCAAAAGAAGTAGGCTGAAAAAACTACATTCCATTAAAAT
The DNA here is from genome assembly GCA_037126765.1 of Stenogyne calaminthoides. Lineage (NCBI taxonomy): Eukaryota > Viridiplantae > Streptophyta > Magnoliopsida > Lamiales > Lamiaceae > Stenogyne > Stenogyne calaminthoides. Next base: position 11,209,044 of record JBBCBC010000017.1, on the reverse strand, counting down.
ATGACATTATAAAATAGCGACCCAAACAAACTGGACCTAAATCAATAGAATAGCCTCGCCAATGTTTTAGAAGATTCAATGACTGTCGTTGAAAATTGTAAAAAGACCTTGAGACACTTTTAAGCAAAAGCGCGAAGATCGCCAATTCAATAGAATCTAGATGAACCTACAAATTTATATGCAAAGAAAAATCCATACGTGATGGAACTTTAATCCCAAATCAGACGAATATAACAAATGAATTAGAACCAATAAACTGGAAATACTATAATCAAATAAATAAATAAACAAATTGAGAAAAAAATTATATGGAGAGACGATTCGAGATTGTCAGTAAAATTATAAAGTAGAGACGTTGTATTCTTAATTTAAGCCACTAATCGGGCATGTGGATTATATCAATAAACATTAATCAAGATCAAAAAAATATTAAGTGGTTTGTTATGTTGGATTACTAAAAATTAAACAATTTTATATAAATATGTGTGCTGCTCTTAAATTGGTATAAAGAAAGTATTAAGACAAATTTAATGCACAAAATTTTGTCTCCATGAATATCATTTAGAAGTAATTATGTTTAATATGTAGTATTAAATTTAATATGGTTGTTGGCATATTACATGGTGTTTAAATGATATGATTCCATTTGGTGATTTTATTGAATTAAAGTTTATTGTCTTTATTTGGATGACAAACATAGAATGAGCAATACGTCCCCCTAGAAAGTGAAGCTATACCACTGGATGCTACATTAATAATAATTCCGCCATTAGACCTTAAACTTGCAGACAATGTCTTCCAAATTAATGTTTTTCCGGTTCCACCGTATCCGTACACAAAAAATATTTAATCTTTTCCAGAATGAACGATCTTGAGTATTGATTCATAAACTTTGTGTTGTTCATCATTAAGTCTATTCATCAAATACTCAAAATCATTCTTTAAATCTGATTTATTGTATGCAAACTTCATCATTAACAATCTATTTCGAGGTGAATAATTAGGGTCGGAGTCTGCTATAGACATACCTTCAAAGTACTACTGCAGAGCCTTGCTTACAACCCTCAACATTTTGTCTGTTTCTATAAGACAACTGTTCTTTTTTTTCATCGGTCGTCGTCAATTCTACATAAAATAAAAACTAAATGTATGTATTACTTAATTTGATAATACTTGGAATAATCACATATTATATAAGCTATATGTATAATAAATAATATTTTATTGCTGAAATAAAAAAATATTTATTGTCTTTCAATTAATTCTTTTACATATATGTCTTTTATACAGTATTTCATTTTTTTTATATTTGCGATTGAAATAAGTTTACGTGAAACTTTTGTGAAAATATACTCTATAATATTTTCAATGATTTACCTACTCATTGGTAGTTAAATTTTCTAACTAAAATTTCATAGTTTTATAAGTTTGATTTAATTTAATTAATAATAATTTTTTCAGTGTTGAAAGTTTTAAAAATGTTAAAACAAAATAAATTATATAAAATTTATATTTAAATACATCACAATTTTTTTTTTAATAGGTGGTTTTTTTATTGAAGGACACTTAATCTGCATACAATTTTCATAAAATAATACGTGGCATAATTATTTGTTTGATTGGATCCAACCAATAATCAATTAGTATTAGAGGATGAGATGCATAAAATGAAAATCTAGGAAAATAATTATATATCACTAAATCAAATTTTACAACTGTTAATATTAAAAAGAATTAATTTTTAAATGAATCAAACAATTCAATCTAAATTATGACAATTCTAACAATGTTTAATCACCTTAATAATACTATAAGTTTTAGAAATATATAAAATCTTAAAAACTTAACTACTTTAATATTATAAGGTTGGGTTTTCCTACGGTCAGAAAAGACTTCGCCATTCCTGACCGCAGGAAATCAATAAGAAAATGCCACATCATCTATCTTCGCCATTAGCGATTTGGTTTCGCTGTGAGGCAAAATAATTTTTTTAAAAAATAATAATATAAAATTACTAAAATATCCTTATAATAATATTAAAAAAATATAATATTAATAATCAATTAAAAATAATATTTAAAAACATCTCATCATACATGTTTAACTTTTTTTTCTTATTTTTTTCGAATCAAACTAAAAATCCTATTATGAACATCTAGTACAATTCAGAAAAATCAAGTTAATTAAAAAAACCCTCTTCATGAATATTTCATTCTTTCTTGACGATGTTTTAGTTCATAGTATGTCTTCTTTCTTGAATCTAATTAGTACATACGAAGAAAATGGGATTCTTTGAATCTGTGTTGAGGATTTCGATTAAGAATGCATAAGACAAAATTCTTTTAGCCTATGTTGAGATCTCAATTGAAGATGCATATTCTATTGTAAATATTCCAGAAATAGAAAACTACTCATTAATCAACAACACTTCTCTGGTTGCTTCACTATTTCACCAAAAGTTACAACAAGAACAGGATCGCTCACTAAAGTGATGAAATCTCTAATTATCCCTCACTATAATCTCCCTCCCAGCACATGAACAAAGGACAATCCTCACAACAGACCCATTGTCTCCCAAAAGCAATGCATACGCTATAGCCAGTTTCTCACTATGATTCATCACAATCTGTCGTTTATCATCATCGCCAATATCATAAACAACAGACTCCCTGATTTGGTTTATACCCATTCTTTTCTAGTGTTTCAAAAGATTCTCAAGAACCTCCTTAATCTCTCCACACCTCGGATTAGTCGAATCTCTTGCATAGAACTCGTGAACGACCTGAGGGGTCGTTTTCATGGCCATTTGCAACAGAAAACTCGATTTCAGCGCTCCAAACAGCTGATTCAAATTCAGAAATTCGAAAAAAAAAAAAAAAGTTCAATTGAACAAAAGTTAAATCAATATCATAATCATCCAGGCACGCCTGCAAGTTTATTCATCCACGCACGACTGTCGACGGAGATCGGAGGGTTACAGTACAACGAGAATGTGTTTCGATGCCTATTAGGGCTGAATGAATCATAAATTTTTCGTTTATGTCTATAATTTTGATATGTTTAAAATATTTTGATTTGAAAATGAAAATATAATTTTATAATTAATGATTATTTTTAAGTATAATGGTAATTTGGTTATTTTATATTTTTTAAAATTTTAATTTTAATTTTTTACTATCGCGATTGCATATAGCAAAGTGCAAACGCAGTAATGCGAAGTGCAATCATATTAAATGAATCTCATTCGTTTGATCAATAATCCAGTGATAATTAGAGAATTTTTAACGTCAGGAATGACAAAGTCTTTCCTGACCGTAGAAGATCCCTATAAGGTTTACCATATACACAAACAAAATAAGTTACTTGATTGAAGCCAACCAATCTGATCATCAACTTTTGTTTATAAGAATTAATCTACATACAATTTTCATAAAATAATACTTGGCATAATTATTTGCTTTATTGAATCAAACTAATAATCAATTAGTATTAGAGGATGAGATGCATAAAATAAAAATATAGGAAAATAATTATATATAAAAAAAAATTACAATTTTTAATAATAAGAATAATATAATTTTTAAATGAATCAAGCAATCCAATCTAAAATATGACAATTCTAACAATGTTTAAACACCTAAATAATACTATAATTTGAGAAATATATAAAATCTTAAAAACTTAACTACTTTAACATTAGTTAACATACATTTTTCATAAAATAATACGTGGCATAATGAGTTGCTTGTTTGAATCAAAACCAATGATCAATTAGTATTAGAGGATGAGATGCATAAAATAAAAATTTAGGAAAATAATTATATATCACTAAATCAAAATTTACAGTTTTTAGTATTAAGAATAATATAAATTTTAAATTAGTCAAGCAATTCAATCTAAAATATGACAATTCTAACAATGTTTAAACACCTAAATAACACTATAAGTTTGAGAAATATATAAAAACTTAACAACTTTAATATTATAAAGTTTACCATATAAACAAACAAAATGAGTTGCGTGATTGAAGCCAACCAATAATGATCATCAACTCACTTTTTTCATTTTTTATAAGAATTAATCTACATTCAATTTTCGTAAAATAATTCATGGCATAATGAGTTGCTTGATTAAAGAGAACCAATACTAAATTAGTATTAGAGAATGAGATGCAAACAATCAAAATCTAGGCAAATAATCATATATAACTAAATCAAACTTTACAGTTTTTAATATTAAGAATAATATAATTTTTAAATGAATCAAGCAATTCAATCTAAAATATGACAATTCTAACAATGTTTAAACACCTAAATAATACTATAAGTTTATGAAATATATAAAATCTTAAAAACTTAACTACTTTAATATTATAAGGTTTACCATCTACACACATAAAATGAGTTGCTTGATTAAAGACAACTAATAATGATCATCAACTTCTTTTTATAATAATTAATCTATATATAATTTTCATAAAATAATACGTGGCATAATGAGTTGCTTGATTGTATCAAACTAATAATCAATTAGTATTAGATGATGAGATGCATAAAATGAAAACTTAGGAAAATAATTATATATCACTAAATCAAAATTTACAATTTTTAATATTAAGAATAGGGTTTAAATTTTTTGTAGTCCTTTAACTTTGCTTCGTTTTGAAAATGGTCCCAATTGTTTTGACTTTTTGATTTTGGTCCTGTAAGTTATCAAAAATTTTAAAATTGGCCCTTTAACCAGTTCTAGCAGGTCACCAAACAGGTAACCGTCACTTATGTAATTTTTTGTTTTTTTCTTTAATTTCGAAATGTCACCTAAACTTTTTTAATCCAAATAATTTGTGTCGGGATTTTTTTTCGTATTTTTATAGGAAGTGGGAGCGGTTTTCTTCGTATATTGATTTAATTTTTTATTTTTGGGTCAGTTTAGACCCAATAAATCGACCCGATTCGCTTTGTATTTTAATATACAAATGGTTTTAAACTCGTCCTAAAACCCGACCAAAATTATTAGGATTAAAGAAGTTCAAGTGGTTCTTCGAAATTAAAGAGAAAAATAAAATAATTACATATGTGGTGTTTACCTATTTGGTAACCTGCTGCAGCAGGTGAAAAGGACCAATTTCAAAATTTTAGAAAACTTACAGGACCAAAATCAAAAAGTCAAAACAATCGGGACCAATTTCAAAATGATACAAAGTTATAGGACTACAAAAAATTTAATCCCTTAAGAATAACATACTTTATAAATAAATCAAGTAATGCAATCTAAAATATGACTATGCTAACAATGTTTAAACACCTAAATAATACTATAAGTTTGAGAAATATATAAAATCTTAAAAGCTTAACTACTTTAATGATCATCGAATGCTTTTGTTAAGAATTAATCTACATACAATTTTCATAAAATAATATGTGGCATAATGATTTGTTTGATTGAATCCAACCAATAATCAATTAGTATTAGAGGATGAATTGCTTGATTTACCATATACACAAACAAAATGAATTGCTTGATTTATCATACAATAGAAGCTCGAGTATTTTGTGAATTAGGAATTTGTGACCAAATATGTTTCGATAAATTTATGAAAATCTTCGTTTAGTATTTGATACGTTCTTTCTTTTCCAAATCTTTACAATTATAATCATAAATGGTGTACAAACAAATCTATTGATATGGAGTAGTAATGATATTCAGTAAAAACAACTACAATAGTAATGCTATAAAAACAAACTAATTATCAAAAGTAACATAATTGTCTAATTCCTTCTACACAACTATAATCTTTGCTAAAATAAAAAAGCATCATGATAAGATTATTTTTATAAAAACGATTGTTGGGCAGTAAAATTAATAAAAATTAAAATCTATAACCCTAATATTACAGACTTCCTTCAAGTATTTAATTTTCTTCAACTTCTTCAGAGGATCCACACCGTTCACCATATATATACGACATGCAAATCGTCAATGTCTGTGAGATAAATAATTGGCTTGAAATGTCGTTGAGATAAACAATTTGCTTGGAAATAGGAACACGCTCGGTTCCAATCTCATTAGTATCATATAAAACTGACAGAATTCCTAACTCATTTAGAATTGTCCTAAAATTAAGAGTAAAAAAATATATAATTCTTAATACACAAAAAATAAAATGAAACTACGACTAATGAGATTGAAAAAAATGGAGTGTAAAACTTGGAGTGTAAAACTTCTCTTTATATAGGTTGGAGAACCAAAAATTTGTCCTCGGAATAAGCAAGTAATAAAGAGGCAATTAATTTCTTTTATGTATTTATCAAAACTACTATGAATAAATTGTGTAACAAATGTATGGTTGAGATTGATTGTTGAAGATCTAACAGTGGAGGAAAAAGAGCGGGAAAACAAAAATGGTAATATGTAGGTGTATTATATATTTATAGATAGATATATATGTATACATATCTATAATCTCTATAATGCAAAACATATAAAAGATGATGTGTCAAATGATAAAATGATGTGGCAGCTGATGTGGCAAAGCCACATTTCTCTATTTCAAATCCCTCTAATCTCATTTAATTGTAGTGTTGCTTTAATCTCAGCCATTGATTTTTTTTACTATTTTCTATAAATTATCACATATCTTATTCATTATTCATTCTCTCTCTCTCTCTCTCTCTTTTATTTTTTTGCAGGTAATTATTTTGATTCATTGTGATTATTTGTTTTGTGTTTCATATTGTGCAGATCATTCTCATATTTCTTGATTTGTGTAGATCATTCAAAAACAAATTATATTTCTTTTTTTTTTGTGTCGGTGTGAGGCTTGGTATCTCAACCTGTACAGTTGGTATAGGAGTTTGCCCTCTTATTTCATTTAAGGTAATCTCACTTTTGGTCTTTCGATTGTTCATAAGGTCTTCTTCCAAAAATCTAAAGTGCGTACTTATTACCACCTTCTGGTCTTCGGGACCATAGAACATGCACCCTTTCGTTCCCATGGGATATCCTATAAACAACCTTAGTTCGAACGTCGTTCAACTTACGGCTTCCTTGCTTTAAAGACGATGCCGGACACCCCCAAATTCTAAGATGTCTCAGATCGGGCTTGCGCCTCGGTCCACAACTCTTTAGGGGTTTTGGGAACCGATTTGATGACACCAGATTCGTAACATGTTCATTGTTTTCCAAGGCATGACCCCAAAATGGCTTGGGTAGATCTGAATAACTCATCATGGATCTGACAATTTCTAAGAGTATTCTGTTTCTTTGTTCTGCAGCCCCGTTTTGTTGATGGGTTCCAAGGTGTACTAAATCGGGAAACAATGCTCTTGTCTCGATGTAGTTCAAAAACTCATCGCCGAGGTATTCGCCTCCCACGATCGATCGAGAAACTTGATACTCTTTTTTCCTATGATTCTCCACTTCGGCTTTAAACTCCTTGAATTTATCAAAGGTTTCCGACTTGTGTTTCATGAGGAAAATGTACCCGAACCTTGAGTAATCATCGATGAAGGTCACGAAATACTCATAGCCACCTCTAACTTTGATTGACATTGGACCACACACGTCAGTGTGAACGATTTACAATACTTCTGTGGCTCTATTCCCCTTGGCTCCAAATGCCCTATTGGTCATTTTACCTTCCAAACATGATTCACAGGTTGTAAGTGGTTCTAGCTGTAGGTCCGACAGTGAACCATCTTTCACCAACCTTTGGATCCTATTCAGATTAATATGACCCAATCTTAGATGTCATAGAAGTGTCTCATTAACATTTTCTGAATGTTTTATCTTATTGCATGAAACAGTCGATGTGTTATAAGATGCATTTTGTGAGTGGTGTGCACATTTAATAGTATAGAGATTGTTCCGTAAAGTTCCATGACAGATAAATACATCGTTACGGTAAACAGTAACTTGCTTAGAAAAACGAACAGAATATCCATCATTAAATAGTTTAGAAACTGAAATAAGGTTTTTGCGAAAAACTGGAACGTAAAGAACATCTCTTAAAACTAAAATCCTGTCTTCAAAAGACAGGTGCACGTCTCCCACTGCTTCAGCTGCTACTCTCGTAGCATCTCCCAATGTGATGAGGATCTCACTTCCACTAAGTTGTCGGGTCAGCTTGAACCCATGAAGCAAACATGATTAGTGGATCCCGTATCAACTACCCACGAATGAGAAGTATACGCCGCTAAACAATTTTTAACAATTACTGCGTGAGAATTACCTTTCTTTCCGGCCCTTTTGGGGTTGGAACAGGCAAACCTCCATTGTCCTCTTTCACCGCAGTTGAAGCACTTTCCCTTTGGATTTTCCTTAACACCACCAGCATTCCTCATCTTGCCATTGCCCTTGGCAATAGTTGAGTTTGATTGCTTATGGTTTTTGGTCCTCTTCTTCTTCTTGTCTTCCCTTGGCCTAGAAGATGAAGACACTTACCATCAAAGCTTGAGTTTGGTGTCCCATTAACGTCCCTGCTGAGACCAAAGTTTTGCAACAAATCAGCTAGCGAGGCCAAAGTGCTCAAAACTTTTGGGCAGAGAGTGGAGTACCAAATCGATCTGGGTCTCCAGATCATAATCTGCCCCCAGAACCTCAAGTTTGTTTAGATGGACCATCAATTTTGAGGACGTAATCCCTTACGGGGTTGCCCTCCACCATTTTCAGCGACAACATCTCTCGCAAGGTGATCTGACGAGCCCCGCATTTTTGACTCGTCAGTTGGCTCATCTGGTTTTTGGTGTGTCAAGAATCCACTTGTGCTTTTGTGTAGTTAGGACAATCATAACTTTTCGTTTCCAATCAACATAGTTTCATATACAATTCTATTGACTTTAAGTATATTAACAGTGGATTAAAAGGTTGCGACATGCTGAACTGAAATAAATAGCAATTTGTACAAGTACAAAATATCACATAATTCGATCACTTTATTCATATCAAAATCTCAAAACAATATGAATAAGCATCAGTCGACATCTCAAAACAGTTTAAATAGGTCACGTGGGGTGAACTGTCTATTTAAACACATTCAAGCAGGTTACAAACAAGAACAGTTACAAACCTTTAATTCAAAATTATTAGTCGACTCCCACTTGACCAATATAAAATTGACAGAGACTTCGGGGAAGTATATGCATATCAATTTTATACCTAAGTAATAACCATGATTAAATACAGAATTATTACTTCGCTTTGAACGAGCCTCGTGGGGAGGGTCATCGTCGCCACTAATAATAATTCACAATCATCCTTTTGGGAATTTATTCATGTGAAAACCATCTTTTGGTCGTTCCGGGGAAATTTCTCCAAAAGAATTCACAAATAAATAAATCATGGAGGTCAAATTTGACGTAATTTTATTATCCTGAATAAAATTTGTCAATGAAACATACTTAGTAATTTTCGAAAGTGAGATTTTCTTTAGACAATTCTAAATCATGCAAACACATTTAAACAAATAAAATTGCACGAATTTAAAACAAGCATCAAGACAAAATAAATAAGTCAAGTTACATATACTTGGTTGTCATGGTTTAAATTCCAAATCTTGATCTTGAGAAATCGTCTTTTCTTTTGCCTTCATCGTTCGTCTCGAAAGGCTCCCACTGAATCCGCAATAATTCTTCAAAGAATGTCCTCCGTCTTGGGTTAGGACGACGTTCAGAAAACGAGTAGCTCATGAACCAAAACGCGAGTCGCTTTTATCGCCATCTCGCTCGGCCGCCCTGACTTTTTTTTTTTCGCCGGAAGTATCGTCTGGCGCTGCGTCAGGGGTCCCATACCATACCGCCACCAAACCCGCAAGATGCCCGCCAAAGACGTCGTCCCACGCCCGTCTGCGATCTCGCTTAGCGATGAGCGGCGATCGCTTGAGCCTCTCGGCCCAGCCCGCGTGCTCCCTGCGCTCTCAGACACGTCCGGGGCACTTGGACATTCCGTCTTTTAATCTCCGTCTCCGTCTTCGTTCATGATCCGGTTACAATTTATTTACGAAGAATAAATAAACATAGATCTAGACTAGTCTATTACATTGAACAAATCAAACCAATTCTAATCTACTCGTGGATTTTCTCACGAGGTAAAATGAATTCGAACGAATCGAATTAAAAAACAACAATTTATTTGCATGTAAATAAACACATTAAAATACCATGACAATTGGATACCTGCAAAACAGATCTAACAGTTCTACTATCCAATTTCAATTTTAATGAACAATAATTTAAATTACAATTTAAAAGATCAGAGCCCAAACCAGTGCTCTGATACCAGTTGTTGGGATAACATATGCCAGGATCTATCGGGATGATCTCATAAACACAAATTTAAATTAAAAATTATTACTAGCATGAATTAACCTAAGTGAATTCAAATAATAATTAATCCAACAACGACATGCAAATAATATTTCACGTAAAAGATCCTAGCATTCGGAATTTCTAGGAGTTTACGTAAAACGCATTCGTTGGAGACTCGGCCCGAGATGCATACAAGATCAAGTATCTGGATACCCACCAAAATTCCTTCTCAAGTATTCCCAAGTCCTCGTTCAATAACCCCGGTGGAAGGTTCTCTAATGAACAATTTATAAACAAAGGAAAATAAAATAATTGTTGCACCACCTTTGTGGATTCCAATATTTTCAACACATGGAACTCTAGGGAATGGAAAAAAAAATTCATCCCCTTATTTATATAGAGAAGGTGGACGAAAATTTGAGCCAAAATAGGGTTAGGAAAGATCTTTTCTTGATCTCCAAGAAATCTTGAATATATCTCATATATTCTTCTTTCCATGTGTATTTTTTCACAAAAATCTCACACCCTTATTTAGCTTAAAATTTTCAAAAATAATAGGAGATCTTTCAAGATTGGATCTTTCTTGAATTTATGAGATATTCTTATATTCCTAGAATACATATCTTTTTCCATAAAATATTTCCAAGAAAATAAAGAAAATCCCTCTTCCTATTATTGCTCTATAATTTTCGAAAATTCCCATTAAAGAAGCCAAGTGGGAGATTTCTTGAATTTATGGGATAATCTTGTATTCCAAGAATACTTATCTCCTTTCCATAAAATCTTTTCAAGAAATTTCTTCTCCCTCTATTCTTTAATATTTTCGAAAAAAATAAGGAGGAAATAATGCAACAATAATTTATTTTATTTTAAGCACCTTTTATTTATTGGTCTTTAATTGGGCTACTTGAGGGGCCTTTAGGAGAATTAAGATGGACCTTCCAATGGGCTTCTGAATTCAAATATTGAGCCACAACATAATTCAGCCCATTAATATTAAGTAATGCCACTATATAATTAATATTGCACTATCCAGCTTAATTCATATTACGGTAATATGACTCCCGGTTATTATTTTTCGTGTTTAAGATTATTTAGCCCATCAATTAATTAAGCCACTGAAAAGCTTTATACTGTATTAATTAATATCTTTATCCTTGGAGTAAGGACATCTCAGCTTTATTATCCATACCGAAAAATTAATTCCACTTGTAAGATTTGGTATGATAAAGGTTCCGGGCCCACCAAGGGGGCCAATCACGCATGACATTACAAGCACACGATTCTATGTATTAATTTAGCAACTGTCGTGCAATTAATATTATTGCCCAGGAAGTTTCTTAGAAGGCATGATGACTGAGCCTTGTAAGATATCAGTAAACAGATCTATTCAGTAGACCACCAAAGTCTTTCAGCAAATAGACTATGGCTACCAAAGCAAGTGGTCAAATTGAACCACTGATCTGATACCACTTGTTGGTCGGTCTTAATCGAGTCTCACACGTGTATGGGGGAATACACGTGTTCGATGATTTTTTAAAACTTTTCTTTCATCGAGGTCGGATGGGTGAGTTATCCCGATGATTTTGCCTCGAGAAGCCACGGTTTGCCCTCGAGGCAAAGTCTCATCGAGACAATGATCCTGAGCTTCTTTCAGAAGCTTCAGATTAGTCCAACCGAGCCTGAGTTTATCAGAGATCCTGAGGCGCTTGGATCAAATAGTTTATCTTATCTTGAACCCTCAAGAGAGTTAGTTCGTTTGGTAACTATCCGTTTCTAGCTACAAGTGTGCGGAATGGTTGGCCCTATGTTTATACTGCGTTTTAGCTTTCTTTGAAAATCTTCCTTTTAATAGAACGATTATTAAGGCCGTGGATCACGATCTTGATGCAAGTTCGATGATCGTTCCAACGGAATATCGATGAATTATGCTTCAAATGAAAAACATGCAACAGAGATAATAATGCAAAGACATAAAGCAAAAAACAACACAAAGAATTATAGTGGTTCGGAGACTCAAGCTCCTACATCCACTCTACGTCGCCCTTCAGAGAAATTCTTAACCACTTCCTAAAGCTTTTACGGCTAACTCATCAGTAGCTTACTCTCTTTTCTACTTTGAGTTTTCGGGTCGACTCACCGCAGACTTACTAACTCAAACACACACAAGTGTTCGGACTACCACAAGTAGCTTACTAACTTCTTCTCTAGAGTTTTTTGGCTAACTCACTGTAGCTTACTAACTCTTTACAACTCCAACTCACCAACAAAGCACACACAAACTACCTTAACAAGGGGTTTGGGTTTCTGGTTGGTTTCCAACTAGGATGAGATATCCTTTACAATAAGAACAATGCAAAGGCTAGGATATCTCTACTAAGCTTTGGATATTTCTTATCAATCTAGGCTTAGTGAATGAGCTCTCTTCAATGTGAAACACTTGGGAAATTCTAGGGTTTTCGAGTGCTTCAAATTGCAATAATACGAATGAGCTCTTGAGTTGCTTTGAAATTTCCCATAACCTCTCAATGTAAAGGGTCACTAATATTTATAGGCAACTTCACCAAGGTCACTCTTGAAAAACTATCCGTTGGAGGAGATAGCTTCATGAGTTTCCTCTTATGGTGGTTGATGAACGACTATATTTAGGGTTTGAATACTCCCTTGCATGTTTTAGGAAATATGTATTCATGTAGCCAATCACCATTTTTTGCAGTCTGGAACATAGTACTACTGACATGCTTCGATGTCTGTCGCTTTTCGATTGTCGAAGAAAGTACTGATGTTGTCTTCCTTTGATTGGTTCTTGTCTTCAGTAAATGTAGACAAACATAACGGCTCTTTTTGGTCAATATCTCTGAATGAGATAACCTTAAACAACACTTAGTCTTAGTTCTTTTTGTCTGCATATGAATGTGTTGGGCAATATCTATTTTTCTGAATATTCGCCTTTTTCTCAGTTTTGTAGTCTTGGATAGATATTATTCCGGTGCCTCGGAACATTAAAGGTTATCTTGAGTATTCAATATCTTCATTGAGTCTTGATAACTCTTTGGGTCTTGATATCTTTTTTTCTTGAGATATCTTGAGTCTTGATCTTCGAGTCTTGATTTACTTCATTGAGTCTTGATGTCTTGAGTTTTGATGTCTTGATGACTTATTGAGTCTTGATGACTTGAGTCTTGATGTCTTCTTAGTCTTGATGTCTTAGGAGTCTTCAATGTCATCTCTTGAGTCTTGAGTCTTGATGACTTCTTGAGTCTTTAGTGACATCTTGAGTCTTGATGACATCTTGAGTCTTGATGTCATCTTGAGTCTTGATGACATCTTGAGTCTTGGTGACATCTTGAGTCTTGATGACATCAGGAGTCTTCGGTGTCATCTTGAGTCTTGATGACATCTTGAGTCTTGATGACATCTTGAGTCTTGATGTCATCTTTGAGTCTTGATGTCATCTTTGAGTCTTGATGTCATCTTGAGTCTTGGTTTCTTGAGCAACTTCTTGAGTCTTGATTTCTTGAGAACTTTCTTGAGTCTTCGGTTTCTTGAAACTTACGAGTCTTGAGAATCTTCAAATCTAACTTTGATCTATATCTGCTGACTATCGTAGTGCGAGATAACCCTGCGAACACTCTATCTTGAATCATTTCGATCTATCAAGATTATCCTGAACATGTCATACTCAGGGGTTTTGGGATCTAATCAAAATCTCTTTATTAAGTTCATCTCCCAACACTAAGAAATGAGATATATTTGAGAGAGAAAGACTGGAGTCCTTGCTCCAGAGAATGTACAAGATTTTCAATATTCCAGCAGATCTTCAGAGATTCTCATTTTGAAGAAATCAGAAGATGTTTTTTCTTTAGATCAGATGATAGGTAATTCTTGTACTTGTAATCTTCAACTCTTATATATAAAACAAGTTACCTTTCTGATCTTAAGACAACATCTCATTGTCTTCTGATTTTTGTTGTTTATGTTCTTACTTTCTGCATGGTTATATGTTTGTCTGATTAAGTGTTTTGGTTCCATCAAAAAGGGGGAAATTGTTGAGAAATTTGTATTGAGTTTTGATGGAAGTTCCAAAAAGTTTGTAATAGGACCAGTCAGACCTGTTAGCTGACTGATGACTTAGAATCAGGATAGGATGACCAACTGAAATGTATAGACAGCTGATGTATAAGATAGGTCACATATTGAGGGGGAACTCAATATGTATAGGTCAGGTCAGAAGACAAGTCGAGTCAGAAGATCAGAAGAACAGACAAGTCAGAAGACCAGATGAGGTCAGAAGACAAGTCAAGTCAGAAGACCATATAAGAAGTCAGAAGACCAGACGAAGTCAGATGATCAGGTGAAGACATGAAGCTCAAGTTCAGAAGACCTGAAGATCAGAAGACTACCAGAAGATCAAGACCAGAAGACCTACATCAGCCGAGTCTGCTAGTTGAGCTAAGATAACTTGCACCAGAAGACAAATATGCACGCCTTCGGCCATGCCGTTCCTGAATCACGTCACATCAATCCTGCAGCCTACCAAAAATAGCCTAAAATTCAAATTGCTCTCCAACGGCTATTTGATTTCGAGGTCTATAAATATGGGATCACTCTTAATAGTGAAGACACAGAAATTATCATCAAGCTCAAGCTATAGCAAGATTTCCGCACAAAAAACACAAAACTCAAGATTATTTTATAAGTGTTCATCTCATTGTTCTTAGCATAGAAAACTCGTCCTCTAGCTTTAGTCTACATAAACACTAGGATAGATTTCCAGTTGGAACAAACAAAAATCTTTACCAAAACCCAAAAGTTCGGTTAAGTTTGTTTTGCAAGATTTCAGACTAGGGTTTCTAGTTCTGATTTCTGGGATCGGTTGAGTGAGAACTCTCTAAACATCTGTTGGTTGTACTGTGTTGGACTAACACAATAAACTAAGTCCAGTTGGTTTAGTTGGTGCCCCTTGTGATAGGGAAGAGTGGACGTATGATTGGTTGTCCGAACCACTATAAAAATCTTGTGTGTATTTACTTGCTCTTAACTGCTTTACACTACTGCACACAACTTGGTTTAAACTGCATACATATTCTGAGTTAGGATCAGTCTGCATCAAGCAACTGATCTGATCAGTTTGACACTTTAGTCATCTGATTGAAAACAGACTGCAGAATCTGATTTCTTAAAACTGGTTTTTCACACGGGTTAAAACTAGCTTCCGCACATCAGTTAAACTGATAGACACCGAACTGATTTGCCATCAGGCGATCAGTAAGTTGGATATCAGTCCAAACTGATTCACTCGCACTCTGATCAGGCAACCTGCCATCACACCTGATCTTGCACGAAAAGTTTTCAGAAGTCTATTCATCCCTCCCATCTAGACTTCTGCCCTCACGAAACCCATTCGGGACCTACAGTCCCCTTGGTGGGCCCGGAACCTTTATCATACCAAATCTTACAAGTGGAATTAATTTTCCAGTATGGATAATAAAGCTGGGCTGTCCTTACTCCAAGGATAAAGATATTAATTAATATAAAGCTTTTCAGTGGCTTAATTAATTGATGAGCTAAATAATCTTAAACACAAGAAATAATAACTGGGAGCCAAATTACCGTAATATGGGTTAAGCTGGATAGTGCAATATTAATTATATAATGACATTAATTAATATTAATGGGCTGAATTATATTGTGGCTCAATATTGGAACTCAGAAGCCCATTGGATGGTCCATCTTAATTCTCCTAAAGGCTACTCAAGTAGCTCAATTAAAGTCCATTAAATAAAAGGTGCTTAAAATAAAATAAATTATTGTTGCATTATTTCCTCCTTATTTTTTTCCAAAAATATTAAAGAATGGAGGGAGAAGAATTTTTTTGAAAAGATTTTATGGAAAGGAGATAAGTATTCTTGGAATACAAGATTATCCCATAAATTCAAGAAATCTCCCACTTGACTTCTTTAATGGGAATTTTTGAAAATTATAGAGCAATAATAGGAAGAAGGATTTTCTTGATTTTCTTGGAAATATTTTATGGAAAAAGATATGTATTCTAGGAATACAAGAATATCTCATAAATTCAAGAAAGATCCAATCTTGAAAGATCTCCTATTATTTTCGAAAATTTTAGGCTAAATAAGGGTGTGAGATTTTTGTGAAAAAATACACATGGAAAGAAGAATATATGAGATATATTCAAGATTTATTGGAGATCAAGAAAAAAGATCTTTCCTAACTCTATTTTGGCTCAAATTT
Organism: Stenogyne calaminthoides; assembly: GCA_037126765.1. Lineage (NCBI taxonomy): Eukaryota > Viridiplantae > Streptophyta > Magnoliopsida > Lamiales > Lamiaceae > Stenogyne > Stenogyne calaminthoides. The sequence goes on along the minus strand of JBBCBC010000017.1, from coordinate 11,192,485 downwards.
TCGTCCACCCCCTCTATATAAATAAGGGGATAATTTTTTTTTCATTCCCTAGAGTTCCATGTGTTGAAAATATTGAAAATCCATAAAGGTGGTGCAACAATTATTTTATTTTTCTTTGTTTATAAATTGTTCATTGGAGAACCTTCCACCGGGGTTATTGAACGAGGACTTAAGAAAACTTGAGAAGGACTTTTGGTGGGTATCCAGATACTTGATCCTATCTGTCTCAGACCGTCTCTACAACGGGTACGTTTACGTAAACTCCTAGAAATTCCGCATGCTAGGATCTTTTACGTGAAATATTATTTGCATGTCGTTGTTGGATTAATTATTATTTGAATTTACTTAGGTTAATTCATGCTAGTAATAATTGTTAATTTAAATTTGTGTTTATGAGTTCATCCCGATAGATCCTGGAATATGTTATCTCAACATGTACATATATATATATATATATATATATATATATATATATATATATATATATATATATATCTAAATTTGTGAATTCATTTATTTTTTATAGAATCATCATATACAATAACATATAAAATCATATTTTGCATATTTGAATTATATTTTTATTTTTAATATTTTGTGAGTTATAAATTATTTAACCATAAAAAATATTAAATAATAAAAAAATATTAAAATATTATTAATTATTTTATTTAAAAAAATTCTTTTCAAGGTCACGGGGCTAACACTAGTATGTATATATATTAAAATAATTTTAAAAATAAGAAATAGCTCAAAAAAATTGAAACTACATAACTTTAAAAATATAAAAAATAAATTATATTTGCCTTTTTTATGTAACTTTCTTTTTTAATAAAATTTTAAATGATACTACTCCTATTAAATTTCATTTAAATGATATTCTAATAAGTTTCATTTAAAATTCAATAAAAAATATGAAACTTATTAGAATATACAAACTGACACCATATGTTATCAATAGAATTATATGAAAATTCAACATTTAAAAATATTATAAAATTTTATAAGCAATCTCGATAAATACACATACACATATTACCTTCTCTTATTGCTAATAATGTTTAATAAAGTAACCTCCACAATATTTATTTACTGGAGTAAATTAGTATGCAAATGTTATGAAATAATATAATTAAAATTTTATTTATATACTAAATAAATTATATTTTCACGCGTCAGACGTGTTCATCGTGCAATTTCAAATTTAGTGTTGATTCATATTTATTTTTAAGTGTATTTACCGAGTTTTTTTCAATATAATCGAAATATAAAAATTTTAGAATATACATACTGTTATCGTACCGAAAGTTTTAATATTTTCAGTTCGATAAGTGTGCTAAAATTTTAATATTTCATAATTCATTTGCATTTTTAACTTTTTGTACATAAATTTTAATTTTTTTATTGCTTTTCATGTAAATCTCACACTCTATTTAATAATTAAATATATATTTTTTAAGAGAATTCTTTTTACATAATTAATAAAAAAAAATGCACGTAACTTTTTTAATCAAAATTTACATAATTAATAAGAAAAAAATGCACGTTATAAATATTTTTATAAGATTAATTAATTAATTATAAATATTTTTATAAAACTTTTTGGAATGAGATTTGGTAGGAATTAATTAATTTTACTTAAATAAATATAACTTTTTAAATAGATTATTTGGTTATGTTAGGGTGTTATTCTCATATTTATAAATATTGTGAGATTTACAATTGTCATTAATCTAAGATGTGGAACAATAGATGGAATGGGAAAATGGAACAAGGAATCCGAGCCGATTTTGGGCCTACAGCTGTGAGTCATCGCTATAATATTTAGGATCGTTTTGATAACTTAAAAATGGTAATAAATATTATTAATAAGTCAATTATTAAAAAAAATAAATTATAATTTATATTGCTATAGCGGGTCCTAGATTCGTATTATATATAATACTATTTTTTTAATAAAAGTTTGTATTATATTTTTTAATGATAAAAAATCATATGAGACGTGGTACAACTTAACATAAATCACGCATTTCTTCCAAAGTGTTAAAGTGTCAATGTCCAATTTATGTTCCGTCTCATACAAGCGTGCCTTTTTTTTAAATTATATACAAATATATTTATTTTTTCATTTTTTAAACAAATAAATTGTTTGTTCAAACAAATTAAAAGCTGTGGACTTGAGTCGGCGGTCGATAATTAAAAAAATCTGCTTACCAATTTGCATGGACCAAAGTCCTAAAATTAAAATATAGAGATAATCAAGTGTGGTGTGGGCCACCATTGGTGATGAGTTCGATGTGGGGAATCTTGAGATAATCAAGAAAATATCCGGTCACTCGATTCCGCCATGTGATAGTGATACACCTTCAATTTCTCCAATTAAACCAAATTAGGCCCACTCAAATAATATATCAATATTTGTACACGTCACTAAACATTTAATTCAAGTGTGCGTCTCTTTCAAAGATCCAAGTCATCATCATGTTCATCGCAACAAAACGATCAATTTAAAAAATACTTGTACACATTAAATATATTGTATATATTCTCGTGGATATATAGATAGGGTTGCATGAATAAGACGGATCTTAAATCCAGATAATTAATCGCATACGAGACTTTTTATTTTTATTCAAGTGTTTTCATAATAGGAACAACTGTGCATCGGTTGATGGGTTCAATCGATTTGATAGGTTGGATCGTGGGTCTAATCGTTAAAATAATTTCTTCTTATTTTTTAAAATATTACGTATATTATATTAAAAAATAAAATTTATATGTATTTATAATATTTTAAAATTATAATCTATAAGTTTCATATTATTGAATAAAAACATCAAAGTTATGATAGACAACACAACACAATATAATTTAAAATAGAAAATGATAGAACTAAGGTTAGTTTAAAATTAATAAATATTAAGAATAATAATAAAAAAATAAGTTCAACCAATTCTTTTGATTTTTTTTAATTTTATCTGTTTTGTCGGTTCAACCGATCGATTTAATCTGATTATGAATTAATTTATATCTTCATTTTCACACGTATTTTAAATTCTTAATTAATCTTAAATATGCCTAAAAATATATTTGGAAATTCAATTATTTAGTCACCAATGTTAAAACACAAATTTTCATGGGGACGAATTTAAGTTGACTGTATTTTTTATCATGTTTTAATTTCTTAATTAATTAATAATTTTGATAGTCACGATTTCATAAATTGTTATCACTATTGAAACGGTCAATTAAGAAATTATTAGACAAGTAAGACCTTATTTGTAAACTCAATTAAGTTGGGTAGAAATACATTTTTTTTTTCTTTTAAGCTGTTAAATTCAATTTTTTGTAAAAGAAATGTTTCTTCAATTTGTGAGGGTCAAATCTTATATGCACTATGCACCATGTGCATTGTGCACTTTATAATATATTTTAAAATTATATAATTTGTTGTACTGAAATATACAATTTAACTGTATAATTATTAACATGAGAAATAAGTTGCACAATTTAATATTAATAAATTGCATATTTTAGTACATTAAGTTACATAATTTTAAAATACACTATAAAGTGTATGGTGCACATGATGCAGTGACCCACTCATTTGTAAGTTATTCAATTTAGTAAAGCCTAATTAGTAATTAAACATCGTTTACGGGGAATAAAAAAAATAAAGTGAGCAAGCATGTAAATATGTGATGAATGAAAGCACTAATAGATAAAACTAACACGTAATCCCGCATACTACGTGAAGTTTAGAATATTTATTTTATTATTTTTAATTGAAATATTTTAAATATTTAATTAATTTAATTATATGTATAATTTTTATATTTTAATATATTATTTGAATATATTTTTATTCATTTCTTATTCTAAATTAATTTATCTCATTAAAATTAGATGTCATACTCATTTTAGATTTATATATTATTTACATAATACATTTCATCTTGATATTTTCATCAATCATTATCTCATATATGCCCCTAATGATTATTTTTCATGGTCATTAAATCTTTTTTATTTTTTTAATTAATATGTTGTGTGAATAATTTTCTAGTCAATAGTATTTATTGTTATAAATATTTAATTATAAAAAATTAAGGTTAATGAGGGAGTATGAATTTATAAATTATGAAGTATGTATTTAATATAAATTAATGTATATGTTTTGAAGATGAAATATTTTTAATATAACAACCACATAAAATAAGGGGTGCTTCATAATTAATAGATAAAAAATAAATGAGAGGTAAATATCAAAATTAAAAATAAAGTACTGAAATTAAAAAAAATTAATAATAATACTATAAATAACTTCTCACATAAATTCAGAAATTTAAAATAGAGTCACCATATAATTTGAGAGTGATTCACTAGATAAGAGATTATCATGAATCAACTATTTGCTAAATGAAGCTCCATTTCACATCTCTTGTGCACTCAAGTGTACCGTGCACTCATGCAACAGAATGATTCATTTAAAAAAATACTTGATTCATTGAATATATTAGACATGTTCTATAAATATATAAATAAAATTAAATAGGTCTCATTTGCATCCAAATGTATCGGACACTCATAGTGCATTTTAAAAATATGCAACTTATTATATTTAAAGATGCAACTTATTTACACTAAACCGTCCATCT